>PVLA01000245.1:95203-665027 GCA_004027455.1 Hydrochoerus hydrochaeris | reverse complement strand
AAAGAAATGATTTCAGATTAGCTTAAAGTACAGTAGTTTGGCTATACTTTCTTATTTTCATTTGTCTTTAAGAACAAATAAGACAAAGTAAAAAATATTAATTTCTTTCAGTAACCTATTGTTTTGGGTAGCTTGTTGTTGTTACTGAAAAAACATTGTATGTGTATTGTAAACAAAGCAAATGAAAAATTATGTTGAGGCCCATGAGGCTCAGAACTGGCACAGGGAAAAGACATACAGAAGAACAGTCACCGAAGTAAAACAAACAAACAAAAGAAAACTCATAGTCTTGAAATGGAAATATCAAATCAACTTACGTTGTATTTTGCCTAAATAAAAATGTCCTCTGGCTACAGCAAGAGCCCTGAGACCACAACTTACTCAATATGATGAGGCCTTTTGTTCCCCATCTGTGATCTCTGAATATCATTAAAAAGAAGTGGAGTTCATTGGAGGAAGTGGCGACTACAGATGTGGGAAGAAAATATACACAAAAAACATGTGTCTAGCTCTACATTTTATAACATTGAATGGGTCCTTTCTAGAACTAGTTCAGCTTTGTTAGAAGATGTGAAGCAGAAATGACAGTCTGTCATCAGGGCACTGTCAGATGTGGCAGCTCAGAAGGGAGAAAATGAGACCAGATGCATGGGCATAGAGATGCTGTGGTGCACTGCCTGGGTATCATGGTAGACTGAGACCTCATTCTTCCAACTGCGTGGGGCATTGGCTGCTTAGAGTTTACAGCTGGATTTTTCTCTTGGACCTGCTTTCAGTGGAGAGGAGTTGCCTTGCTCAAGATTATGCTTGTTCAGAGAGCAGCCTTACCTAAATTGGGACAACCTTAAATAAACATCATATTCACCAAGAAGGTTCTGCTGGATTGGCTGAAGCTTGCAGCAGCAATTAGCAACTTAAGTTTTCCTTCCTGCCCAGTCCTGTTTGCCTTACTTCCCAAGAGCAGTCTCTAATAAACCACCTGTGCACAAATCTCTGTCTCATAGTCTGTTTCTTATGCAATCTGGACTAAGCGAATGGAAGTGGGAACCGCTTGGTTTATACGTCCCATTGCCCACGTGAACCAATAACTTTAGTTCATCCCATGGGAATAGCTTCTGGGGGTTTTAGTGAGGAACATGTTCAGTTAAAAAAATGCACAGCCTTCAGGGAAACTCAAAGTGTGGATTCCTACTAGGTATTTATAGTTTCTTCGTAGTTCTCCTAGACCAGGTATACTTTAACTATTAAAGGTCATTTTTACCATAGGCAATGTTGCTTGGTAACCTGTTTGACTTTCCACCTTTATTAGTTTCCAGGGGAACATAGCTAGAAAGTTAACCCAAGGTAATTTTCCTTAAAGAAAGAGACTGATTTTTGTTAACTCTTTATTTGCTTTTTAAAGACCCATGTGTTCATAAAAATAATGGGTATGAAACAAAGAATCCCAACAACCCTCACCTAGAAATGCTAGAAAATGAACTCATTATTTCAAATCTGGTAAATAAAGGGAAAGGGCAATTTATTTAGACTTTTTAATACACACTGTGCTTAAGGATAACAAATGACTTGATAAGAGAAATGTTCTCTGTATAGAAATATTCCAAGTAGCTAATAAATGAAGAAGCACAGAATTAAGATATCACTCTTTTGCAGCTTTTACTGAAAAGATGAATATAAGCCACAGGGAGACAACTAGGCATTCTGTGCCCCCCAGTGGAAGGCACAGGGTGACGTAAAATATTCTTGCAGAAAATTCTAGATTGCATCTAATCAAGCTCCTAGCTCTAAATACCAACTGCCAGGGACAGAGGAAAATGTTAAATGATACTATGATGATTAAATGTTCAAAATCCAGACTGTGGAAAGCTGTATAGGAATAATGAGACTAATGGCTTGGTGTCTTCAACAAAGATGTTAACAGAAAGAAAGAGAGAGGGACAAGAAAAGGGACAGAGAAGAAAGAAGAGGCAGAGGTGTGGGGAATTTACATATTTACAGACATGTCAGAGACAAAGTGCATATTAACCAATTGTAATGTATGCGCCTTATCTAGGTGTTAATTTGAACGACCTGTAAAAACCATGATTCAAATGAAGAAATTTAAAACTGACTGAAGAACCTATGATAGGAAGCAATGACTTCTAATTATTAGGTATAACCCAGGTTCAGTTTCCTGTTTCTAGAATGTTTGGGACTGCAAGTGTTTGGGTTTTGATTTTTTAACATTCTGGAATACTCATGTATCCATAATGAGATATCTTGGAGATGAGGTCTCAGTCTAAACATGAAATTCACTTTTGCTTCATATACATTCTATACACACTGCCTGAGCATAATTTTATCCAATATTTTTAATAATCTTGTTCATAAAATAAAGTTTTATGGTATAGAATTCCCACTTTTGGCATCATTTTGGTGCTCAAAATGTTTCATTTCAGATTTAGGAATTTTGGACTAGAGATGTTCAACTTACGATGGTACCATGGCTGTTAACTAAAAGAGTTCTCAACTTTTAGAGACACAATTAAGTGACAGATAAAATAGTAAAATAATGATTTTTCTGTAAAATAATCTGTACTATGGGGAAATTGGTAAGGAGTTAAATTAAACCAGGTAGGGCATGGATTGGTAATTGCCAAAACTGGAGAACACGTATATGAAGTTCAAAATACTCTTTTCTTTACTGTTTTTTGTGTGTGAAAATTCCCATTATAGCATTGAAAATATATACATTTACTTTTTAAAGCAATAATTGCAATCCATGGAATCTATCTATAGAGATCATTTCTATAAAAATGTTTAACATAGCAACATCTATAAAAAGAAAAAAATGCTTTAAGCAAGCTGAATATTAAATAATGACATATGGTTGAACACTGTGGTATGTTCATGCCATGTAGTCATTAAAAAGAATAATTTAGATCCAAATAAATTCACTTGGAGGAGTTTGTAGGAACATTTCAGGATGAGAAAAGCAAAATGCACATATGTATGTCTGGGATTCTATTTTTTTTTAAATAAAATCTCTACCTGTAGATGTGTATAATGAAGGAGGCACAAGTTGTTAGAATGGGTTTCTTGGAGCTGGAGAAGGAAAGTGTTTTGGGTGGCTGGTAGGTACATTAAACTGCTGAAAAACTGCATAAATGAAAGGAAGCTGTGGTGTAGCCTGTGTCCTACTGGTATTGTGGGTGATGAGTTAGACCCTTTTTCACTGCTGGGGCAAAATACCTGTCATACTTCAATGGGAAAAGAATAATTTTGGTTCATGGTTTTAGAGGGTTCAGTCCATGATTAGCTGGTCCAAAGGCAAAAAACATGGTTCAAGGGCAGGTGTAAGAAAGTTGCTCATTTCATGGCAGCCAGGAAACAGACAGCAAGGCAAAGATTGGAGAAAAGATATACCCTATGAAGTTGCATGCATCGTTACTCACTTTCTGCCACTGGTCCCATCTCCTAACATCTCCTTCAGGTGTTATATGTTTGAAAATTCCCATACTAAGTAAACTCATCAGTGGGTTAAGGGCCTCATGATTCACCTTTGAACTGCTTCATTGGGGATCAAGCCCATAATATATGAGCTTCTGGGAGAATTCTTTAAACTATAATAGACTGTATGATCATAGGCTGTATGATCATGTCTGTGGGATCCAACTGTCAAGCTCTGCCCCTTACCAGTAGTGATGCAGTGAAGTGTTCAGCTATGTTCATGAAACACTTACTTGAGTGCTCTACTTGGACACAAGCAAAGAGGCCACTCTTGTCCCTTAGGAGTTATCATGCTAAGGTCAGCATTTTATGCATAAGATGCTATGAGCATGTTGCTTGACTTTAGGAGCCTCAGATTCCTCATCCATGAGTTCCCAGGATTATTATGAGGATTAAATATGTGTAACACGATGTAACTGCATCTCCTTGGACCACATTTCTCCCATGATAAGGACCAAACCAACATACTGTTACTGTCTCTAGGAGTTGGAGGATGGATGATGGGAATCAGTAAGATGGAGTGGGCAGAAGTCAAATAAAAGTAAGCCTGAGAGCTAAGGCATAGAAAAGTAGAGTAGAATCTTCTAATGGCTTCTTGAGATAACATAAGGAAGGAGGTACATTTATTCATTCATTTAAAAGCACTACTGATTATTATCATGTACATCATTAAATAAAATTGTCTTGGCTATAATCCAGAAAATGGTGATAAACAACAGACATTGAGAAGAATAAAAGTAAACATGTAGTATGCTAGAAGGCTCCACTGAGAAAGGATAAAGAGCAGGGGAAGTATATGCCTGCTATGGCTACTCTAACATTATCCCACTGACTGAATGGTTTACACCACAGAAACTGATTCTCCCATAGTTCTGGAGACTAGAAGTCTGAGATAGAGGTTTTGGTGGGGCCATGCTTACTCCCTGGAGACTCTGGGGAAGGATATGTTCTGAAGTCCTCTCTCAGCACCTGTTGGCTTGTGGTAGCACAACTCCAGTCTTTTCTTGGTGCTCTCCCTGTGGGCAGATCCATCTCCATATTCAATTTTCCTCTTTTTATGATTTCAGTCACTCTACTCCAGTGTGATCTTATTTTAAATTATTTCATCAACAATGATCCTGTTTTCAAGTACATTCTCCATCTGAGGCAATAAGTCTGGAACTTCTGTATAAGAATTCACATAAAAAGAGGAGGGATTGAGGTATGTTAAATAGGGGATTCAGGGTTGACCTCGTTGAGAGAGGGACACTGGAGTGAAGGCTTGTGGGAATTAAGGAACAGGCCATAGGAATAACTGGGGAAAAGCACTCCAGGAAGACTGGCTGCCAATGCAAAGCCATTCAGGCAGGAGTGTGATTCATTTCCCTAGCAGAAATCCAATGTGGTTAAGGCAGAAAGTGAGTGAGGAAGCACACCAGGTGGTGAGAATGTGCCCCAGACAGTGTGGTTCCTAGAAGCTTGTGAAGGACTTACTTGGGAGCATAATGAAGAATTATTGGGACTTACTTGGGAGCATAATGAAGAATTATTGCAGGTTCTGAGGGAATAGAGATAAGACGTGGTTTGTGTTTTGAGAAGGGGGTCTTTGGTGGCTAGCTGTGAGGATTCACTTGGATGAGAAACCCATTAGAAAGCTTGGGCTGTGATCTATGTGAGAGATGACTGAGACAAGAGAGTGTGGAAAGAATCCTGGGGCAACATTCTGTATGGACAGGTGGAGCGGCATCTGGTGCTCAAAAAAAGGCCTGGTCTTAAAAAGCTGAGGAAGGGCACCCAGTATCTGTAAATATGTGTAATTTAAATATTCTCCTCTTATTGCATATTTTAAAAATCTAGCAAAATACTTGTGGGCAGAGGCCTCCAATAAATGTCAGTTTCTTCTGTTTCTTTTCCATTCTCCACTTCAGTTTCTAGTCACCAAGTTTGATCTCTCCTGGCTCTTTAATCCTTAAAGAGTATGAGCTAGTATTGATTTAAAGTAATGCATTTTGAATGGTCATGTGAACAATCCTAGGTTTTTGAGGCAGTGTCTCAGGGCCCAGGTAATAATAAAACAGATGTGAAGTGGAGGAACTCCAAGATACCCCTGCTTGTTCCATCACAACAGCAAACAGAAACACTGAAATGACACCCAGGATTTGGAGGCAGATTTGTTTGTGTCAATGGGCATTGATTGGAATCATTCCCAAAACATCAGGCTCTGGAGGTTCAAGGAGAGAAGTTTTTATGGCGCTGCAAAGGGGAAGTACAGAGGTAGAGTACTTGGCTGTCTTTGATTGTTCTTAATATGCATCATAATGACCAGTTAAGCATCACAGTGACCAGCTGTTTCTAGGAGACAGAAGCAACCAGAACTACAAAAGAAACTGTTACCTGGGCAACTAAGAAACTGAAGTATTCTGACTGGGGTGGGGGGAGAGGCATTTTCTGTTACATTTCTCCTCTGTTAATCTTCCGCCTCTGGCAAATCTTTGCTGAGCATGTTACATGTGATCTTTTGAGCAAAGGTCTAACTAGAAGGAGTAACATTAGGGCTGTCAGTGGTTCTAGGATAGAGCCCAGCCAAGGTCTCCAAGATTGTCTTATAGAGTTTTCTCCTAAGCTTGTTTTAGGAGGAGACATAACTTAAGCCTATCAGTTCTATGACATTACTCTTGTGAGGTAGTGAGGGCAAGTGTTTTATTACTTGTTCTGTTTTCTTGGAGCAACTAGCTATAGAGTTTAAGGGAAAAAAAAAACACAGCAGGAGAGCAGGGAAGCAAGGACTAGGGCAAGCAGAAAGGAGAATAGATATGGAGCAATTCTGTGAATGTGGTACTCAGGCTTCAGCCATGTATGGACTGGTCAGTGTCTGGAGTGATCAGAGCAGGGATTTGAGTATGTTGTCTCATCAGAGTGAGCTGCCTGGTCTAGATAAATTCCCCTGTGGATCTAAAGCTTGATTCTTAAACTTGTAGACATAGTTAATATGCACCTGGGTTATATGTGTGTGCAGGAGTGTCTATAGGTATCAGTGGTAGCAGGACAATACAAACTCTTGTTGTCTTTCCAGTGTGAGTAGGGAATGCCTTGGGCCAACATGAATAGATGCAGATGAGCACTAACAGATATTTACAACCCATGTAAAGTTTTATTTCTGTGTAATGTAGCTATACATCTTTAAATGAGGAGAGTCCACTATACTGCATGAGGTCAGAGCCAGTTACACAGATGCTGAGGCCTGGGCTGGCTGCAGGGCTACAGGTGCCAGCATTGTGGCTTGAGCTGGATGTTTTTAAGGAGGGTATGAGGCCTCTATTATGCCATGTGTTGATTGCCACAGAACTCCAGGTGAGGGCCCCATCAGCCACCTTGACCAGTACTTCCCAGTCTTGGTTCACAGACAGAGCTGCCTATTGTGCCTATGTCACTCACGTTCATTCAAAAGGTACTCACAGGTTAAACATTCCGACTCCCTTCCCTCAAGGGTGGTCCTGACTAACAAGAGGTGGTCAAGCTCACTGTTGTAGTCTGTTGCAAAAAGAACAATTACACACATGACACAGAATTTATAATATTATTTTATAATGGTTATCAGAGTTAAATACAAGAAAGTGCAGGAAATCTGTACACAACACTAAAGCCCTAGAAAATCCATCCAGGGGCTTGGATCTCACAGCAATGTCCTGCCTGAGTCCAGCTGAAGACCTAGAGCTCGTGACAATGCCTCCCACAAGTCCAACTGGAGGCCTAGAGCCTGTGCAATGACTCATGCAAATCTGTTTTACAGATCTGTGCTGGAAAGGCCTGAAGGTCAGTGGTGGAAGCTAGAAAGTCTGTGCCAGCAGGGTGATTGATCTGTGCCAGTTAATTGAGGGGTCTGCAGTGGAGCCAAGAAGCAGTGCTCAAAATGAGGGCCATTGCTCCCCTGAAAAGTGCCACAGCCATCCTCAGCAACAATGAAGTCCTGAGTTCCTCTAATAACGAGAACAGCTGAGTACATATCAGGAAGCCATGGAGACAAACTTCTCTTGGAGATTAAACAGCACACATTTTCCCCTCAGAGCCATGAATAATGCAAGGACCAAAGGTCCCCCCAAATGAACCACAGCCATCCTCAGTGACAAGGTCCTGAGCTTCTCTGAGGACAATGGCTGAATTCATTTTTTATTTTTTTTATTTAAAGAGAAAAAAAAAACAGAAAAAGGAATACAGAATTTCAAGAAAAGATAAACAGTAAGAAATCACTAGTTGATAAATTACATAATGTTCTTTTAGAAATTGTTTTTCAAGTTACAATATTAAACCACACAAAGTGAGAGTGCAAACAGATCTGTTCAACAATCCAACAAGAACCTAGAAATATGGTTATCAATCCTACACACCTAAACATACATGCAGCTATATTTTTTATAGCACTTCCTATTTCCTCTTTTTTACAATAGCAATTATACATTTTTTAAATTTTATGTAAAGAGAAGAAAAAAAGCAAAACAGAAAAAAGCAACAATACAGAATTCTAAAAGAAAGAAAAAGAGAGAAAAAAAAGGAAAATGAGAAAAAAACCCCACCTATAAATCACTAGTTTATAAATTACATATTGTCATCTTGGATGTAGTTGTTCAAGTTACAAAGTTAAAGGGTACATTTTAGACATTCAAACAGTCAGACTACAAACAATTCTGCTCAAAGATCCAACAAAGATTCAGCAATATTTTACACATATTTTACACAAACATACATGCAGTTATATCCCCTAGAGCACTTTCTTTTCCTCTCTTTTTCACAATATCAATTACATATTTTGGTTTTATTACACTTATAGTTCTTATTTACTTTTTATACTAGAGACACAATATGATATTTATAAATATGATTTGTATTTATTTCACTGAGGATAGTCTCAAGTTGTCTCCATTTACATATGAAGGCCTCAAGGTCATCCATTTTTATGGCTGAGTAATATTCCATTATATAAAAATGCCACATCTTTTGAATCCACTCTGCAGTAGCTGGGCATCTTGGTTGTTTCCAGGATTTAGCTACCACAAATTGTGCCGCTATGGACATAGGTGCACATATATCACTGTGATATGAAATTTTCAGTTCTTCTGGGAAAATACCCCGGGGGTGAATAGCTCGAGTGAATGGGGCTTCCAATCTTAGCCTTCTGAGAATTCTCCATATGTATTTCCATAATGGTTGCACCAGTCTACATTCCCACCAACAGTGGAATAGTGTTCCTTTTTCCCTGCAGCCTTGTCAACATTTGTTATCAGTTGATTTCTTGATGGCAACTATTCTTGCCAGAGTGAGGTGAAATCTCGATGTTGTTTTAATTTGCATTCCTTGAATGACCAGTGATGGTGAACATTTCTTCATGTATTTATTTGCCATTTGTATATCTTTCTCTGAGAACTGTGTGTTCATCTCAGATGCCCATTTTTGGAGAGGGTCTTTGAATTTGGGGGGCTTGATGTTTTTCAATTCTTTCTATGTTCTAGACACAAGTCCTTTGTCTGAGGGGTTACTGGCTAAAATTCTTTCCCACTCTGTGGGTTTTCTTTTCACTCTGTTGGTGATTTACTTTGAAGTGCAGAAACTTTTCAATAATATGAGATCCCATTTGTTGATTCTTTGAAATGTTTCCCGTGCAGTTTGCGTTTTGTTCATGAATTCTCTGCCTACCCCTATGTCTTCAAGACGTCTACCTACCTTGTCTTCCAGTAGATTTAGTGTTTCTGTTTTAATATTGAGGTATTTGATCCATTTACACTTTAGTTTTGTGCATGGTGATAGGCTTGGATCTAGTTTCAGTCTTCGGGATGTAGACAGCCAAATTTTCCAACACCATTTATTAAAGAGACTATCCTTCTTCCAGTGGACATATTTAGCTCCTTTGTCAAATATCAGGTGGCTGAGTGTCTTTGTAGTTGTATTTGCATCTTCTAATCTGTTCCATTGATCCTCAGGACTATTTCTTTGCCAGTACCAAGCTGATTTTATCACTGTGGCTTTATAGTCCTGTTTCAAGTCAGGAATTGAGATGCCTCCTGCCTTGCTTTTGTTGCCCAGAATTGCCTTTGCTATTCTAGGTTTCTTCTGTTTCCACATGAATTTTAGTAGTGTTTTCTCTAGATCTGTGAAGTATGTCAATGGTATTTTGATTGGGATTGAGTTAAATCTGTTTAACAGTTTTGGGAGTATGGCCATTTTCACAATGTTAGTTCTTCCTAACAAAGAGCAAGGAATATCCTTCCATTCTCTAATATCCTCTTCACTTTCCTTTTCCAGTGTAGTAAAATTTTCAGCATATAGGTCTTTTACATTTTTAGTTAGGTTGATTCCTAAGTATTTCATTTTTTTTTACAGGTTATTGTAAAGTGTGATATTTCCATAATTTCTCTCTCAGTGAGTTCTTTGTGTATAGGAATGCTATTGATTTTTGAGCACTGACTTTGTATCCAGCTACACTGCTGAACTTGTTCATTACCTCTAGTAGCCTTTTAATGGGGTTTTTTTTGGGTCTTCTATATAGACTATCATGTCATTTGCAAATAGTGATAATTTAAGTTCTTCCTTTCTTATCTTTACTCCTTTTATTTCTCTCTCTTGTCTGATTGCCCTGGCTGGTGTTTCCAGAACTATATTGAAAAGGAGTGGTGATAGTAGACATCCTTGTCTTGTTCCTGATTTTAAAGTGAAAGCTTTCAGTTTTTGTCCATTTAGAATAATGTTGGCTGTTGGCTTGTCATCGATGGCCTTTATAAGGTTGAGGTAGACACTGTGTATTCCAAGTTTCTGAAGGGTTTTTATCATGAACATGTGTTGGACTTTGTCAAAAGCTTTTTCTGCATCTATTGAGATGACCATGTGGTTTTTGTTTTTGGCTCTGTTGATGTGCTGTATTACATTTATTGATTTGCATATGTTAAACCATCCCTGCATTTCTGGAATGAACCCCACTTGGTCATGATGTGTAATCTTCTTGATGATTTGTTGCGTTCTATTTGCCAGTATTTTGTTGAGAATCTTTGCATCAATGTTCATTAGTGAGATTGGCCTATAGTTCTCTTTTTTGGTTGGATCTTTCTCTGGTTTTGGTATCAGAGTAATACTTGCCTCCAGGAATGACTTAAGGAGGATTGCTTTTTTCTCAATTTCATTGAAGAGTTTAAAGAGTACTGGCATCAAATCTTCTCTAAATTTCTTGTAGAATTCAGCTGTGAATCCATCTGGACCTGGGCTTTTCTTTGTTGGTAAGTTTTTAACTACATTTTCAATTTCAATAGCTGATATTGGGTTGTTCAAAATTGCTATATCAGTTGAGCTTTGGTAGTTCATATGTTTCTAGAAATCTGTCCATTTCCTCTGTGTTTTCCACTCTATGTAAGTAGAGATTTTCAAAGTAGGTATTCATGATCTTTTGAATTTCCATGGGATCTGTAGTAATTTCTCCCTTTTCAGTTCTTATTGCATGAATTTGGGTTTTTTTCTTTCTTTCTCTGGATAAGGTTAGCTAGGGGTTTGTCAATTTTGTTTATTCTCTCAAAAAACCAGCTTTTTGATTCATTAATTCTTTGTATTTTTTTAAATTTCAATTGCATTAATTTCTGCTCTAATCTTTACAATTTCCTCTCTTTTATGAGCTTTGGGTTTAACTTGCTCTTCTTTTTCTAGATGCTTGAGATGGAGCATTAGGTTGTTCATTTGTGCTCATTCTGTTTTCTTGATGACAGTTTATTGCTATATATTTCCCTCTTAAGACTGCTTTCATTGCATCCCACAGGTTACAGTATGTTGTTTCTATATTTTCATTGAATTGTAGGTATTGCTTTATTTCTTCTTTAATTTCATCTGTAGCCCACTGGTTGTTCAAAAGTATATTATTTAAAAGTCTATTATTTAAGTCTATTATTTAAAGTCTATTATTTAATTTTCATGTATTTATGCATTTTTACAATTTCTTTTGCCATTAATTTCCAATTTCATTGCACTATGGTAAGATATTATGCATAGTATTATTTCAATACCTTTGCATTTACTTAAGAATATTTTATGGGAAAATATATGGTCTATTTTGGAGAATGTCCCATGTGCAGCTGAGAAGAATGTGTATTCTGATGTGGTTGTGTGGAACACTCTGTAAACATCTACTAAGTCCAATTGCTCACAGGTATGATTCAGTTCTGTTATTTCTTTGATGACTTTTTGTCTAGTTGATCTATCTCTTTGTCACAATGAGCTTTTAAGATGTCCTGTTATAACTGTGTTCTTGTGTACTTGGTTTTTCATGTCCATTAGTATGTGTCTTATATAGTTGGGTGCTCCTATATTTGGTGCATATATATTTATGATTGTTAGTTCTTCCTCTTGAATTTTTCCACTAACAAGTACCTAGTGACGTTCTCTATTTCTTTGAATCTTTTTAGGTTTGAAGTTCACATTGTCTGCAAATAGAATAGCTACACCTGCTTTTTTCTGAGTTCTTGTTGTATGGAATACTGTTTTCCATCCTTTGACTTTTAATCTATGAGTTTCCTTTTGGGTCAGATGTGTTTCTTGTATACAGCATATTGTGGGATCCTGTTTCTTGATCCATTCTGTCAATCTATTTCTTTTTGTAGGTGAATTGAGGCCATTTATATTTATGGATATCACTGATATGTACTGGCTCAGCTTTGCCATGTTATGTTCCAGTTGCTTCTTTCTGCTTTTCTCTTTTTTTTTTTTAACAGGGGATTGAACTCATGACCTCACGCTTGCCAGGCAGTTGTTTATGTTGCTGAGCTAAATCCCCAGCTGCATTTTTTTTAACTTGGTACCGGGGAATTGAATTCATGACCATGTGCTTGTAAGGCAGGTGCTTATGCTGCTGAGCTAAATTTCCAGCTCCCCCCTGCTTTTTTTCCCCCCTTATTTAATTGCTTATCCTACCTGGATGTTACTTTCTGTTGTTGTTTTGGGGATTGGGTCATTTTTATCTCTGTCTAGTATGTCTTTCAGTATTCTTTCTAGTGTTGGTTTGGTGGACATGAATTTCTTCAGTTGTTCTTTGTCATGGAAGTATCTTGTTTCTCCATTAAATTTGAACAAAAGTTTTGCTGGTTACATCAGCCTGGGTTGAAGGTTGTTTTCTTTCAGGGTTTGAAATACCTCACTCCAAGCTCTTCTTGACTTGAGAGTTTGTGCTGAAAAGTATGCTGTGAATCTACTGGGCTTTCCTTGATAGGTGAGTTGTGTCTTTTCTCTGACAGCTTTTAGTATTCTGTTTTTGTGCTGTATGTCTGAGATCTTAATTATTATGTGTCTGGGTGTGGAGTTATGTTGATTGTGACTGTTTGGTGTTCTATATGCCTCACTTATCTTCATATCAGAATCTTTCCCCATGTTTGGGGAATTTTCTGCTATTATTTCTGTAAATACTTTACGTATGTCATTTGCCTGGACTCCTGTATCTCTGCTAATGCCCATTATTCTTATATTGTTGCTCTTGGCATCATCATGAAGCTTGTGGATTGTCATTTCATTCTGCTTTGTTATTTTTAAAAGATCTTTCCTTTCGTGATCACTAATTGTGATCCTGTCCTCAAGGTCCAAAATCCTATCCTCAGCTTCCTTTAGGTGGTTTTGCATGCTTTAAATAGAATTTTTTGTTTCTTGGATGTCTCTTTGAGTTTGTTTCATGAATTCTGCTTGTTTTCTATATTGTTCATTCAAAGTTTCAATCAGTTTCCCATGCTCATGTACTTTTTTCTCTATTTCTTCTTTAGTTGCATTCAACAACTCCTTTACTAAAGTTGTTATTTCTATCTTTACATGGGAGAGTACTTCTAATTTGATTTCCTCTATAGCCTGATGGAGTTGGTTTTTTATTTCACTCGCTATCTTTTCAGAGATTCCTGGTGTGTTACTTTTGGGGTCCTTTATTTCAATGTCTCCTATACTTGCTTCTGGTGAACTGTATGTTTGAGACTGCATTTTGCTTTTTCATTTTGTCATTTTCACTCTGAATGGCTGAATTCATATTTGGGAAGCTAGCCATGACAATTTCCTCCAAGAGAACCAATGGCTCCAAACAATAACACTTAGGAAAACCCACAATGCTAAAACTATTCCTTTCTATGTCTCCTTTTATGCTGGCAACTTTCCTCAGGTATGCAATCTACACTCATCTCCATGCTGATTTAATTCCGCTGGTATTAATTTTTTGAGCAGGACTGACAGGGAAGTTAATTGAGGTGCTCTGGGAGTCTTACCAGAATTAGGCAGGCAGGCAGCCAGACAGGCTGTATACTTCCTTTGAGGTCTGATGTGAATCACTTAAGCAGGAAGTCAGGAACCCCCCCTCCAGATCTCTGAGGGAACCACAAGGGTACACCTTGCTGTTGAGACCTGCAGAGGTCCTTGAGGGCCATGACTAGTGACCAAGAAGATCAGTATGGTTGGTCTTTTCTGTGATACACCACAAGCAGTGGCAAATAGAATCACCAAAACAATACCCAGGATTTGGAGGCAGGTTTATTTACATCATTTGGCACAAATTGGGATCATTCCCAAAATATCAAAGGCCAAAGTCTCAGGGATGGAGGTTCTCATGGGGTTTAAAAGGAAGGTTCAGTGGTGGAGTACTTGGCTGTCTTTGATTGATTCCTACAATATGCATCATAGTGAACAGTTATGCATCCTAGTGACCAGCCATTTCTAGGAAACAGAAGCAACTGGAACTGTAACAGTAACTGCAACCTGGGCAACTAAAGAAACAGAAGTGTACTGGCTTGGGAGGGGCATTTTCTGTTATACTTTCACCTGTGTCCTATTTTGTGACTCACACAGAAAAAAAAAATCATGGATATGATTTGTGGATAGTGGTTTATTAAATAATTTTATTTTAAAAAGTCCCATTGTCTTTAAGCATTTTTCATCTGAGATAATTTTAATACTAAAAATGTGGACCACTAGAGTTAGAATTTTAGAAATGGTTCTGCAGGTTTTGCTACACATATTTCATATTTTTTTCCAAAAAATGTCAATACAATAACTAATATTTATTGAGGACTAAACTTGCCCTGGTTTAGGATTCTGCCTAGGAAATCATAAAACATAAAGCTATCCATGGTCAAAATAGATTCATAAAGCCACAGAATGTTAGAGATTACAGTATTCTTTTAAAAAATTTTTTATTTTAAAGAGAATAAAACAAAAGAGGACAGATCTAAGCAGATCAGAACAGAACAATGTAAGCAACACAGCACTTCACAACAAGACAATTGGATATTAACAGTAGCTATCATAATGTCTCTTTCTTTGAAATAGTTGAGCTTAACTTTACACACAATAATGTCAAACATAACAAAGTAGAATAAACAACTCAAGAGAATGGAAGTATTCCAAGACATTCTGAACCAAATAACCAAAGATGAATAATGGCCACTATATTATCTCACTTTCCATAAAAATTTTGTTTTTACTATCATACATATTAAAATCCAATATGACACAATGTGATAGAACCAATGGTAATAGAAAAACAAAAGCATGGTAGGACTTCAGAGCAAGATGATATTAAATCAACACTGGCTACCATACTCTCTTGTCTTCAAAGAAACTATTCATATGATCACATATATTAAGGTCAAACAAAACAGAATAAAATCATTTGAACCAATGAATGAAGACATAAGACATCAAAGCAGTATAATGGTGAACCATGATTTCCATAAAATCTTCTGTACTCTTACCATTTCTTACACTAGGGAGACTATACAGTATTTATACATGTGAGTTGGATTTATTTCACTTATGAGTATAGATTCAAGGTGCATCCATTTATTTATAAATATCTCAATGTGGTCATTCTTTATAGCTGAGTAGTATTCCATTATATAAAAGTACCACAATATTTTTATCCATTCCTTGGTTGATGGGCACTTAGGTTGTTTCCAAGATCTGGCTATTACAAATTGTGCTGCTATAAACATGAGTATGCATACATCACTGTGGTAAGATGTTTTCAGATCTTCTGGGAATATGCCTAAGAGTGGAATAGCTGGGTCAAATGGGACCTCCAACCCCAGATTTTTGAGGAATCTCCAGATTGACATCCACAGTGGTTGCACCAGTCTACACTCCCAACAACAGTGCAGAAGAATTGCTTTTTCCCCATAGCCTCTCCAGCATTTGTTGTTGGTAGTTTTGTTGACCCTAGCCATTCTTTCTGGAGTGAGATGGCATGTCAGTGTGGTTTTAATTTGCATTTCTCTGATGACCAATGATGATGAACATTTTTTCATGTATTTATTTGCCATTCATATTTCTACATCTGAGAACTGCATGTTCATCTTGGATGCTCATTTTTGGATTGGGTCCTTGAATTTCAGGGGTCTGATTTTTTTTTAACTCTTTATAAGTTCTAGACAGAAGTCCTTTGTCTGAGGGACAGTTCACTAAGATTTTTTCCCAGTTTGTAGGTTTTCTTTTCACTCTGCTGCAGATTTCTTTGGACATGCAGAAACTCTTTAATAAGATATGATCCTAGTTATTGATTCTGGGAAGTATTTTCCTGTGCAGTTTGGTTCTTGTTCATGAATTCTCTACCTACCCCTATGTCTTCAAGTCTTTTACCTACTTTGTCTTGCAACAGATTTAGTGTTTCTGTGATAGGTACAGGTCTAATTTTAGTTTTCAGCATATGGATAGCCCATTTTTCCAGCACCATTTATTAAAAAGACTGTCATTCTTCCAGTGAACATGCTTGGCCCCTTTATCAAAGATTAGGTGGTTGACTGTGTTTGTAGTTGTATCTTCTAATCTATTCCATTGATCTTCAGGTCTGTTTTTATTCCAATACCATGTTGATTTTATTACAGTAGCTTTGTAATATAACTTCAAGTCAGGGATTGTGATGCCTCCTGCCTTGGCTTTGCTGCTTAGAATTGCTTTTGCTATCCTAGGTCTTTTCTGGTTCCAGATGAATTTTAGGAGTGATTTCTCTAGATCTATGAGGTATGTTAGTTGTATTTTCATTGGGATTGCATTGAATGTGTATAACAATTTTGGGAGAATGGCCATTTTTACAATATTTAATCTTCCTATCCATGAACAAGGGATGTCTTTCCATTTTCTGAGGTTCTCTTCGATTTCTTTTTTCAGGGTATTATAATTTTCCCTGTATAGCTCTTTTACTTCTTTTGTTAGATTAATTCCTAAATATTTCATTTTTTTGGATGCTAGTGTGAAGGGTGTGGCTTCTCTTATTTCTCTCTCAGTGATTTTGTTGTTAGTGTATAAGAATGCTATTGATTTTTGAGTACTGACTTTGTATCCAGCTACTTTGCTGAATTTATTTATTATATCTAGGAGACTTTCAACAGAGGTTTGGGGGTCTTTATGTAGAGAATCATGTCATCTGCAAATAATGATAATTTAACTTCTTCTTTTCCTACCTTTACTCCTTTTATTTCCCTCTCCTGTCTAATTGCTCTGGCTAGTATTTCCAGTACTATATTGAATAGGAGTAGTGATAATGGACATCCTTGTCTTGTGCCTGATTTTAAGGTAAAGGCTTTCAGTTTTTGGCCATTTAATATGACACTGGCTGTTGGTTTGTCGTAGATGGCCTTTATCATATTGAGGTAAAGACCATCTATTCCAATTCTCTGTAAGGTTCTTATCATGAATGGGTGTTGGATCTTATCAAAAGCTTTTTTTCTGCATCTATAGAAATGATCATATGATTCTTGCTTTTGGCTCTATTGATATGTTGGACTACATTTATTGATTTACGTATGTTGAAACATCCCTGCATGCCTGGAATGAAACCCACTTGGTCATGGTGTATAGTCTTCTTGATGATTTGCTACATCCTGTTTGCCGATATTTTATTGAGAATTTTTGCATCTATGTTCATTAGGGAGATTGGCCGGTAGTTCTCTTTTTTAGTTGGGTCTTTCTCAGGTTTTGGTATTAGAGTGATATTTGCTTCCAGAAATGATTTAGGGAGAATTTCTTCCCTTTCAATTTCATTGAAGATTTTGAGGAGTGTCAGCATTAAGTCTTCTTTGTATTTCTTGTAGAATTCCACAGTGAATCCGTCTGGGCCTTGGCTCTTCTTTGTTGGTAGGGACTTGATTACGTTTTCAATTTCATTAATAGAAATTGGGTTATTAAGAAGTTTTACATCTTCTTGATCCAGCTTTGGTGGTTTGTATGTTTCTAGGAATCTGTCCATTTCTTCTGTGTTATCAAACCTATGAGAGTAGAGGTTTTCGAAATAGTTGTTGATGATCTTCTGTATTTCCACAGGGTTGGTAGTGATTTCTCCTTTTTCATTCTGTATTGCATGAATTTGAGTCTTTTCTTTCCTTTTTTAAATCAGGTTGGCTAGGGGCTTATCAATTTCATTTATTCTTTCAAAGAACCAACTCTTT
Source organism: Hydrochoerus hydrochaeris (assembly GCA_004027455.1). NCBI lineage: Eukaryota > Metazoa > Chordata > Mammalia > Rodentia > Hydrochaeridae > Hydrochoerus > Hydrochoerus hydrochaeris. Next base: position 647,130 of record PVLA01000245.1, on the reverse strand, counting down.
GATTCATTGATTCTTTGAATTGTTTTCTTAGTCTCTATTGTATTAATTTCTTCTCTGATCTTTATAATTTCCTCCCTTCTTTTGGCTTTGGGCTTGGATTGCTTTTCATTTTCTAGATGTTTCAGGTGTAATATCAGGTTGCTTATTTGAGATTACAGTATTCTTAATCTAATTTTGACCTCCCTTTATTAACAAAATAACTGAGACAAATGTTGAGTTCTTGAAGGACAACAGGGCCTAGAATCTAAGTGACCCATGTGCTAGGTCCCTGATTTTTCTATTGTATTCTGCTGGAAGTATGAAAAGGAGTGCCATTATGCAGCTATCAAAATGAAGGGTAGACGTGAAGCCTATACTGAAGACATTTGATGTGACATTTACTATTTCTGGGTTTCAGGTTGACAAGCACTACCACATTTAAGAGACTTTTAAACTCTCTAATTGCTCATTTATCTGATGTTACAAAATTGGTCCCTAAACATGCAGACTGACAGGTAAATAGGTTCTTGAGAATTTATTTAAAATAATAAACTAATATAATGCATCTTCTGTGAAAAGAATTATCAAAAGCACAGGATTGCCCCACAGTTTGCAGTAATATTTCTTCTGTAGTCACAATCTCCTAATTTTCTTGGGAAATATTTCATTCCTTGATTTATGAATTACTGCACTGTAAGTAAACTTGCAGGTCCTAAGGGTACAAGTAGATCAGGGCAATTTGGTGAAGGTTATAGAAATCATTCTGGGTGTTGGCCAGACCTATTGAAAATTCTACCTGTCTCTTTGATCTGCTTTACTTTGAGCTAGAACTTAAGTTAGCTCACCTTGAGCAAGAATTTAAGTTAGTTTTCCTTTCAGTAAAATGGGAATTATAATAATATGTACCTCTTTGGGTGTTTGTGGAGATTAAGTGAATTGTATATGTATAGCATCTTTTTCAGTGCCAGTCTTCTTATGGGTGCTAAAAGTGAACTTCACTATTGCAGAGAGGCAGAATAGAGCACAGCCTTGCCCTCCAGGTGTAGTGCTTGCACCAACACTATTAGCACCCTTGTTTGAGGGCACCCTGGTGTGACTTTGGATTTCACCAAGCTGAGATTAAATTTTGGTGTGGTTACTACTAATTGGCTATGTAGCTTTGGATGAATAACTTAATTTTTTGAAATTATTCATCTATGAAATAATGAGAAGATGATAAGAGCACCTACTTTATGGGTCATTTTTACATATAAATGAAGTGCTAGCGAGTCCTTACACAGTGTCTGGTAGGTGACTAAAATTAATACTATGACTTTCCAGAGACAGTAATAAGCTTGTGATAAAGAAAAAAAAATGTCATTTGGTTTGAGATAAGCAAAGGTATTTCTGTGTGTCTACCTAAAAGCAAAGTGTTAGATAGGTAACTCTTAAGTTTTCAGATGATAGTCTATCACCTATACGTCATAACAGTCAATCCTATTAGTGATTAGCACACCATTTGGGCACTGGGGAAGAAGTGATGAGAGGAGAAGGCTTGAGCACACCCTTGGGTAAGACACTGCACCAGCAGGGGTAGGAAGGACATTGGTGTTCCAGCATCCTGTTCACATAGGGACATTTCTCAAGCTATGCACCCTGGCTCCTTTGTGTACCTTTTTGGCAATGAGGAGCCTCTTTGCCTATTTGAGGAAGCCCATTTCAGTTCAGTTTGGGAAATCTTGAACTATTTTGAAGCTCTTGAATTAATATGTGATAATGCCTTAAGGAATAGTTACTTAGGCACTATGTACCAGGGTTGAGAACCCATGTACTAGGTTTTTTGAATTATTGCTTTCTTTTTATACAAAATCATTTTTAATTGATTTTTTATTGGCCAACTAATTTTGGGGGACATTTGTACTCCCATTTGGTAATACAAAATATTTTCTATGACATAGATACATGTTTAGTTTACAATAAAATATTTTTTAATTTCACAGGAAAATGAGTAGTTTCTTGATCAAATCAAGCAAAAAGCTTATTTATTTTGTTTCAGCTCCAAGATATACTCAAACTCTGATTCTCTTTGTGCTAACTTTATGAAAGGGAACTTTAGCCCTTTTATTCAGTCATATTCTGTGACAGATCTGGGTTTTCTTAACAGCTGCTCAATGTCTTAACTTGAAAAATCTGAGTCTTTGCTAGCCCTCAAGACCTACATTTATAGGGTAGAAGAGGTTCCATACTATACATAGGTACTCCCCTGTTACTATTCAGTCTTCCATGGAGAGTCAGGATTAATCATCCCAAGCATAAATAGAATCCACTTCTTTGCCTATCAGATCACTAGCAAGCAGAATCTAACATTACCAGGTCTTAATCTTGATTTCCAGTTCAATGAGACCATTGTGTTTTCCAGTGGCAAAATTTTTTCTTAGGATTTGAGTTTTTAAAATAGTGTAACTTCTAAGTTGTAGGAAGAAGAAGTATAAATTCTTCAAGTGGATTATCCTAGATAATAGTGAGAGGGCTTTTTCTACTTCTGCTTTTTTATTCATATATATATATATATATATATATATATATATATGATGACACAGTGCCATATATTGGATGTAGATTCAATAGCATCCTTAAGATAGTCCTCCAATTCTGTAGGGATTGTAAGAGTCCTCAGCAGGCCATTCTATGATTCTGCCTGTTTAGCTGCTTGTAAGCGATGGAATATGCTGGAAGGCCAGTTGAAATTCCATGGACACAAACCACTCTTTTATTTCTTTGGATGTGAAAATGAGTTATTTGGTTAGAAGCAATGTTGCGAAGGATAGTAAGACATCAGATAAATATTTCATAAGCCTACAGATGGCTGTGGGCAGAGGAGGCTGATTCCTATTTAGTAGAAAGTTCTATTTTAGGAGGTCAAATTGTTGCCCCTCTATGATGAAAGGGCTCTGCTGTAATCGGTCTGCCAGCGTGTAACTGGCTGGCTCCCAGGCTTCACACTGGGCTTCAGCACTGATATCTACTGTGGGCAAAGATACTCAACAGTGGTGGTAGGCAAGTGAGTCTTGATGAAGGGAGGTCTCTTTGGAGCTCATCCATAGCCTCTGTCCTGTCACTATATTCTGGGGCATATTGTACAAGTTCTGCTGCACAAAAGAGGCTTACTGACAGGAACAGATTTTATTTTGTCAGGTCCATTTTGATAACTTCTTAGGAATGTTCTATCACTGGAACAGAGCTATAAACAATTTGTGCCCAATTTTAAAAGGTCCATCCTTCAGGTCTCCTTGTCATCAATCCCTTTTTTTTCTTCAAATACTGTCCTTATGGCCAAACCAAGATTTATGGCCTATCAATCAAGGCAGACCTCAATTTCCGGTAATATTATCCAAAAAAAGTAGATGACAAAATATACTGTGTAATGATCTGAGTATGGGGAAGATGTCCTTCATTACTACCTTTGGAGATACTTCTGGTTGGGGTTAATTTCAGCTTCTGTCAGTATTTCATATGTTACTATCTGTGAATAAGACTTAAGTTTTTAGTTCTTGTCAGTTGGTCATAGAGATCTTCCATGGTGCCAAGATTCAGGATGAGGGAGAGATGACACAGGACTTTCAATACTTGCTCAAGTAATTTACTTGTAGAATTTCTAAAATTTACCATAGAATTTCTAAAAATAACTTTTGTGGGCAGCATTTTACTGTTATGTGGAGCTGCCTGGTCTTATGGCTCTATGAATCAGATGCTACCAAGTTCATGAATAACATCTCCACTCTGGTCATTTGTTATTTTGTAGTCAAATATTCAGTCTCTTCTAGGCTATAAGGCCGAAGTTGTTTCTCAAGAAGCTGAATAGTTAACTTTAAAGAGTGGTCATGGACTTGCTCCCAAGCCCTCTGATCTTGTTATGATCTTCCTTTGGAAGAATATCAGAGACTTCATATAGTATCTTGCTTTACCCCAGATGGCTTGAGTATGGTTGCATTTGCCAGGCTGTATGATCTAATTGGCAGAATGATTTGAATTTCACTGGACCTGCCAAAAGATTTAATTTGCCTCTTCTGCCACATAAAACTTGGGGTGGAGGTGGTGTCATGTGAGCTACTCAGTAAATAGTTCAGAACAGAAACTAAAATGTACACATTGCACCAGATCATTTTCATTCTGGTAGGCAATGCAAGGCAAAGAATCTGTTCTTATTTTGGAGGGAATATTCCAACAATGTCCCAGAAAATTAGATCCCCAGGAAATGTATGAGTTAGTTTATCGCTTTTTAAAATGGCATTTATTTATTATCTACTACTCCTTGTAGTAGTAGGTATTTTCTACTTCCTTTTCAATGTGTCCAATTAGCCTGAATGCCATTTGTGTAATGGATCAGTGTGATGCTTTATAGAATGTTGAGATGATTAAGTCCCTTGGCTAGATTATGACAGAAAGCATGAGAGTTAATATAGCCTTGAAGGAAGGGAGAGAAAGCATATTGTGTTGCTAACAAGATAGCAAAGGACTTCTTTAGGGAGGAAAAGGATAGAAGAGTAGGGGAGACAGGGGAGGAGGCAGAAGAGAGAGAGACAGAGACACAGAGAAAGACAGAGACAGAGAGAGACACAGAGAGAGAAGGAAACAGAAAAGAGAGAGATAGAGATGCTAGATTAATAATTAGATTAATAGTTACCTGGTGCAAGGACTATATTGATTTACTCCATTAAAAACAGTATGTTTGGAATGCTGCCTGATCAAGTTTGTAAAACGCCCGTTCTCTAAGATCTACTTGTCTCCCTATTGGCTAAACTAATGAGTTAAATTGAAGATGTGATAGGAATTACCACTGTACTTTAATAGCGTTTGAATCACAGATTCCCAATATGATAACACGTTTCTTTTGCATTAACTATTCTGGCAGAGGGAGAAGTCCCAGGGGCTCCACTTTTCCCTTTCCACCACATTGATTACCACCGTGCAGTCCAGAGTCAGTGTGGGGATTTGACCAGTTGTGGAATACATCTATAGTAATTATACACCCAGGTAATGAAGGTAACCATAGCGTGAGTTTGTAGGTCTACTGGAAATACTGGAACATGCTTTCAAGACAAAACTATCTCTGGATCTCCCTAAGTATTAAATACTGCACCACGATAGTTAAATTATTAATCTCAATTTTGAGCCAACATTGAGTAATCCCAAATGCTCCACATATTTTTCTTCCAGGGCAAAGCTTCCCTAATAAATGATCACAAGTCTTTTGGGGCAAGGCTTGTGGAAATATTTACATTGCATATTTATGGGTATGTGGCAACCACCTTCTGAAAGAGGCTGGACCTTGTTTTCAAGGTATTTTGAGTTTAGGAACTGGCAAAGGCTATGACTTCCCACAAGGCAATCCACCATCTTTCTTCCTACCATATTAGAGTGTTTCCATTTATGTAGATACAGAAATTCTTTATTATGCTGTCAACCTACTTTATTGTCATGATTGATAGATGCTAGCAAAATTTCTTCAGAGTCAAAACATTCTGGTAGTTGCTTCCTTTCCCTTTTTCAGTATGTTAATTATACCAACATTGTCTTGGCAATTTGGTGTCTGCTACTTTTAGATTTCTTTATGGTGGTACCTCTATTCACGAATGGTTTTGTTTTTGAACAACTTGATTCAGAAACAGAAGTGTTTGGCAATTTTAAAAAAATTGTGAGCTCTGCATTAGGTGACTGATGGGACTTTGATCATCCTTTTTGCATGAACATAACTAGCCATGTTTTCCAGAATTGTGGGACAAATGACATTTTGAAGTGAGGTACCTCTGTATTTTCTTTAAAATAATAAAGTCATTAAAATGACCCTAATATTCCACATTTTATGTTAAATTTATTACTAAAGTATGTTTGTTAAGTGTATTGTGGGTGAAATTTTTCTTTAATTTTTCCAATTATTTACTATGTTTGATTTTTTATGTATTTAATTTGTATGTTATGATGTTGCTAAATTCATTAATTAATATAACAATTTCACTGTAGATTTCTTAGGATTTTGTACTCAGTCATATCTATATATGAACATTTTACTTCTCTTTATACTTTTATTAATACCTATATTATTCCTTTTTTAATAGGATAGGACTTCCAGTACAATGCTAGACAGAGATAGTGATTGTGGGCATTTCTGTCTTGCTTTTCATGTATTACTTTTTAAAGTTCTCTTTGTTACTAGTTTTAAAACTATGAATCAAATTTTGTGAAATAATTTTCTGTTTCTACTGGGACAATCAAATGAGACCTCTTTATTTTCTTAATTTACTATTAAGAGATTTCTCAATAAATAAATTTCTGTTTCTTCACAGAAATTTATTTTAAAATAATAAATCAATATCTTCAGTAGTTAAGGAGCTGCTTATTTTTATATTAAATCATGTCAGTTATTCCAGGTTGTATTTTTAAAAATACTTATTTTTTTTCTAACTTGTTGAACATATTGACAAAATTATTTATAATAGTCTTTCTACTTTTAATGTTTACAAGATTTATAATGATATTCCTACTTGGATTTCTAATACTGGAAACTTGTATTTTTTTTTTAGTGGGGTTTTAAAATTTATTAATGCTTTTAAAAACTAACTCATTTAAAAATTTCTTTATTATATATTTTTTATTTTATCAGTTTCTATTCTTATTTTATTATGTTTTTGTTTAATTTGGCACATAATAACCTGACTTACTTTGCTCATTGTTTTCTAGCTTTATTTAATAGAAACTTAGATTTTTTCTTTTTTTTATTTAGAGAAAAAAAGCAAAACAGAAAAAAGGGTAGAGATAATATAGAATTTCAAAAAAACCAGTAAGAAATCACTAATTGATAAATTATATAGTTATCTTAGAAGCAGCTGTTCAAGTTACAAAATCAAAACATAAAAGTAAACAATCAAATAAAAACCATACGACTAAGTTTTTGTTAGATTTTTCATTTTAAAACTTTATTTCTAGTGTGAACATTTGAAACAATGTGTTTTTTGATCATTGCTTTTACAGCTGTATCCTCTTAAGTTTCATCTATTATTATTACTATTACTAATTCTATCTTGTGATTTCTCTTTTGACTGAAGTTATTAGTAATGTATCAATTTATAATGGTGAAGATTTTACTATCTATATTGCTGTTAACTTTTAATTTAACTGTATTGTGATAAAGAATATACTCTGTGTTGGAGATTTAGCTCAGTGGCTTAAGCACCTGCCTGGCAGGTGTGAGGTTGTGAGTTCAATCCCTGGCATAAAAAAAAAAAAAAAAAAGAATATACTCTGTAGCGTATTGACCTTTCAAAATGTTGTCAGTCTTGTTTTGTGACCCAGTGCTGCTAGAGAAGACCACAGTTGTAGGTGTGCGAGTGAAATAGGATGCATTTTGGCCACAGCATCTCCCCTCCCACAATTTTTTCTTAAAATGTGAGTCCATTATTTCGTTCTCTCTTTCCTTTGAGCATTTTTGGGGGACTGTTTTTTGAATTATTAGTTTTATCTGCCCTTTAAATATTTACTAGAATTCATTTGTAAGGGCTTCTAGCTGTAGTATTTAGAATTGATGGGAGATGTTGAGAGGGTAGCTTTTGACATAATTCTGAAGTTTCTGTCATAATTTCTTTTCTCTGATTTTGCCAGTTTGGCTACTTTATATTGAGAAGTCATACACTGCACAAACACTTTTCTTGAACATTTTTCATAAAATATTTTTCTTTTTTTTTTACATTTTTTAGGTTAAATGCTTTGCATTTATACTATACGTAGGCTGAGAATATTAATTTTCCTCACAGCACAATTTTGAATGTATCTTTGTTCTAATTTCTAATGTTACTTTGAAAAGATATTTAACAATTTTGATTTATTGATTCTGACCTGATGGTTAATTAGTGGGGATTCTTTCTTTCTGTTTCCAAGTGGTTAACTTTTGTGTTTGTTTGCTACTTATTTATTGTTCTATTGTATTGTGATTTTAGAATGTGATTTGCACAAAATCTTGAAATTTATGCCTAAATATTGTTAATTTTTGTACATGCACCATAGCAACCTCATATAATTTTTGTTATATTGTTTACATTTTTTTTTTTATCGGTACCAGGAATCGAACTCAAAATGGTATGCTTGCAAGGCAGGCACTTATGCCACTGAGCTAAACCCCCAGCCCCTGTTTACATATTTCATCTCATTACTTCACATGCTTTATCTGTCACAGTGATAAGAAGTACATTGAACTCTTTTATTACTTTTGCATTTTTGTCAGGTTCCCTTTGTATGTCTTATGGCTTTACTTTACATATGTTGATGCTTTGTTATTTGATTCCTAATGGTTCATGATTACATTACCCCTCTGATTTGTGACTTCCATTACTATAAAGTGACTGCTTCTATCACCATGCAATGCTTTTACCTTGGATTCAACTTTGTCTAGTAACAGCATCACAATTCCTGCCTTATATCCATTCAAATTTCACTTCCAGGCTGGGAAACTGGTTTTAGGAAAACAGAAGTGATGTGGATGAGCATTCCCCTTTCAGTCCTGCCTGCATTGTCTCCCCTTGTCATGGAGGAAGCCTCCTGCAGCTTTTCTTGCTTCTCTCCTGGCCCATTGAAGCTCAGCATTTCTGTCTCTCCTGGGTGACAGCGCTTGGGATTTTTCTTCTTTATTCTTTATCAAGTTTTTGAAGCACTGAGAGTGTTGCCATGAATAGGATGCATATCCTGAATCCACTTTTTCCCTGAATGAATTGCTTTCCTACAATACACACAAAAGCAAAGTAGTAAAGATATGAATAAGGAGTCTACGAACATATAGGAAAAATAAGTGAAAGAAAATTACTTGAGCAGAGTATGCTAGTAACATGTTTTAAAGCCCTCTCGCTTCAGTGGACAGAGAAGAATTCATGGTACAGAACAATAGGAGTGGCCAATAGGGGTTTGCAAGGTAAAAGGCAAGGGACATGTGAATGCTATGATCAAAGCCTTGGAAGTAGATATTTACATTCCTACTTCACAGAGAAAGTAGTTGAATTTCTTTTTCTTTTTTTCTTTCTTTTTTTTTTTTCTTTTTTGGTACCGAGGATAGAACTCATGACCTCACGCTTGCCAGGCAGGCTCTTCAAAAGAAGTAATCAACCAACATAACAGTAGGTGGTGCAGTCAAGACTTGACTCTCGATCTTCTTTGTCACCAAAATCTGTGCTCTCACTCCCTCCCAGTGTCACTTGCTCAGTATAAGCCCATCTCCGTCCCATTTCCTCATCTTCAAATTCTCAGTTTTCACATTTCTTTCTGCACTGACTGCGTTTTCACACAGCAGAATAAATGACTAATGATAATTAGTGTCAGCTGCTCCCTCTCCAAAGAGATTTTTTGATGACAAAAGTCGGAATTGAGAATACAATTGCAGCAGAGGAATTTCATGCTTTGTTCAGAAAAGGAGGCTCTAAGATAACCTTGTCAGTGCCTGGGTGTTTTCACCACTTGATCTGAATGGGATGCTGGCCTCATTCTGAGCATGTCTCTGTTTCTTTAGCTCTCTACTCTTAGTGTATTCATACTAATCCCCAAATCCTTTATACAAAAGTGCCTCTGACTGATTTCCTCTGTGACTGAAGACATGGAGGAGCTCTGGACATACGGAAAGAAGGCTCTTGAGGCAGAATACGGGCTGTGGTGGATGAGAACAGAACTACTATTTTTAGGTTTTTGTCCCCATTCGTGCTCATATCTCAGATCCTCTTCAATTCCAGGTCTTGTGTGGATGCCTCTTTCTTGGAATCCTGGTCATCCTTGACAGAAAAGATTTTCTAAAGCCTGGCATGGTGGTGCGTGATTGTAATTCCAGCACTCAGGAGGCTGAGGCAGGAGGATCACTGTGAGTTCAAAGCCAGCCTGGGCTACATAGTGAGTTCAAGGTCAGTCTGAAACATATAATGAAACCCTGCCTCAGAAAGAAAAATAAAAAAGAAAGAAAGAAAAGAGTTCCTAGAATGCTTGGTTTACTCATTCCAGGAGGAGGCTGCAGTGGACCTAGGGCACTTCATAAATTCGTTTCAGACATTTATGGTGCCCCTTTCAGTTCACACCTCCACTATCCTTTGCAATGAGAGGCACTTAGAAGCTGGGAGTCCGATTGTTTATGGCTTCAGGGGTGCATCTGAAACTGGGGACTACAGAGAAGAACCTTTCTTTATGTTTAGTGTATTTTCTATTTCAGAGACACAGACTGCCTTGCTAAGAACCTGATCAGTGAGAGGCATTGTGCTTATAGGAATTTTATTTTGTAGCTCAGGCTATAAGTGATCTCAGTTTATTCAACATTGGTCAGCAACTGTGTATTTTCTCTAGAGATTCCAATACCAATGACCATTGCTTTGAAATCTGGGGAGTTCCAGTTGTTAATATTTGGTCTGTGTCCATTCACTCAATCAATCACACAAACACATGGGATCCAGGGAATCTAGGGTCCAGAGTATGCTAGATATTTTAGGAAACAGAAATAGAGGCCCACTGACATTTCACTTGGCTTCTATTTTTAACTTGAGTGTGTTTTTCAAATCTAAAATCAGAGTACATGGTGAAGGATTCATGTCTTTCTGTTTTGCTTTGCAGTAAAAGAATACTCACTCGGAACTTACTTAAGCCAGAAATATTTATCTTTACTCATTAAATTTAAAAGTCCAGGGTTAATGATTTTAGGCAGATTGGTGCTTGAACACCAGTTTCAAGATTCAGTGTGTCTTCGTTGCTTTCTCAGCATCAGTCTCAAGTTCCGTGGAGTAACATGATGCCAGCAACAGGCTACATTTCCTTCAGTTTTAAATCCAAAATGAGAGACTTCTCTCCCAGAAGTCTTAGCAACAGTAGGCCCTGTTGGAGTCATGTGACTGTCTCTAAGTGGTCAGGAAATTGTGGTCAGGAAAATGCAATGTGCTGATTGTCTTAAAACAGGTACATACCCTCTGAGCTGGGCATAGGCTGAAGATGGAATCAGAGAACATGAACTATTGGGGAAAGTGGTTCCAGAGGGATGCTGGGATAAGTTACCAGCACAATGGCAGATGGATAGTGAGACCAAAAGCTCCAGACGCTCTCCATGTCTCGTTTGACCAAACATTTCTGACTTCTGGATATGAAACCTAAATGGAAGAAGTAATATGATACCACTGTATTGCCATTTCTGAGAAATACTTTTTTGGGGGGCAATGATAAGCCTGTCATAGAAAATCAGTGATTTATGGTCACTGAACCATTACTTCAGTCTTTATAGTCTTTGTAATTGTGTTGTCATATCTCCCAGGGGAAACCAACAAAGAAAAAAATAGTGTGTTACTCAGTCTGAATACTGTTGGCAATTTTTAAAGTTATTGTTTTGAAAGCCTTTTTATTGTATGTGCTGAGAAACTGTAAATTGCTTTCAACATTTTGTAAAGAAGTGTGAAGTACTCTGGAGGCTGCCAACAAAATGTCAATTAAGTCCACTGACAGGGAAAGGAAGAGGCATTCTGTTCCACATTAGCTTACATCCCGTCAGAGCTTGAGCAGCTGACTGAAAGAAGCAGGTAGGAGAGGGTAAAGGGATGGAATGCTGTGTAAGCCCCTTACTAATGGTTTCAGTGGAAGAGACGTCACCTTCATCTTTGAAATTCTAAGGAAAATACCCTCTGCCTGCATAGCAAAACTTGTAGATGAAAAACAGGCCTCAACACAAATTTCTTTGAGCACCTTTTATGAGCTGACTTAGGACAGCCAACTGATTCCTCAAATTTTTTTCAAGTTTCCAAAGAAGCCAACAAAATTATCAATTATGAAATACATTCTTTTTATTTTTTATATATTTTAAGAAAGATATTGAACAGTGAAGTTGCATCAGCGGTCTGGTGGTGTGGAAAGGAGAATCATGCTGCACAAACTAGAAAGGAAGGCAATGGAGTAAGTTGAAACCATTAAAACATGGGGGCTGGGGATTTAGCTCAGTGCCGTAAGCGCCTGCCTTGCAAGTGCGCAGTCATGAGTTTGATCCCCAGTATCAAAAAGAAAGAAAGAAAGAAAGAAAGAAAGAAAGAAAGAAAGAAAGAAAGAAAGAAACCATTAAAACAAGAGTTTCCAAAGAAATTTCTATTCCACTTGATGCAGACTCTCACTGACAGCTAGGGCAATATTTGGTCAAAATCGTTAAATATACAGCCCTAGTAAGCATTCAGAGTCTTGAAATACTTTCATAAAATCTTAGGTGGCTTTTGCCTTGGGTGCTTGAGTGGTAAAATCACTGGACTGAAAGATTTTTGTTTTTCATTTTGCTTTTGTAAGCTAAATTCACATGATGTAGTACTTTTTTGGAAAGATTTTGTGTCAAAAGGCCATGGGTTGTTCCAATGTCCTATGATCATGTGAAGGTCAAACATGGGCGCTTACTTGGTCAAGGAAGAGCTAAGAAGCAGAAGAGGCTGATGGTCAGCTCTGATTCAGAGCTCTGAGGCCCAGTGTGCCAACTGGGCTTTGTCTCCCTTCCCCTCCTGCCTCTCCTGCCCTGTTCCCTTATATGTAAATGTCACTATACTTTCTGCCTAGAAATTGCTTCATTCAGCAAGGCCTAGGCTGGGGATGGAGAGCCTTTTAGAGACTGAATGCCTAAATTGCAACCCAAAACTCATTTGTTTATTGCAAAGTACCAATAATGCAATTAGAAAAAAATAACTCATACACTTGGCTTGCATGCTGACAGAGGGACCGTGTGCCCACTGCTGCATGTGTGCTATGCATTCACCACCACTGGCCTAGGCCAAAGTGAGAAACTCTCCTCTTAATATTAGGGATTCTTTTTCTCCAGTTTTTAAATGTTTTCCCTTAGGATTCTTTTTCACCTCCTTTGAGAATCAAGCTCTAGAAAAGAAGCTTCCCTCATGGCTTTGGTATACTTGCTTCTGTCCATGTGGTCCAGCCTAATTTCATAGAGTGCTAGAGTTGAACTGGGGCTATGATTTGCTCATAGCAATACGTATGCTATCTTTGCAGGATATTGTTCCTGTGATGTGTGAATATTGTGAGGGAGGGAGGGGAAGCAGGAAGCAGATCTAAAATTTTGATGCTTTTGTTCCAAAACAATTCAGTTGCTTTCCATCATCATGCTGACTTATGTAGAAATTAGACCTGGGCCAGTCTGATATCAAAGCTCATGTATTTTCTCCTAAACCCTTGTCAACTCAGTAGGACAGACAGAATTTAGGAAGCAGAGGTACAGAGCAAGAGAATGTGAGAGGGCATAAGAATGAGGCAGGCAGAAGGGTGAGATGATAGTGGGTGTATTAGTGTAGAAGATGGGGGGGCAACTGAGACTTCTAGTACTGGGATGGAGAACTCCTGGAGTGTTGTTAATGGAAAAGTCACGATACAAAAGTGGCATCCAGAAAAGGGTTCTGTGTTTGGGACATAGTAGCACTGGAGTCAGGGAAGGAGTCTGGTAGCTGCTGCAGTCAGTGGATCAGTTAATCCACCTGGACCCATTTGTCTCTATTACTGGCACTGAGAATGCTGTGCTGTTGGCTTCTCCCACTGTCCCAGTGTATTTTATGTCCAGTGATTGAGGATCTGCAGCCCCTGGTTCCCTCTCTGTTTCAGCAGTTGGAGGGAGTTGAAGGAACAAAATTTCTTTAAGGACAGTCCTCATAGCCAAATTATGGTCTTTATATTGAGTAACAAATAAGGGAGAGAGACAGAGATGTTGAGTGAGGGAGAGATGCTAGAAGTTGAGGAAGGTAGGTTTAGGAAGAAAAAGTTTCTTTGTTAGTTGATCTATGTCACAAATGTGCACAGAAGACTTTTGGAGATGAGGCTGTGTCCTGGATAAACAAGTGCAGAAGAGGATTTCCATAAAATAAATGGCCTCAACCTCTCACTTCCCAATTATCTTTAGCACTTGGGAGAGTATGGCAGAATGCATTTGGTTTCCAAGTAGCAGAAAGGAGAAAAGCAAACTGGTTAAAGCAGCAAATCACCCGGCTGATATGTCCAGAGGTAGAAAACACAGACCTTTGGTGAAGTCTGACAGGACTCTGGTTCCAATTCTATGTAATTAATTGATTAATTAATTAATTTATTTTTATTTTTAAAGAGAATAAAACAAAACAAATCAGAACAAATCAAATCAAAACAGAACAATGCAAGCAACACAGGATTCAAAACAAGACAACAGGAAATCAACAGTGGCTATCATAATGTCTCTTGTTTTCTTTGAAATAGTTATCCAAACCTTCATATACAATAAATTAAAACAAAACTGAATAGTATATAACCAATCAAAAAAAAAAGAATGAAAGCATTATGGGACTTTAAAACAAGACAGTAGGAAATCAACAATGGTTACCATGTCTCCCATTTTCTTCCGAATAGCTGTCTATACCGTCACACATAATGAAATCAAATAATAGTAAATAGACTAAAACAAATCAAAATAAAAGAATGAAAGCCTTTAGGACTTCAAAACCAGATAACAGGAAATGAACAATGATTACTATAATGTCTCATTTTCTTCAAAATAGTCATCCCTACTATCATACATAATAAAATCAAATAAAACACAACAGAATAAAATCAACCAAAACAAAAGAGCAAAAGCATTATAGGACTTCAAAACAAAATGATAGGAAATCAACAATGCTACCATAATGTCTGGTTTTCTTCAAAATAGCTGTTCATACCCTCATGCATAATAAAATCAAATAAAACAAAACAGAATAAAACCAAGTAAACAAAAAAAATGAAAGGATTATAGGACTCCAAAACAGGATGATAGGAATTACCATAATGCATCCATGATTACCATAATGTATCCCATTATGTTCAAAATAGTTGTCCATGCTATCAGACCCAGTAAAATCTATCAAAATAAGACAGAACAAAACCAAACCTAACCAAATTGTGAAAGTGATATAAGAGCTCAAGACAAGGCGATATGAAATTAACATTGGTTATCACCTTCTCTCCTGGGTGTTTCCTCCTCTATAATTTTCGTAGTATCTATTGTGCTTTTTGGATCCCACTAACTCCTTCTGTTTTTTATGCTAGGTTTCACCCATATGAGTTCAAATAATTCTACCCATGAACGTGATCTCCAGTTGCATCCATTTACCTACAAGAGCCTTGAGTTGATCCTATTTTATAGCTGGGTAGCTTTCCATTATATGAAAATACTATATCTTTCTTATCCATTCTGTGGTTGATGGGCAAGTTACTCTTGTTTTTTTCTGGTCTCCTGTCTCATGTAACAATTGTTTGCTCTCCTTTGATTTTCAGTGCATGAATTTCCTTTCAAGTTAAATATGTTTCTTGTATATAGTATATGGATGGGTCTTGTTTCTTGATCCACTCTCCCTGTGTTTCTTTTTATTGCTGACCTGAAGCCATCTATCTATGTTAATGGTACAACCAGCATACATTGCTTTGTCTCTGCCATGCTGTCCTTCTGCTGTTGACCCTCCACTTTTCCCCTTCATTCAATTGCCTGTCTTGTTTGGCGATCCTCCTCTGCTGCTGTTCTTAGAACCATGGTCATCTTTATCTCTCTCGAGAATATCCTTTGGCAATCTCTGTACTGTTGGTTTGGTGATCATAAATTCTTTCAGTTGTTCTTTATCATGGAAGTATCTTATTTTTCCATCAATTTTGAAAGATAGTTTTGAAAGGTAGATCAGTCTGGGTTGGAAGTTGTTTTCTTTCAGGATCTGAAACACTTCATTCCAAACTCTTCTTGACTTGATGGTTTGTGTTGACAAGTCTGCCGTGATTCTGATTGGTTTTCCCCTATAGGTGATCTGTTTCTTTGCTCTAACAGCTTTTAATATTCTGTTCTTGTGTTGAATTTCTGGGATCTTGATTATTATATGTCTGGATGTAGATTTACTTTGGTTATGGATAGCTGGAGTCCTATATGCCTCACTTATCTGTACGCCAGATTTGTTTCCCATGTTTGGGAAGTTTTCTGCTATTACTTCTGTAAATAGCCTTTTTGTTTCATTTGTGTTGACTCCTGCTTCTTCACTGATACCTATCACTCTTAAATTATTTTTCTTTCCATTGTTTTACAGCCCTTGAATTGTTATTTCCTGATTCTTTATTATTTTTAAGAGGTCTTTCCTTTCACAATTGTTAGCTACGATCCTGTCCTCAAGGTCTGAAAGTCTATTTTTGGTCTCTTTCAAGTGGTTTTTCCAGCTTTTGATTGATTTTCTAATTTCCTGTATATGTGTTGTATGCATTCTTTCTATATTTTTCATTCAAGGTTTCCATCATTTTCCTATGCTTCTCTTTTTAATCTATGTCTTCTTTAGGTATGCTGAGCAATTCTTTCATTATGTTTGTGACTTTTTCTTTTACCTGAGACATTATTTCTGATTTGATTACTTTTACAATCTCATGAAGTTGTTTCTTTACTTTAGTTGCTATTCTCTCAGAGATTTCAGATGTGTGGTTTTCATTTTCTTCCATGATTATATCTCCTAGACTTGTTCTGTGTGGGCTGGACGTCTGAGAATGCCTTTTGCTCCTTCGCCTTGAGATTCTCCTGGGTTCTTCCCAACAAGCTGGTTGTGGAGTCTCAGGCACTTCCCACATTGGCTTCTCCTCTTCAGTGAAGGAGAATGGGACAGACCTCTGGGTTTCTCTGACCCCAGATTTACAGGGAGGTAGCAGGGTATGGAGCGGGCTTCTCCAGACCCATGCAGCTACGCTGGGGCTTCTGTGATGGCCAGGGGTGAAAGGTGGTGGGGCTGCTTCTCTCAGCCTGCATGTTTACACTGGGACTCCTGTGATAGTGGCAGGCACACAGGGATGTGTTTGTCTGATTCTCCTGGTGGGCAATGGCTGCCCAAAGGAAGTAAAGTTCTCCAGTGGTGGCCTGTGGGTGCACAGGGACTACCTGGCTGTGTGTCCCTGATCAAGCTGGCTGCCCCTGGAGAGCAAACCTTTCAATGACAGTGGCCAGCAGATGGAGGTGGATCTGGTGGAGACTCTCTGCTTGCACTGGCTGCCCACAAGAAGCAAGCCTTCTGATGGCGGTGGCTGGCAAATAGAGGTGGATCTAGCTGGGTCTCGCCTCTGATTCCAATTCTCTGCTATTTGTTCTGTTCTGCTGCCTTGTCAGTCAAATGGGATCCCATGCTGGCTCCACATACTGGTCTTTCAGAGCAGGAGAGTTTCCACTTTCCAAAACATCACAGGTCTTGAATTTAATTCTAATGGGACAGTTAATCTGGTGAAGAAATGGAGTTACTCAGGTGGGGTTATAGATCTCAGTCAGATCTTGCTCTTTCTGCATAGGGGAGTGGTCAGAGGAAGCTGTCAGAGGGAGAAGGCAGCCAAGAATGTCCTGTCTGGAGCTGAGTGTTTTCTCACTAGTGTATGGAACAAGTGTATCAATTCAGTGGAGAGTTTTTGGAGGAGAAAAAAACACGTTTACTTCAACAATACAGACTGAGAGGCACATCTGAATTGGGTATGGCATTGCAAAGGAAATACCATACAATGCAGTGCCTGTCATCCTTTTTGAGATGAATGCATTATCTTATAAACATACCCTATAAATGCATATTAAATAGTAATAGGCAGGTGGGCCTGGTGGCACAGGCCTGTAACCACAGCACTTTGGGAGGCTGAGGCAGGAGTATTGTACATTCAAGTCTCACTTGGGCAACTCAGTGAGATTCTTTTTCAAAATAAAAAATATAGCTCAGTGTGAATGTCCTACGTTCCATCCCCAGTACTATACACACACACACACACACACACACACACACACCAATACATGTGCCAGGCACTGGTATGGTAGTACACACATCTAATCTCAACTATTCAGGAGCCTAAGGCAGAAACATTCCAAGTTTGAACCAACCTGGGAAATTTATTGAAACCTGTTTTAAAATATGGTGAAACAGGCTTGGGATGTAGTTCAGTAGTAGAACACTTGCTTAGTATGGGTAAGGCCTCAGTTCAATTCTTAAAACTGCAAAACCATAAAAATAGTAATAGTCTCAAATGCTGTAAATTATTGTTTATAAGTATGCTTAACACTTGCTGAAGGCAAGATATTGTTTAGCTACATAATGATGTTTTTAAATGAATTTTTGAAGTGAAAAATAAAAATACAGTATCTACAGCATGAAAATTTATAGCATGAAATATTTAAATAAATAACTCTTCCTTACCTTTTATTGTATTTATTTATTCCTTCATCCGTTCGTTCTCAACAGAAAGGCAAGGGTTGCAAATTCATCTGCTCTGTATTTCCTTAACCTTGCTATAGAACAGAAATAGATTGATACATAAAGAAGAGGAGTAGAAAGGGAAAAAGAGAGGGAGAGATGTAAGGAAGGAGAGAGGGAAAGAGAGAAAAGAATAGATGGATGGATAGATTTCTTCCCTCTTGGTTGAACACAAAGGAGTTGATGCTAGCAAGTTACCTATCCAAACCACAGCACAACAGCTCTCTGTATAAAGTTCCTTTGAGAAGTACCATGCCTTCCTTGCTCTTTTTGTAACTCAAAGGTGAATTGACTTAAGTGGGGCTGTTCATTGCAACAGAGGCAGCAGACGTTGGAGAGGGCTACTAACCACTCCCTGGCTCCTGTGGTGTATGAAGGAGCTCAGGACCTTTGCAGATGCATAGAAGCTTCTCCCATGCCCGCAGAACTAAAAATGAGAAAAGTATGAGATGGTTGGATTTTTACATCCCTTTGGTTCAATATTCAAGCCATTGGGCTATAATTAGCAGCAGCAGCAGCAGCAGCAGCAGCAGCAGCAGCAGCAGCAGCAACAGCAACAGCACAACAAAGAATCAGGTCTGAGTAGGACATGGGGTTAGAATGGATCAAGGAATCATCCAGACTATAGCATCTCACAGTTTGTAGCTTTGGGCCTGGTCATCAGCAGGGCTCCATGGAAGCATCTGGGATTCCAGTCTTGCCCCCTCTACTGTCTCAGGAGCTGAAATTTCATTTCAAATGGGACACTTAAGAAAGAGAAAAACTGTGATGCAGATGCCTAGATTCCCTTGATTAAAAGAAGCTTCCAAACACATTATTTCTTTTCTTTGGTGTGAGGACCCTATTTTGTTTATGTCAGTCTTTTCCCTTTGTTTCACAACCCCCTACCAGTTACCTTATTCTATAGAGGCATTTTCTAGAATATTTTATGTGCATCCACCTTCCACATGTTTATTCAGATAAGTCTATTCTTAAAAACATATAATGCAGTGTACATTTTAATTTACATAAATTGTTCTGTGCTATAGAGCTCATTTTGTTGTTTACTTTTTCTACTTAGTTTGTTTTATAGATTTATCCATGTTGCTGCATAAAAATTGAATCCATTTTCATTTTTCCTCCAGGATATCATTCCATTGTATGTAAATTCCACAGCTATTTTTCTAGACAGAAAGAAAACTAGGTTATTTTCTTTCCTTGCTATCTCAGACAATCCAGAAGTAAACATTATTGCATGCTTCTTTTTGTCCTTGAGTTTTCTTAAGTACTAAACTGCTTTCTGTCACTCATTCCTGCGATATTGACTTTACAAGACGATTTACTCTTCTCCCAGGCAGATGCTAGATAATAATTGTTTAACCTTATCAGTAATTGTGTATTCTAGTATGACATGAGCTCTTTTATGTCTCCGAGAGGTAAGCGACCAAAAGGATGTGACTGTTGAGGTTACTGGGCAAAAGACAGTATTCACTTCATGTGCATTTCTCCGATTACCATTGGCATCAATAATTTCTTCATATGTTCACTGGCAATTTGGGGTTCACTTCCAGAGATTTCCTTATATTATTATGTATTTTAAAAAGTAAGAAACCTAAATTAGAAAAAGATTTGCTTGAATTTTATCATCCTCATATTTTAGAGAAAATAAAGGACAAAGTTTACATAAACTATAATTTGATGAATCATTTTCTTATTCTACTTTAGGATAAAGCACAGATATTGGACCCTTTTCACAGAGCCAGTTATCAGGGACCCTACAATTAGTCCCCATCTCCACAGCACACAGAGGGAAAGAAAAAGTAAAAGAGACAAGAACTGTGAGAAAATAGGGCTCTGGGAGGATCAGTGCTCTCTGGGAACAAAGACCCAGAATCTCCAGCTAGTCACCTTGTTATTAGCCAGAGTGATGGGAGGGGTACCATGCTTTTCCCGGGAAAGCATAGAAATAGTGATTGAATGGGCAAGTTTAACATCATAAGGCAAACAAATTAAAATTCAACTCCACACCTGGGTACTAATTTTCCCTGTATCGTGCTCAGCAGGCTTCATCCTGCTCCGTGAGCCTCACTGAGAGAGGAATTGGGGATTTCTACATTCCAAAAGCTGACCACAAGGCAGGGCAAGGAGGGCCTGGGACAGATTCTATGTTAAATCTAAACCTAAAAATGGCTTTCCTGAGTTTTATCTTCTTTATATTTTAGAGAAGGTAGAAGATGAAGGTAATGTGAGCTATAATTTGTTTAACCATTGTCTTCTAGTTTGGGATAAAGCAGCAGATTGGTTTATTATTTGAAAATCTGTCAGTTTAATTCACCAGACTAACAAACAACTTACTCATCTCATTAGAGGCAAAAAACACTTGACAAAACAACACTTCTTGATGAAAACTCTCAGAAGACTAGGAGTAAGATAGAATTTCCTCAATTTGTTAGAACTTTCATGAAAAACCTGCAGTTATCACCATACTCAAAGATAAAAGACTGATTTAGTATTTCCCCTCTCCCTCTTTAGAAAATAAGGGAATCATGGCCAGTGTTGGAGGTTGTAGCCAGTGCAATAAGGCAGGAAAAAAGAAATGGGTCATGTAGGCTGAGAAAGAAGAAATAAAACTGTCTTTACAAATGACATAACTGACTATAGAAAATCTTAAGAAATTTTTAAAAACCTACTTAGTACTGTTTGTAGGACACAAGTCAATGCAAAAATAAATTGTATTTCTGTATACTAGTAGCAAAAACTTCAGATTTAAGTTAAAAATACCATCAAAAGTAGCATCAAAATATAATTCTGTTTAGAGAAATAAAAACATGTCCAGGGGAAAATACAAAAATCTGTGTACACTTAATATATTTTCAATATATATTGGAGTAGACTTTGGAGTCTACTCCAAAGTCATTACTGAGAAAAAAAATTGAAGAAGTTTGGGAAATGGAGTAATATATTTCACTTGTGAATTTGAAGGCTTAATATTGTTAAGATATCTGTTCTCCTGAAATTGCTTTATAGGGCCAATGCAAACTCAAGGAAACTCAAGAACAATCTTTGCTGAAATTATGAATTTTATTCTACAATTTCCCTAGTAAAGCAAAAAACATAGACTAGAAAGCCATTTATAGAGAAGAATAACAGTGAAAGACTCTTAGCACCTGATATTCAGACTTACTAGGCATAAAGATAGCATATAAATCAATGGAATAGAGTTTAGAAATAAATTCATACATAATTGTGAGTCTGTGTCAACAAGTGTTATGTCTCTTCAATAAATGTAACTGAGTCAATTGGATAGTTAGTTGAAATGGAAAAAAAAACAACTTTAACCCTAATCTCATATCCATACAAAGATAAACCTTAAATAGATCATACTTTAATAGGAAAGTTAAACCTGTGAGACTTATACAAATAAACAGAGGAGAAAATCTTTAAAACCTTGGTTTAGGTAAAAACTACTTAGATAAGACACCAAAAACAGAAATTATAAAAAACAAAAAATTTAATACATTGGACTTAAACTAAAACCTTTGTCCTTTAAAAACTCTTAAGAAAATGAGAATGTTAAGCCTGAGGACAAAATATATTTCATCTATATCTTGGCTAAAAACTTGGATCTAGATTATATAAATAGCTCCCAAAACTTAGTATTGAAAGCCAAACAACCCAAATAAAGAATATGCAGAAAATTCATTATTCTTTCTGAAGAAGGTAGCTATCTCTACATACACACACACCTACATCATATATATATATATATTTATATGTTATATATAACTTATTTATAATATATACATATATAACAAATAAATGTGTCAAATTATGGTTAACATTTTTTATCACAAAAGAAATTCAAAGGAGAATCTTAGCAAAATATTACATTAGCATGACCAGATTTTAAAAGGTTGACAATATCAAGTGTTAAAGAGAATGTAGAACAACTCTCATGCATTGTTATTGAGAGAGTAAAATGATGTAGACATTTTGAAATAAGATGGTTTCTTATAAAGTTAAATATATACCTACCATATATTCAAGCCATTCTAATTCTAGATGCCTGTCCTAGGGAAATGAAAACTTATTCCAGATAAAAGTTTGTACATTAGTTTTCATAACAGTTTTATTCAACATGGAGAAAGACTGGGAAGAACCCACATAAGAACAGGTGAATGGGTAAGTAAATTGTGATATCCTGGTACAGTAGAATACTTCTTAGCAATGAAGAGAGTATGATAGTGCTTGCCTGTAATCCCAATTTGCTTGGAGGCTGAGACAGGATAATTACAAGTTTGAGTCTGTCTGGGAAATTTGCTGAGATCTTGCCTCAAAATCAATCAATCAATCAATCAATCAATCAATCAATCAATCATATAGGCATGTAGCTCACTGATAGACTGCCCCTGGGTTCCATCTCCAGGTTCCATCTCCATCTCCACACACACACACACACACACACACACACACACACACACACTTACAAAGATCAACTAAGAATGCATGTAATGATATAAATGAATCTTAAATGTATCAGCTTAAGTGAAAAAACCCGGTCTCTAAAGATTCTATACTCTGCTTTTATGACATTCTAGATAAAGCAAAACTGTAGTAACAGGATGTAAAACAGTGGTTGTGTGTACCCAGGAAATTGAGGTGGAGCTAAAACTCACTTTTGGTGACAATGAAAATAATCTGTATCTTAAGTGTAGTGGGTTCAGAATTATATACAATTTTTTAAAAGTCTTCAGACTGCATGTTTTGAAATGAGTCACTTTTTGTATGTAAGTTAGATTCTAGCAAATCTCATTTAGAAACCTGAAGTGTTTAGTGTTGTGTTGGTCACAAAGTTCTCATGTTATTGTGTAGTGGGTCAGGTATCAGGCTATTTGAGGGTGTGGGTAGAGTATGGTTAAGAGAGGGAGCCAGCCTGGGTTGCATGAGGCACTTGCGTGGGATGTCACATTTCTTGCTATTGGAGCCAGCCCCCTTCAGTAACCTGAGATGCACCTTTCAGTACACAAGTAAAACTGCCATTTCCTAGCTGGTAAGGAGTAGCAGGCCCAGAAGTTGTTTAAGAATGTGAGGGGGAAAAAAATCAGCATTCTTCTGCAGGAGAGACAACAGTGTTCTGAAAGTCAAGCCTGATTTGGGGCTACTCTGGTTCTCCAGGCAGGCTGAGCCAGGCCTCCGTTATCCATTGAGGCTCCAGTGTGATACCAGTTTGTTTTAATTTCTAGGAACTCCCAGCCTAGGAAGAAAAGCAGACATAGACATAGACAATTATATAATGCATCTGGCAAGTGCTGTGATACAAGGCAAAACTCAGGATAGTAGTGGGGCTGTGGGTCTCTTAAGCCTCAGCAATTTCATCTGTTAAATATGAGTAATAACAATAGCAGTCTCCCAAAATCATTGAGAGGAATTATCATTGCTTTTCAAAATATGCTCTCAGACTATATATTATGCATATTGTCACAGGTAACTGAGTTAGAAAAAAAATATTATAGACAGGCCTTTGAACTAGGCCTTTGAATGAGCTAGTTACAGTAGATCAGATATGTTGCAACTGTTGGGGAGACAGATACCCCACTGCAGGCCAGAGCTCCAGACAAAAGATCAAACAAATACACCCAAATCCTAAGGATAAACATGGGGGAATGATGTTCTAAATAGGTCTCTATCAGCCTGAGGAAGCCAAAAAGAGCCATTAACCCAATCCCCTACAGACAAAGGCCCTTTTCTGTACTCTTGCCCATTTGCTGTGTTATTGGCTTCCCCATTTGTCCCCGAGTTAATCAATTTTGCCTGAGCAGCTATATTTGTGATTTTTTAAAAATTTTATTTAAAGAGAAACAAAAGCATGTAAAGGGTAGAGGTAATACAGAATTCCAAAAAAAAGATAAACAATAAGAAATCACTAGTTAAAATTACATATTGTCCTCTTAGAAATAGTTGCTCAAGTTACAAAATTAAAGCATACAAAATAGATCATCAAACAGTGAGAGTGTAGACAGCTACGCATGCATGAACCTCTACATGCATTTCTATCCTTTCTGTGTTAGAGGGAAAAACAAAACTTAGCAAGACAAAACAAAACAAATTCCTATAAAAACATGAAACCAAAAAGTCGTAGAAAACCACAGTACAAGGTGATCTACAATGATTCTGTGTTGTTTCTTATTATCTTCAATAGAATGTCTATATTAAAAGGCATAATTGAATATAGCAGTATGATTGAGTATAGCAGTAAATAACAATATTAGTAAAAATAAAATATTGTAGACAGTATAAAACTTCAAAGGCAGGTAATAATCAAACCATATGGATATTATAGTGGATCTTGTCATCTTAAGTGTAGTTGCCTATACTCTCAGACTTAGTACTATCAATCATAACAGCTTTGAATAAAATCTATCAATACAAAACAGTGATCCAACAAACCAGATTCAATTACCATCAGTCATGGTAAAACAGTGTAGGTTCTACAGAGCTTTAGATTAAGTTAATAGGAAATTAAGGATGATTACCGTACTATATTCTGTTATTTTTGGGATTACTGTCTGTGCCCTCAAATCTAGTACAGGTAAAAATGACTGGAACAGAATATAATATATCTAAGCAGAGTAGTGTGAGTAATGTGGGATTTAAATCCTGGTGCACTATTTACAATATAGCGTATCATGACCATCTATATTATAGTTTCTAGTTATCCTTCTCTGCCTCGTTTCTGCTATGCTATTTTTCTGCCTTTGTTTGTCTAGTTTTCTCCTTCATTCTACTTCCTGCCCTGTTCATTGAGGCCTTTCTGCTACTGCTCCTAAAATCCTGGTATTCTTTTTCTCTCTCTCTAGAATGTCCTTCAGTATTCTCTGTAGTGTTGGATTGGTGGTCACAAACTGCCCCAGTTCCTCTTTGTCATGGAAGCATCTTGTTTCTCCATCAACTTCTAGTGACAGTTTTGCAGGGTACATCAATCTGGGCCGGAGGTTATTTTCTTTCAGGGCTTGTAACACTTCATCCCAACCTCTTCTTGATCTGATGGTCTTTGTTGAGAAGTCAGCCATGATTCTGATGGGCTTACCTTTATAGGTAATCTGTTTCTTTTCTCTGATGGCTTTTAATATTCTGTTTTTATATTGAATTTCTGGCATCTTGATTATTATATATCTGGGTGTAGGTCTGCTTTGGTTGTAGGTGGCTGGAGTTTTGTATGCCTCACACAACTGAATGTCATTTTCTTTTCCCATGCTTGGGAAGTTTTCCTTAATTATTTCCATGATTAGCCTTTGTAATTCACCTGTATGTATTCCTGTTTCTTTGTTCACATTTCTTATTCTTAAATTGTAGATTCTCTTGTCATCTTCTAGCCTTTGTATTGTTACTGCCTGTTTCCTTGTGATTTTTAAGAGATCTTTCCTTTCATGATCACACACCGCCAACTTGTCTTCAAGTTTTGACAGTTTATCCTTACCTTCTTTTAAGGAATTTTGCCAGCTTTCAATGGAGTTTTTAATTTCCTGGTAGTCTCTTTGAATCTGCTTCATGTATTCTATATTTTCTTTATATTCTTTATTGAATGTTTCTCTCCTTTTTTTGTGTTCCTCCCTTCTTCTGTCTGTATCATCCTGAGAGATGCTTCCTGAGAGCATTTCATTTATTACTCTACTCATATCCTGCTTTACCTGATTTAATATTTCAGTTTTGAGCTCATCTACAAGTTCCTGAAGATATCTCTTAAGGTCCATTGAAGCCATGTCTGATGTTGTGTGTTTGCTGCCTTCAGTCTCCCTTGTTTTTCCTTCTCCTGGATCAGTGCTCTCAGGGTTCTGGGCTGGGGGCCTCCTCCTGCCTCTCTCTCTTGTCATGGCCCTGCCAGCTCCACATGGGTTACAGTGCAGGTCCCAGTCCCCTTCCCTGTTGGCCACGTTTCCTCTGAAGCATGCTGGCGAGGGAGGTCCACCCTCTCCTGCCTGCTCTTGTCACTGAGGTGCCTATGCCTGCCCCTCCCCACCGGGCCAGCCAAACTTTAGCTGCCTTCACCCAGTTAGTGCTTGCTAGGTGCAGGGAATCGATTTGGGATGGCTAATTGGGTCCCGGTCAGGGCCGCAGCCCAGTCCAAGCAAATCCCCAGAGCAAACAACTCTGGTGAGGGAGCAACCAACTGAAGTCACTGTTGCTTTCAGTTCGGGCTCCTCCTGCCCGATTCCAACATGTTGCCCATTTGGTCGTGCCCTTCCTGTGTGGGGGAGGGTCTCATTCCCAGCACTGACTGTGGATTAATGAAGGTCCCTTTGCTGGGTCCGCTCTCCATTGGGCTCACCAGCCCCCGACTTCAGTGCTGCTATGCTTCCTGTGAGTGGTGGCAGGAACTTGTTTGGGCGGCTCTGCTGGTGGGGTGGATTTAAGCTGGTGCAGTCTTGGCGAGTCACCGTGAAAATGATGTGTCCCTTAATTTTTAGCTGTTTCAGTTGTAGTCCCAAAGTCTTTGATGAGCTTTTTTATGTTTTAATTTCTTTCTGTGTCAAAAGGTTCCATCTCCCTCTGTCTGGGTCTCCCCAGGGTGTTTTATTCTGGCATGTGAGTTATTTCTCCCAGGAGGTTTTGTATTTTGTTGCTCACTGATTGGCCATCTTGTCTTCTCTGCTATATTTGTGATCTTATTGGTTGGCCATAGTTCTGTCCCATCTCATGACCACCCTATGAGTTCCCATATTTTCCCCACCTTAGACCTGCCTCACTTTGTGGTTTTGCTCTGTAAGTGCCTAGAAAAGACAGTCTTTGGCAACCCACTGGGGACTCCTTCTGTCTTTCTCTCTCTCTCTCTCTCATACAGAAGGTTTCTTTCTCTCAATAAATATATTCTGTTCTTAATCTCCATTGTTCCTAAAATTCATCCTTTTATTTTAGCGAACACAGACTTGCACTGAACATCTAATAGGTTGGGAATTTCTTTTTCATATATCAATATTGCATAATCAATAGCATGTTTGTTATTTCTACTAGGCCCCAGCTGACTTCAGGCTGTTTTTTACCAAATGGAGTATGGCTTATGTCTGAGTAAACTAATCATCATAATAGCTACCAGGTGCTCAGAAAACATTATACACTTTAATCCTCATAAACATACAGGATCCAAACCATTAGCCCCATTTTACCCAGGAGAAGAGTGAGGCTCCTGGAAGTTAATAGAACTTGTCAAAAGTTACCCAGGCAATGGATATTGGCTTTAGTGGGAGACACTTAGAAAACTAGAATTCCATTCATTTTCTTTCCTCTTTTTTAGACTTTTGCTAGCTTGGCTGTATTTGTTATTATGAAAGATCACAAAGCCAAACTCCTACAGGAGCCAGGCAGGTAATATAAAATGAGCTAGATCTGAGAAGCAGATTCTTGGATAAGCAGAGAGTTTGGGAACTGCATGGCAAGGAAAGTTCCAGGTCTGAAGATACCAGCAGGTCCCCAGATCCAGGCATGATTTGATGAGCAGGATTGCCAGCTCCCTGATTTTCCAAGACAGACAGAAATCTAAATTTAAAAGTGAACCTAAACACAAAATATTCTGATCTTCATTGTCAAGTAGTTTTAAAATTAATAAAAATTTTTCATAGATCTATCTAAACACATGGTGAGTTATATTTGGCTCACAAGGTTACAAAATCTAGCCTATATAATTTTTTAAAGGAGAAAACTAAGAACCAAAAAGGAATTTTGCTATAGGCCAACTTCTATGATCTGGCATGTTGTATCAGATTTTTGGAAGACATGCTGCTTTAAACCAGCTTGCTCAATAATATGTGTAACTGCTAGCTATTTGGACAGATGGAGCTAGGCTTCTTTACTAAATGTATTAATAACAAATACAAAGAGCATAAAATTGTACTGATTTCTACAATATCATATGATGTTTTGATATAGATGTATACATTGTATAATGTTCAAATCATGATAACCACCTCTATCTCTTGAAATATTTTTCATGTTTATGGTGAAAATATTGGAAATTCTTGTATAGTTTTTCAATGCATTGTCATTACCTATGGTTACTCTCCTGTACAATGTAACACCAAGACTTGTTTTTTTCTAAAAAGGAGCACCCACTGATTGAGCTTTCTGCATCCCTCCTCTCTCTGCTGTCCCTGGCTTCTCATCAGTGCTACTCTACTTTCAACCTCCATGGGAATCATCTTGTTTAGAATCCACATGAGAAGATTAAGAAGTGCTTGTCTTTCTGTGCCTTGTTTCTCTTGACATAATGACCTCCAGCTCTATCTATTTTATTGCAAGTGATAGCATTTCATTTTCTATGGTGAATAATTTTCTTTATACACTGTAAATAGTGCTGTAATAAGCATAGGCATGCAGATGTTTCTTTCATATACTGACTTTATTTTCTATTGATATATACTCAGCATATATATATATATATATATATATATATATATATGCTGGATTATATATTTTGAATTTTTAAGAAACATCTATATTGTCTTCCACAATGGCTGCACTAATTTACATTCTCATCACCTATGTATAAGAGTGTCTTTTCTCCATACCAGCACTTGTTATCTTTTGTCTTTTTGGTAATAGCCAGTCTAACTGGAATCAAATGATGTGTCATTGTCATTTTGATTTGCACTTATCTGATGATGAATGATGCTGAGCATTTTCTGATATATTGGTTGGCCATTTGTATGTTCTCCCTTGAAAAAATGTCTATGTGGATCTATTGCACAATTTTAATCAGAATTTTTTTTCTATTGAGTTCTTTATAAATTCTGATTATTAATCACTCAGATATATAATTTTCAAACATTTTCTTTCATTCTGTAGATTGTCTTTTTGCTCTGTTGATTGTTTCCTTTGATGTGCAGAAAATTTTCAATTTGATGTAATTCCACTTGTCTGTTTTTGCTTTTGTTTCCTGTATTCTGGGGGTTTTAGCCACAAAATCTTTACTGATTCCAATGTCTTGAAGTAATTCATCTATGTTTTCTTGTATTAGTTTTATAATTTGATGTTTTACATTGGAATACTTAAGTAATACATTTTGAAACTGGTATAGGATAGAGCTCTAGTTTCATTCTTCTGTAGATGGTCACTCAACTTTCCTGAAGAGTGCCATTTATAGAATAACTTGTCCTGTTTCCAGAATACATTCTTCATACCTCTTTTGAAGATGAGTTGGCAGTAGATAAGTGGGCTTACTTATAGGTTTTATCTTTGTTTGATTGGCTGGTGTATTTTTTTATGCTAATACCATGATTTTTCTTATTGCTATAGTTTTATATAATATTTTGAAGCAAAGAAATGTAATGGTTCCTGTATTGTTCTTTTGTCTTAAGATTGCTTTCACCTTGAAGACTTACATGGCTCTGTGTGAATTCTAGAATTTTTTCTAGTTCTATGAAGAATGTCATTGTTATTTTGTTTGGGATTGAGTTGAACCTGTGGATTATTTTGTGTATGTAGATATTTTTACAACATTTATTCTTCCATTCTAAGAACATAGGATGCCTTTTGATTTTTTTTTTTGATGCTCTCTTCAATTTCTGTCATCAATGTTTTACAGTTTTCAGTGGTGAGATATTTTACCATGCTGGTTAAATTTATTTCTGGTTTTTAGAAGAAATAAAAAGCTATTGAACCTGGCATTGCTGTCTTAATTTTTTCAAATAATTTGCTATTGGCATATAGAAATGCTATTGATTTTTCTATATTCACTTTTTGACCTGCAACAAGTATATTTAATTCATTTACTAGTTCTAACAGTATATTTTAGAAAGTCTTTGGAGGGTTTTATATATAAGATCATGCCAACTGAAAAGAGTAAAAATTTGACACTCTTTTGCATTTTGTATGCCCTTTATTTCTTTCTCCTGCCTGATGGCTCTGGCTAGATCTCTCAGTGCTATGTTGAGTAGGAGTAGTAAAACTTGGCAACAGGAATCATGTACTCAGCAAGGCACCCTATAGAAATGAAGGAGAGAAGAAAAAACTCCCGGTGAAACAAAATTTTAGAGGATATGTCACCATCCAACCTATCTTACAAGAAAGAAGTTCTTCAGACTGAAAGGAGAGACACCAGTGAGTAAGAGGAAAATACTGAGAGATATAAGACTCCCTGTAAAACAACTATGTAGATAAGTTCAGTACACTATAAAGTTGTGAACATTATGCATAAACCATTAATATTTTTAGTCTTTTTTAAAAAATTAGTACTGGGGATCGATCTCACAACTGTTGGCTTGCAAGGCAGGTGCTTATGCCTCTGAGCTAAATCCCTAGCCCTATTTTTAGTATGAAGACAAAATCAAAAATAATAATTGCATTAATATGTTAAGAGGATATACATATATAATGGGACAACAGTAATTCAAAATTGGAGAGGATAGAATACATACATAAGGCTTTTAAATTAATTTTTTTCAGTCTTATTTTCTTTTCCACCTTTGTGACTAATATTAAGTTGTTGTTTCAAAAAAAAGCTTGTTGTAACTATAAGATAAATTTTTTAAGCCTCACAGTAATCATTAAGTAAAAAATATTAGATACTAAGATTTGTCTTCTAAACTGATGAAAATAATAGACAAGAATCAAATCCTTACTAGACAAAGACACTTAGTTCCAGAGAAGACCATAAAAGAGGGGACAAGAAAGGAACTATTATAGCATTAGAAAACAAATAACAAAATAGTAGTAGTAAGATCTTACTTATTCATAATTATCTGAAATGTAAATGGGATAAATTTTCCAATTAAAAGATAGTGACTAAACATATTAAAGAAAAATAATTCAACTATGTACTGCTTGTAAGAAAGTTATTTAACCTCTAAAGATATTCATAGACTAGCAGATAAAAGGATGGAAAAATATATTCCACGTAAATGTAACCCCCCCAAAAAAAAACCAGGAAAAGCTTTAATTAGAATACACTTTAAGTCAAGGATAATACAAAAAAGACAAGGAAGATCATTTTTCCCCTACATTTTATTTTATGCTTTTGAGATCTTTCTGCCTGTTTTTGGTATGGACACTTACTGATATAAATATCTCTTAGTTTTTTTATTTTTTGGTGTAGGAAATTACTGCTACAAATGTCTCTCAATACTTCTTTTCCTTTATCCCACAGGCTTTGTGTATGTTGTGTTTTCATTTTCATTTGTTTCAAGAAAAGCTGAAATTTGTCTTCATTTCTTCCTTAATGAATTGGTTGTTTAAGAGTATGTTAATATCTATATATTTGTATCATTTTCTTGTAATTAATTTCTAGTTTTATTATATTGTGTGTTTGGAAAAGGGTACCTTGTACAATTGTAATTTTTAAAATTTATCGAGACTTCTTTTGTGGCCTTCCATATGATCTATCCCAGAGAATGTTCCATGTTGACCTCCTAATCCATTGGTTTCCACTTTTTCCAGTGTTGAAAGTGGGTGTTGAAGTCTACTACCACTGTTGTGTTGTGTTGTTGTTTTAGGTTTTTTTAAATTGAATTTATGTGTTGAAGTGCTCTGATTTTGAGCATGTATGTATTTACAATTATTATTTCCTCTTACTATATGTTTGACCTGCTTGAAATTGAATATTTGTACCTTTCCTTAGGTTGAGAGTGTTTTCTGTTATTGTTTCTTTGAATAATCTTTCTTTAGCATCTTCAAATTCCTCTTGAACCTCAGTAACTAGAACAGTTGCTCTTTTAATACTGTGCCAAAGTTCCTATCATATTTCTTCATTCTTCTTCATTTCTTTTTAGCTCACTGATCCTTTCTTCTGATTGATCTATTTTGCTATTGATGCTTTCTATGTTGTTTTTCAGAGAATTTAGTGTACTTTTTAAGCTTAAAAAGTCTCTTTGATTTTTTTAAAATTACTTTGATCTTTCTGTTAAATTTCTCTTATAAAGTACTGCATCGTTTCTCTGTATTTTCATGAAGTTCATTGAGCTTCCTTAAAACAGCTATTTTAAATTCTTGGATTTGGTTATACTGCCTGCTATATGATTGATGTCTAGTGCCTTATTTTGTTTGTTAGTTGCCTGAAAATTCCTGATGCTTCATGTCATAATGATATCTGTGCACTGAATGATTAAGCATTTCTTCTAGTCTTTGCAGTGTGGTTTTGTTCATGCATGACCTTTTAGAAATTCTAAGAAGATATATACTTTCTCTGATCCTGTTATCAACACCACTATTTAAGCCTGGTAATATCCTAAGTCCAAGTTTGATGCTAGGCCCTGATTTGTCATTGTTTCATTGCTAGAGAGTTCAGCCCCAGTTTGTCTCCATTCTTCAGCTGGCGTGTTGTTCGGGATTGACTGAGGGGGGTCCCTAAAAAGGGTACCATCTTCTCAGGTCTTCACCTGTGGTCAGGCAGGCCCAGGTGCTTTGTCCACATTCACAGCTTGTAGTAGGGCTTCTGGGATTCTGCGTGGCACCGAGCCTTACATGGCCTCCCTAGCTCTCTTTTTCCAATGGGATAATACCACTCTCCATGCGGTGTTAACAGGGGTTGAGGGAGGAATGTAGCAGCCAGTCTAACAGCCACTAACACTACAAAGCTGGGTCATATCCAGAAGGGTTAGGTTTATTTTGGTGGCTGTGACAGTGATGATCTGGGTTGTTGTAATGGTTGATACCTTGTGTCAACCTGAAAAGTTTAACTAAGAGACTCAGTGGGGGGCTAGGTTTCTCACTTGTTAACATCCTCATCCTGTGCAAGAGGAGAGCATACAGATTGTGAGCATTACATCTGCTCTGGTGTGGGGCAGTAGCCTGTTTACAATGTAATAGAGGAAAAATGACTTGTCTCCTCCACTTTGCTCTTGCTGCCTTTGCTGTCTTCTGCCACCTTGAACTGTTGCCCCTGTGCCATGCCACCCTGCCTTGAAACCAGTTGATTACAGACTGAAACCTCCACAAACTGTGAGCTAAATAAACCTTTCCTTCCTTAATTCTGGGTGTCAGGTATTTTCTCTCAGTGAGAGAAAAGTAACTGAGACAGCTTTGATTAGCTGTCTTGCGTTTGTTGATCATGTTCCATTATGTTCAGAGGAACTGAAACACAACCTGTTTGTGAACTGAAACAAAATTCATAGGAAATAAGAAAATGCAAGTGTTAACCCATCTTTCAGATTCATCAGGTCTAATAAAATAGTTTTCAAGGACATGGCTGTAATAGGGGTCACTTAACTCTCAGAACAAGTTCATTAATCAATATTGGCTTTGAGTTCAAAGTACAAAAGACATCACAGAACCTTCAGATTTAATGAATGAAGATTTTATCTGGCTACAGGTCTTTTTGTAATGCTTGGAAAAAAGTACAGAAAGTCTTTTATATACCAGAAAAACCTTTATTTGTTAGTTCAGACTTTAAATGAGAAAAGTTACTGGAGAAGCACAGTTTCTGTGGAAGAGCAAGTCGCAGTCCTTGTTTGGACCCATTACCAGTGCTCAGAATTCAATCTGTGCTCCCATTTATAGTTTCAGATGTTTCTGCAACATCAGAGATGGAACTCTGTGTTGAGGGGTTGGAGATGGAGTTTTAGCCCTGGCCATTTTTTAGATATTAGAGATATGAAGCAGATACTTTTGCCTTTGGCATCCTTATCTAATAAATAGAGTTTTCTGGATGAGCTTTTCATACTATATATGTGACTTCACACTTTTGTTTGATTTTACATATGTTAATAATTTTGTAGTGTCATTATTCATAGAGAGAATTAAATGTTTTCCTCTACAATGGTTATTCCAAATTTGCTTTTATTAGTAATAGTTTGAGAAATGCTTCTTTCAATGTAACACTTCATTTGTGGAAAGCTATGTAAATGTTTAGAGCTATTGCTATGTTTGGAAATATTTAATTAAAATTTCTTTTATATATGTTTTATATAGTTATGTATGCTTAAATATTTGTATATAACATTTCAAAATCAGACAGCTTGGTCTTTTATGTAATTTTTTCTTCTGTTTTGCTTTCATTAATATTTCTAAGATTTTAGTCAAATCAAATTGATCTTCCCTTTGAAGATCAATATCTTCAAAGGGATTAAAATATCTTTAAAATGCTCAAGACAGGTGTCTTGGTTATTTTTCTCTTGTTGCTGAGACAAGATACTCAATGCGCAAAATTAAAGAGGGAAAAATATATTTAGCTCACAGTTTATGGAGGTTTCAGTGCATACTCAACTATCTTCAAGGCAGACTGGCACATAGCAGAGGGAAATAGTTCATGAGGGCAGAAAACAGCAAAATCAACAAGAGCAAAAAGGGAAGAGTGTGAGAAAAGACTCTGTCATTTATATTGTATGTAGGTCACACCCACCCTATGATGGATCTAACACTCACACCCATAATCCCCACATTGGACCATGAATCAATCACAAACTCTAGAAGTCTGTCCCAATCACTGTGTGAAGCTTTAGGGTGACATGCAGACACAAGCCATAATATTCCATCCCTGCTCCCTCAAAGTCTCATGCACATCCTTTATGCAAAAGGCATTTAGTTCATCTCTAAGAGTTGCCAAAAGCCTAACAATTTCTGAATTGCTGAAAAGTCCAAATCCCAAATCTCCTCTAAGCTATGAGGCAAACTGTCAGCTCTGACCCCCTGTACAAATTAAAAGAAAGTTAAACAATTCCAACATTCAATGACAATAGAAAAACATTTCTATTACAAAAGTTATAAACAGGACTACAAAGGATTGGGACCAAATCCAGTGCAAGTGCCAGCAGGGCAAACATTAAGTCCTGTAGCTCCACGTGGAACATCTAAAGCAATATGTGGTAATTTGTGAGCTTCAAAAGGCTTGCATAATTGTGTCCCTACACCATGTTTGGTGGTTGTAGCTCTCATGGCTTCTCTCTTAGGCCAGCTCTGCTCAGTCCTTCCAGTTTTCTTTAGATGATTCACATTTCTGGCTTCTCCAAACTTCTGGGGTCTCCATTATACATTTGGCTTCACACTCACAGATTCACACATTGCTCTCTCAGGGACACACAGACCTTCTGAAATCTAGATGAAATTTTTCTTAACCTCACAATTCTTGCATTCTGTATGTACCTAAAACCAGCACCATATGGATGATGCCAAGGTCTGCTGCTAGCTGGAATAGTAGCCAGACTTTCTTCTTTCTTGGATCACAGAGCACTCTGAGTCCAATTCTGAGGAATAAATTTCTGGTTGTCACTATTCAAGAAACTGGTGCTCTGTGGCTTTCTCCTCAAAGGAGTCTTTAATTTTTGTAGTTTTGAGGCTGAAAAGGGTGGTGATTCACTGTTTCTTGTGATGCCTTTGGGCCATCTTTTCTATTATCCTGTTTCTTCTTAGCAAACAAGATCTCTTTTGCTCTATCTTTTCAGCCCATAGCAATACTGGAGTTTCCCTTCTGGCCAAACTCACAAAATTTTAAATCACTCTGCTGGATTCTCTGCTCTTGATTCTCAACACAGATCTGATTAAAAGCCCCTAACTAAAACCATGCCATATTAGACTGCCTTGAGATTTCTTCTGCCAGTTTAGTCTACTGCCCTTAATCTCAGTCTCAGGCAAAGTCTCTGGATATGAGTAAAATGCAGGCAAATGTTCTGACAAGCCATAATATACATTGTCTGGAGTCCAGCAACCAATGAAGTCCACCTTCCTAGCAGAAACCTCCCAAACCTGGTTTTTACTGGCAGCCTTTTGGTCTTCTGATCTCTGATCAGAATCTGTCATACAAAACAGCCTAAGGTATTCCAGTGCTACTCTTTCAGAGCCTTTCCATACTCTTCTCACAAGCCATGCTGAAAGGCTCTTGAACACATGGTCACTTACAGTCACAGCAATGACCCCACTTCTCTGGTACCAAATTCTGTCTTGGTTACTTTTCTCTTATCACTAAGACCAAATACCCAATTCCCAAAATTAAAGAGGGAAAGGTTTATTTAGCTCAGTTTATGGAGGTTTCTGTCCATACTTGGCTGTCTCCAAGGTAGAGTGGCACATGTCAGAGGGCAACAGTTTATGGAGGTGGAAAAAAGCAAGAGTAACAAAAGCAGAAAAGGAGGAACACAAAAGAAATCTTTTTCTGTCCTTAAATTGTATACAGGCTACCTGCCCTAGGGCATATATAGAACTCATATCTATAATCCCAGCATTGGACCATGAATCAATCACAAATTCTAGAATCTAGTCAGCCACCTCCGAAAAGCCCAACCTCCATGACTACATTAGGATCTGGGGGTGCAGTGATGACACATCCAGACACAAATCGTATCAATAGGCATAGTAGAAAAATAATGGGAATGAAACAATGCTTTAAAGGAGCTACAGGAACCACACTGCATATGAAGAACCACACACATTATGAATATTTATAAAACGTGTGTATTTAGATGAATTGTCTTCCTCAGTCACCTACTGTGCACTTGGTGGAAGAATCCACAAGTGAAATCAGGCTCCATTTTCCAGTTGAAGTCCTTCAGATACCTCAATAGGCCACAAGCTAATCAAATTTTTCAGTCCCTGCATGTCCTATGATGGTGACATAGAAATGGTACTGAAGGTAGAAGCAAGAAAGAACTTGCAACAGGATCCTGCCTCTTTGACTTTCACATGGAAAAATGATGCTTCTCCTTACCAGTTAGTATACTTTTCAGTAATGGAAACTGTAAATATTACACTGAATATATTTCTCTTTTTGTCTTGGTCAGTTGGAGTAGGCTATCAAACCATCTGAACTTAGTTAAATGAAGGACTGCATGACATACATTTTTAGGCATTCTGGCTTCAATGCCATTTTCTAATGATTACTAATCTGTTCCTCTGTTTGTAGTGTACATATTTCAAAGCCTCTGCAAATCCTATTTGGAAAGATAATAGAAGTATACATAAAATAAAGATGATAATTTGGAAGGAGAATGGTTGAGATGTAGATAAGCCAGAGGGGCTGTGCTTACAAAATTTGAGATGAGAAGGGGAATGAGTTTTGAATTTTGAAGAAAATGTGGAGAAGAGGGTAATAGAAAGATTAGGAAAGTACAGAGGATTAAGATTTGAGAGGATGCTAGGAAAGTCACTGCGCAGAAATCAGTCCTGAAGGGACTCAGGAGGAGGAGGAGGAGCAGGAGGAGCTCCACCCCAGGGCAGTTTCACTCCCATATCTTATTTACTTTGCTGTCTTTTATCTTGTTTGTATAGATACTGTTCAGATTTTTCTCTTTGTCTTTTTTACTGCAACATGTCAAATTTTGGATTAATTTTTCTCTGTATTTTGTGTGCTCAGAGCAAACTTTTATTATGAGGACTTAAGTCTGTCTTAAATCTTGGGAAGTGTTTTATTTTCATCTTTTCAGATACTGCTTTCTCATTATTTTCCATATCCCTTAGCCGCTCTTTCTGATATTTCTATCTCTAGTGTACTCTCTTCTGGGTCATTTTTTTTTGTAGTTAATTTTATCCTGTATATGGTGTACATCAGCAATTGAGTTTTTTCTATAATATATATAATTTCAAAATTTGTAACCTGCTTTCAGTAGCTTACTGCTATTTTAATTTCTGCTTGATTATATCTCCTAATTTTTGTGCTTTTTGTTGATATTTTCACATTCCTTAAAGTCATTGCCAAGTTATCTATAATTTTAGTTTTGTCTAGAGTGCAGTCCTGCTCGATTATTTATTAACTTGTTTTTTTTCTTTTTCCCTGCATATGATTTTCTAATGTGTTTTGGGATTTTGGTTTGCAGATTGATTTTTAAAAGGAGGATTTGCTTTACTTCTCTATTTAAACATACGCAGAATTTCAGTTAGGATACATCTTACTTCATGTAAGATGAAACCTAACTTCTTACATGGATTTACTATTTATTTCCTGAACACAGCAGCTGAATGCTCCAGGGCTCACTGAGAGGTCCAACAATGTGAGAATCCCAGAGAAGTAGACAAGATCTTTTCCTACACAGTTGCAAGACTCTGTCTCAGCTTCAGGAATCCTGTCATTGGTCAAAAGCTAGGCACACAGTGAAAAGTTTTGCCACAAAATGCTTTCTTCTCAGGGAGAAAACCTTCTCTAGAAGATTCAGATGAGGGTCTTTCACCTAGCATTCAACGCATGCATTTCCTGTGTATGCTGCAAAAACAAAATTCTCAGATCTCTCAGCCTGATTGAGAGCTTAGCAACATAGGAGTTCCGATTCTACTCACCAATTTTTCTACTCTTCCATTTTGTATTCACAGACAAAGTCATCTTAACGTTGAACTTCAATGTGATATTATCAGTTTCTTTTTATATTTTAATTGTTATTACTATGTGCTCAAATTGGAGAAAAATGGGTCTTTGGACGATGTCTTTACCTTACTATCTTGAGCCATCTATTACTGTTTTAAATTATGGGATATGAGTCATAAAATGGGTAGGATACTAAGCTCAAGCAACTAAACTTAACAGTCCTCAAGGTTATAGACCAAAGAGCTAAGGGAGATACCACTTCTTCCAACCCATCTTGAAATGTGAGACACAGGTGACGTTCAAAGCAATAAGATACAAATAAACATTCTCAAAAAGATACACGGTCAACTTTAGCAGATGTACCAGCACCTCCAGTTTTTTAATATTGGGCAGGGGTTGATTACCTGGGCAAATTTTTAAGCCTGGATGTACTTTCCATGTGATAGTTAAAAATCAGTCTTCAAAGCACTAATTTTTGTTTGATAAAATTTGAATTAGGATTACTATAGCTATCATAGAGAGTACCAATATTTATTCTTGGTTACTCTTTATATTAATTAACAAGAATGTGATTTCATCCTTGGAGACAACAGGACTGAGGTACTGCCACCTTGACCCATAGAACCTTTTTGCTTGATAGATGGTACCTTTATATCTACCCAATAAGGCATAGAGTGAAGAGAGAGAGTATTGGGTGGAATATTTTACAGATAAATTGCAACAGCAAGCAAATGATACATTTTGCCTTAACTACAAGTATTTGTGCCTCCTTGGCTTTTCTAAGCTGGCTGCAGAGATGGGGTTATGTCAAAGGCCTTCTTTTAAAGCCTTTATTTTCAGGACCCATTTTCCCTTCTCTGTTACAAAGGAAAAATGGTTCTGTAGAGTTTGTTTACTAGCAGTTTTTTCAAGGGCATCATTCAACATCTCAAAGACCTTGCTTTAGAATCTTTTTCTTTCTGCTTTTTTTTTCCAAAGAAAAACTTTTAAGTTTTATGTATTTACCAATAAAGTTTTCCTTAGGAGTATTAGAAGGCAGCTTCTAGGAAGGCTATCAGCTGCTGTTCATGCAGAAAAGGGCTCTAGCTTGTGACTTTTTTCTGCAATTGTCACATCATTGTCCCCAGCCAGAATCTAGAGTCCTGATTTATAGCTGCTTAGCTTTTTCTGGCTGCTTGCTCAGGCCCCACCTCAGCCTCTGATCACTTCCACCTTCACGTCCATACCTCTGTGGGATGCTCAGGGACTATCTCGATCCCTAAACTCCTCTGTGTGTATCACACATGTTCTCATCCCTCACCTAAGAACGTGGTCTTTGAAGCCTTCACCTGCAGTTGCTTTCCTTCCAGTAAGTTGATCTCAAATCTGTTACAGCTCTGTCTCCTGTAACAAAAACATGACCTTTCAACCTCCACATGTCCCTAGCCACTTTTAGGGAACTATTATTATGTTCCCTAACATAATGTCATCAACAGAGATGACATGGCTTGCAGCCAAAAATGTTTACTATCTAACCTTTGCAATACAAGTTGACCAATTCTTAGTCTCCAGTCTCTTGAGTGAAAAAATTTAAGCCTTCTGACAAAGCTCTGGGAGATTATTGAACTCTCTCTAAGGTCTATCTGGCACCCTTTATATCGGTTCTGGTTCTTATATCCATGTACCAATGTAATTCTAAATGCGTTTAACATAGTATGACAGCCAAATTTATGTGTGCCCCATTAATCCTTTTTAATAGGAAAGGACAGAATTGATAGGCACCTAAAGAAGATATTTCACAATAAGAAGATATCAAATAGTTGTCAGCATTTGCATCTTTACAAACATTTTTGGGTGTAGCATTATTTGCTTTAGTGACTTCTTGCTAGACATATGAAGGTCCCTGAAATCCCTTGACTGCTCTTCATAACTCATTTGGACAATGCTCAGGCTCCCTGGTGGCCTCAATGTCAGGGAACTCAAGCAGAGCTATGGATGTTATAATTGTTCTCAGCCCAAGCCAGTCCAGAAAAATCTCCACATCAGAATAGACTGTGCCTCCCTTCATTGCAGGGTTATGCAGTCTTCCCTGCCACCAAATATAGCCACTGAGGCAGCAAACATATGGTCACTTACACAGAGTGCCCACACCAGTGAGCCCTTCAACAGGTCTGCTGCACCCAAGATGTTCCCAAGCCCTCATATTCAGGGAAATGACTTTCCTTTACAATCTCCAAACCATTCTCAGTGATTGGTGTGTGGCCTTAGCCCTCAGAGGGCTGAAAAATCACTTCAGGCAAACATGTAGGCAGATGTCATTTTAATGGTTAACAGCCAACAGCAAAGATTAGTGATCTGCGAGAATGACCTGTGCTGACCTTGCTATTCACTATGTAGTAGAGACTATACATTGTAAAGTTGTGGGCTAGTTTCTAGTTCTATTTAATAGTAAATGATCCCATCCCTCCACCCCTGATTATGATTTTACCACCCTGTAGTGTAGTATAACTGATTTCATATATGACCTAGTGACCTTTTCTTCTTCTCTTTCTCTGCCTTCTTTCCCTTTTCCTTCTCTTTCCTTTCTTCCCTCTTCTTCTTCCTCTTCTTTGCCCCTCCCCCTCCTCTTCCTCCTCTTTTTCCTCTTCCTCCTTCTCCTCCTTTCTTCCTTTTCTTCTCTTTCTTTTTCCTAGTAATCTTATTCAAGTTTTCTTTCTTAAAATGCCTTTCATTGATGAATTATAAAAACTTGCTCCTTACTGATTCTTAGCAGGAGTTCTACCATCATACTTGGCATATGAATGATGGAAAACAAGCCCAACCCTGTCATCAAGTTTCTTCTCCCTGAATGTACTCTAACAATTCCATTGACTAAAGTAATAATCACAAGCCATCGAGGGCAAGGGCAGAGATAGGAATGAACAAATACCTACATGCTACAGTGAACAAGTACCTAGCATGCTAACAAGGTCAGGCACTATCTTAGCAAAACCCACTGAGTGCACTCATTGTCACATTCTTACACCAAATAAAAACAGGAAAATATTATATTTATGTATAAAAGATTGCAAACCATTTCTCAGCTAAGTCTTAAGTGTGATGCCACCTTGGTTGAGCACAATGGGACTTTCCTAAGTAAACCCAACCAATCCAGATTATTATAACAGCAAAATCCTAGAGTGGAATCATACACATAACATTTATTTATTTATGTAGTGGCACTGGGAACTGAACCCAGGGCTTTTGTACCGAACTACACCCCATCCCTTTCCAGGCTTTTATTTTGAGACAGAGTCTTGCTAAGTTTCTAGGTTGCTCAGGTTGGGCTCCCACTTGTGATCCTCTTGTCTTAGCTTGTCAGAGTGCTGGGATGACAGGTGTGTTAAACAGTGCTTTTTTTTTTTTAATGAATGCCATGGTTATACCTTTGTAGAGAAATAAAATACAGCAGTAAGGATGCTCATAACAGACTAAGGATGCAATTATTGCAAAGACATCTGTGCTATGGCCAGATGTCTTTGCAATGTGGCTTACACCCAATTTTTGTAAATAAAGTTTTGTTGGCACATAGCCACATATATTCCTTTGTGTTGCAGTCTATGTCTGCTTTTGTGTCCAGTGCAGAGTGGAATGGTCACTGCAGAAATTTCGGGGCCCAGGAAGCCTAAAGTGTATATTCTGTCTTTTCATAGAAAGTGCTTGCTGACCTGTCATGCAGAAGAATGCCACAGTTGTGATTTATGCCTACTCTTGAGCTTTCTCTGCTATCGTGTAATGTACAGGTAACAGTGAGGTGCTGATGGTATGTCCAGCCCAGAAAGCCCAGTCTTCCTCACACCTGCAGGGTGAACTCTACTAGAAACCCCGTGAAGGGACCTACTGATAGTTTCTTCCTCTTTTTGCCTTTTCAGGCTTTTGTAGGAAAAAGTTGGTGGGACAGAGTGTTCTGAGTACTCTCACCTCTCACGGATGGGAAAGGTTTACCTGCATCATAGACCAGGTGCTGAAAATGAGAGACGTTTATTTGTGAATGTGAAAAACTCACTCTGCAGCAGTAGCGACAGGCACATGCAGTACTGGGCTGCTTTCTCCCTACTGACATTGTCACGATTAAAAATAGCTGTTCGGTTTGTCCTTGAGCCTTATATTGAGCTGAAGCCTCCAAGCCCGTTCTCCATAGCTTCATGCTTAATGAAGCATAATTTGTATTAATAGCAGCTATTAAATCTAGAGTGCTTAATAGGAATTCATAGTGGAGGCCCTGAGTCACCGAGCTCCTCAAACGTGGTCCCCTGAGAGCTGA
The DNA here is from genome assembly GCA_004027455.1 of Hydrochoerus hydrochaeris. Lineage (NCBI taxonomy): Eukaryota > Metazoa > Chordata > Mammalia > Rodentia > Hydrochaeridae > Hydrochoerus > Hydrochoerus hydrochaeris. The sequence goes on along the minus strand of PVLA01000245.1, from coordinate 604,433 downwards.
GCTCAGGCCTGAACACTAGCAGCCATGAATCTTGGGTTTGCCAAGTGGAAGCAGCTGGGATTGGGCAAGAAGAGGAAGGGTGGAAGGAAGGAGGCAGAACTCAAAACCTCAGACTCAGCACAGAGTTTTTCTGACTCCCAGGTCCTGCAAGGTTGCCTTTCCCTCAGACAAGTGACAGCTGCATTCCAGGACCAACAGTGTTGGGTGCTAGAGAATATCTGTGCTACTGGAATGGGACCCCAGGGGCTTCTTCCTGGAATCTTGCTATCTTGAACAAAGAACTTGAAAAGATATATAGAAAAGGCAGCAAGAGTATAGATTTGCGGAAGGTGAAAGAAATTGAACTCCTACAGGCTGGGCTTGGGCTAGTGAAAGCCCTCAACTGCTCCAAGGATGAAAGAAAAGAGATCTTTAGTATCCAAATTACTGTGGACCCTCAAGTTATAACAGGCCTGACATATGAACGACTTGGGTTATAGCCACAATTTTAGTTTTAACTTATGACCAAAGTCTTGAGTTATGACCAGAATCCTGCCCCCTTGTGTTTCCAGATGGTCTCAGGTACAAATTTAACCCTTAAAAAGCTCTGAAAGGAACATTATGGCATCCTTTCCTGTACAGGGTTAATTGAGAAATCCTGGGCCAACGTCTCTCTAAGGACACTGAGATACTTTGAAGGCTGTGGAGAGGAGCCTGAGACTTCAACTGACAACCTGAGTTGCAAACAGCCCTTGGGAATGAATTGAGTTTGTAAGAAGGAGTTCACTCTACCTGGATTGGCCCCACCTCATGTAAATATGGCACTGGGATAATTCAAGAAGTTCACTTGGCCTGATCCCACATGTAAATGAAGGATCAGGAACACTGCCTTTTGCTTGGTTGTGCTTTGATGTAAATGAATGATTGGGACTAGTGCTTTCTGATTGGGTCAGTGATTAGCACAAGATTGAAATGAAGGATTGGAAGAAGCACTTTGTGTTTAGTCCTGTAAACTGTGCCTGAGCACTGTAAATCCAGAGAGATTTCAGTTCTGTGTTCTGCACATATCTTCTCTTTTTAAAAAATATCTTACTCAGCTGGTCAGCCTTGATGTTTTATGATTTGTTGACATATTTTGCCAAATGGGTTTTCCAGTTTGCCCCAACTCTCACCATACACAAACTTGGTGATTTTTCTAATTGGCACTGTTTTAATTATTTTCTGCTCACTGAGGCACAATACCTAACACCCACAAATTAAATGAGGAAAAGTTTATTTTGACTTACAGTTTGTAAAGGTTTCTGTCCACAGTCTGCTGGTTCCAAAGCAGAACAGCTCTAAGCATGGTAGCAGGTAGCAGACAGCAAGCCTTGAAAAAAATCAAGGGAGAAGGAAGGGAGCTAGACCCTTCCAGATCATGTGTCCACTGACCCACCCTTGCCTACCATGCTTCATTTCCCAATGTCACATTTAGGTATAAACTCATCAATGGGTTAATCCACTGTCACATCGCCACAATTCACTCATCTCCTCCATGCCCCACCTATAAGGACATGAGGTTTCAGAGAGACATCTAGATATAAATTTTAACATGCGCATAGATAAGGGTCTGCTGTGTGACCTTGCTTTGGTCTTTTAACCCCTCAGAACTTCACTTTTCTTATGTGAGGAACGGAGATAAATGAGAATGATATAATAGATATTGCTATGAAAAATAATAAAGAAAAACATATAAATGAAGATTTGACATTGGCTCTGTACCTCTCTGTTTTCTCATTCTTCTACAACCAGTTTTATTTTACATAGAATATGGAAGGATTTTTTGATATAAAAATTATTTTGAGATTCAAAATAGCTCCTTTTTAGACCTTCATTGATAAATATTTCTCTGACTCATTTTCCCTAGGTTGAGGATCCCTTGTTCAAGTCCTGTCTATATCTTTCATCCTGCCCCCAAAAACTCTGTAAAGATGACAGGAGAAAATATGCTTTTCTCAAAATCTTTGACTTCCATTGGTTATTTGTTCAGTCCCAAATAGGTGTGTGATCACTGGTATTTTATAATGAATCGAACATTGTCAGACACAAGGTCTTGTTTCAACATCACTGGCAACATGGCTTTTGAAAAATTAGTCAACCTGGACCTCAGAATCCACATCTGCAAAATGGGGTTAATAACAGAACATCCTCCTAGGTTGTTAAGAGATTTAACTTTAGAAATAAATCACTTAGTGCCTGGACTCCATGTTTACTTTTACTGTGGCAAGAAAGCTGGGGCACCTTCAGTGTGTCACCTGGTGCTTATCCTGACAGTTGTGCACTTGAAGCAAGAACCTCTTCCCCTGACCAGGCCATGAGTACACATGACAGAGCTTGGGGTTAAGCATTGCTTCTGTGCAGCACTTGAGTAGGGGAAGACAGAGCAGACTAGAAACCCTAAAGATGTTATCGAGTTGGGCAGGCTGCCTTTGGAAGGTTGCTTTTGAGGAGCCATTACAACAGTGCCCTAGGCTCATTTAAATGTGCCTGGGAGAAAAATGTCTTTACCAATTTATTGAAGCCCTGAAGCAGGAGGATAATAACAGCTCTTGCCTTGAACTCAGGCGGCCAATAGGAAAATACACACTGTGGAGACCTGGCCACATGGAAGCACCTGGAGCCTGAGGAGCCCGACTGAGCATTCATTACAGGACTTGTCCTGGGCACTGGCATTAGAAGAGGAGAAATGTTCATTTTGTGTGCAAACCAACAGGTCAATAAATTGTCCATAGAGTGAGGATACACAGTGTGCTCAGGTGATTGCTTATTTCTATGATAGTGGCTCAGCTCCAACCACCAAATCATGAGGTGGGATTCTTTTTTTTAAACTCATGAAAAGAGTAAGACTCTATACAATCTGTGGATCCCACCAATACCGAGCAGTTTGCAGTAGGTAGATGAGATCAGTTTGTAAGAGTTTATGATCAGAGAAAATTTAACGAGAATAAGAACAATGGAGTGCTCAGATATCCTGTCCTCATCACTTGGTGAACAGTAATGAGTCCAAAGCAAACATCACCTGACTTGTGGACAGCCAGGACAGCACAGAGCTCCTGGCCAGTTACAATGATAAAGACATTAACTTCTTCAACTCCTCTTGATATAGGGGAATGAAACTCCCAACCTACTATGTCCTGTATGGGTTTGTGTTCTCTAAAATTGAATAATGAATTTTAGGAACAGCAGAGGTGAAGAGTAGAATATATTTATTGACAGGAAGTAAGCTTCTGTCTGAGAGAGAAAGAAGGGGTCCTGAGTGGATTGCCAAAGATTCTGTCTTTTCTAGGAACTTTTATAGAGTAAAATCATGGGATGAGATGGGTTCACGGTGGGAAAAATTGGGAATTCACAAGGCAGATAGACATAAGGTGGGACAGAACTCTGGTTAGCCAAGAAGATTAATAGTTCAGGTAAAATTGATTACATTAGGGACTGTTGTACCCCAAAAGGCTGCACTCCAAAATAAAATGAAAATTGTAAAAAGGCAAAAAGAATAAAAAGGCCAAGACGTCTTGGAGGCAAAAGAAGAGAGCGCTTTATTTATTTATTTATTTATTTAGGCTGGTATCCAGCGACACAGGGTGAGAGTGGAATTTACACTGCTGTGTAACTGGGCTAAGATATGGGGGTGGTTTATAAAGGTAAAAAAAAAAACCCAAAATGTGGGGTGCCCACACCTGTGCATTCCTGAGGAAATGGGACATCCTGTTTTTTTCCTTTTTAAAGGTCAAGGGGCATGGCACATACAGAACAGAATGGCGGCACTAAGAGTTAGAGTACAACAGGGACAAATGAGAAAGGGAGTTATGTGGAAAGTGGGCATTCTTAGAGAGCAGAATCTCTTCCCTAGGGGGTTGGGATGGTGACTCCTGGCTTCTTCAGGGTGATAGGCAGCTATTTAGAATATCAGTCCTTTAGGATATGGATGCATTTGTTTGATCTTTTGTCTTGAGGACTGGCCCACAGCAGGAGGTGTCTGTCTCCCCCACAGTTGCAAGGTTTCTGGGTTGCCCCCCTAATCTAAAAATTAAAGGAGTTAGTGGGACCAAAATGTACAAAGCACCCTGAGAAATTGAAAGGGGAGCAACTGTCTAAAAAAGGAAGGCAGAAGACATTATTAATAGTGTATCAGGATTTAAAAGCCAGATTATTTTCATTCCTCTGTTTAGTTTGATTTTATTTCATTCCAGTCTGTCTTCTTATACTAGATTTGAAAGCACAGACAGCTACCCAAAAAATAGCAGGATATACTATGGTAACTATGCTTAATTTCCTATTAACTTAACTGAAGCCCTGTATTACTTACATTGTCTTACTATGACTTATCTTATTTGAATCTGGTTTGTTAGATCGCTGTTTTGTCTTGACTGATTTTTATTTGAATCTTGTGTGTTGCTAGTATCAAGTCTGAGAGTAGAGGCAACTACTCTGAAGACAACAAGATTCAATAGGATACCCATTCCGGTAGGATTATTAACTGCTTTTGAAGTCATCTAATGTTTCTAATGTTTTGATTTTATTAATGTTGCTATGTACTACTATGTTCAATTATACTATGCCTGATGATATAGAGAATTCTATTGAACATAGAGACAAGAGACATCAAGTAACAAGAGACATCATAGTAACTACTGTAGATCACCTAGTATTGTGGCTCTATATGACTTTTTCATTTCTTGTTTTTCTAGGAATTTGTTTTGTTGTCTTGTTTTGATTTGTTTTTCCCTCTAATACAGAAAGGATATGCATACATGTAGAGATTCATGCATGTGTAGAACTTCTAAACAGTTTACAAGAATTGATTATTATTGTAAAAAGAGAGGAAAACAAAGTGCTCTAAAGGATATAACTGCATGTATGTTTAAGTGTGTAGGATTGATAACCATATTACTAAGTTTCTATTGGATAGGTGAACAGAACTGTTTGCAGTCTCACTATTTGAATGTCTAGTTTGTATGCTTTACTTTTGTAACTTGAACAACTACTTCTAAGAGGAAAATATGTAATTATCAACTAGTGGTTTCTTACCTTTTTTTGAAATTATGTATTATTTCTATCCTCTTTCTGTTTTTTTTTTTCTTACAAAAAAAGTATCTGGGTTTCTGCACTGGCTCCTTTGAGGACCTAGCCCTGTATTACTGCCTATAATATTTCCAACTAACTCAGCTACCTGCAACACTCTCACAGTGATGGGGCAGCATGTGTTAAGAGATACAAGGGCCAAAGAAATGATGCCACAGTGAAAGGTATCACTTTCTATGGCCCCAAGAGCAGGTGTGTGGAGAGTACTAGTGGCTGTGGGCACATCTTCCTCTGGGAGAAATCATCCTGCCAAATCATTCAGTTCATGGAAACAGGCAAGGGAAGCGAGGTAACCTGTCTTGAGCTCCACCTTCACCTGCCTGTGCTGGCAACCAGTGGCATGGATCACGATGTGAAGATCTGGGCACCCACAGATGAAACTTCCAATGAGCAAATAGGCTTAAAGGATGTGATTAAGAAGAACAAGTGAAGTGTGGTGCAGATAGTTTGTGACACACTGACCTGTTTAGTAGCCACATGCTCTGGTTCCTTATGCACACTAGAGACAACCTAGGGCTGAGTCAGATGAGGACTCTGATGAGTTTCCCAGCTCCTCAGACACTTTGGATGAGGATGACCAGATCCAGTGCATACCATGCTGAGGCCACACTCTTAGGAGGAGTGGGCTGGGCTCCCAATTGCATCCTGCCTGGGCACCCTTTTTCTGTCGCAGGCCTTTGGATTCAACAGAAATGCACTTTGGACCTTTTGTTTAGATAAGAGAAAGTCATCCCAGGAGGACAGACCAGAGAGAAATGAACCAACAAAACACACCTAGGAGAGAGAGTTGAGCTCTGAAATGGGGTCCATGGCAAGATGCAAAAGACTCTGCCGAAATTGACTCCCCCTGAAGACTTTTTCTTTGTCCTTGGAGAGGATAGAGAGAGAGAGAGAGAGAGAGAGAGGGCCTATTTTGTTAATTGATTTAGGATAGAGAATGGAGCTCCTTTTTTTATTTTTTGTTTTTTTATAATTGCCCTTGTTTCTTTTGTGGCAGTTGTGAGGGTTTTGTCAGTTGTTCAGTACCAAGGGCCAGAGTAGAGGGTAGCGGGACAACTGTTTGGCTTAGGTTTTTGACTTTTTTTGGTTTTTAAAATTGTGTAAGACAATTTCATCGGTTCCAACCACTGGACAGCAACCCCACCCCAGGGTCCTGGTTTTGCTGAGAAGCCCTGAGAGGCCCTGCCCTTCCCTTCCCACACTTTTCATTATCCTTTGCACCTCATTCAGTCTCTGTACTTACTATAGTGTTTTGCACTTGACTGTGTATCCTTCGTTCTCTTCTCATCCCATCAGACCCTAAGTAGGGCTGGTGAGGGAGGTTGGGGAGGTGGAGGGAAGGGCGTGGGTAGAGGAAGAATAGAAAAAATTATTTGATGGTAGCAATCTCCCTGTCATTAGCACTGTTAGAGAACTAATCTTACATCTACAGATATATTAAAAAGAAGTCAAACTTGTATATACAAGTTAAAATTAGTGTCAAAGTTTAAATACTTATATCTTCTCTATGGATGCAATAGAGTGATTTAAAGAAAGAATTAGTAAGAGTACAGCTATAGAGGTCACTCTGGGGCCATCTTCTTTATGATTGGCCAGTAAAGCATGGGGGCTTACCCTACGGTGTTAGGCTCAAGAATGGAAGGATACTCACTTCTGCCTTCCTGTCTTAATGGAGGAGTTGTGGAAAAACAAGAAATTCAACTCTGCCTCAGGTCCCCTATGTCTCTTTAAGTCTTGTGGGAAGCTGCCAATATGGCTGTTTTCTGTTTTGTTTTGTTGCTGGGATTAAACTCACTACCTTGTGCTTGCCAGGAAGGCACTGTGCCTATGGAGCTATATCCCCAGTCCCTAGGATGGCTGTTTTTTTTTCTTTTGGTCTTTTTTATTTTACCATTTTCTTTTTTTGGTACTGGGAGTTGAACTCAAGGCCTTGCATTTGCCAGGCAGGCACTGTGCTGCTGAGCTACATCCCTGGTTCCAGGATGGCTCTTTAACCTGCAGCTGGTCTGTCTACAAAGCATTCTAGGAAGGATCCTACTGTTACAGGCAACTGAATGAGATAGGAATATTACAGGCAGTCAGACAGGGCTAGGTCCTCAAAGGAGCCAGTGCAGAAGCCCAGATACTTTGCAACTGTAGGGGAGACAGTCACCTCCTGCTGTGGGCCAGACCTCAAGACAAAAGATAAATCAAATGCACCGGAATCCTAAAGACTGATATCCTAAATATCTCTATCACCCTGAGAAAGCCAGGAGTCACCATCCCAACTCCCTAATGGAAGAGTCGCTGCTCTTTAAACATGCCAGGGTGCTACGTGACTCACTTCTCCATTTGTCCTTGACAATTTTACCTGAGCAATTAATCTTACTGGTTAACCCAAGTTCCACCCCACCTTATGCCCACTTTGTGAGTTCCAGGTTTTCCTCACCTTAGACCCATCTCACCTCGCGGTTTTTGCTCTATAGAAGTCCCTAGAAAAGACAGAGTCTTTGGCAACTGTCTAGAGATCCTTTGTGTATGTCTCTCTCTCAGACAGAAGCTTTCTTTCTCTCAATAAATATATTCTGCTCTTAACCTCTGTTGTTTCTAAAATTCATTCTTCGATTTTAGAGAACAAGAACTCATACTGGGACATCTAGTAGGCTGGGAGTTTCATTCCCCTGTATCACCACCATGGTGGCAGCAGTGTGTGACAGGAAGCACACATTCACTTTGACCTTTAGCTGTTTGATTATTTTTAAACCATCCAGTTCTACACACTAACACCCTTTCTAATGAAAGACTGAAAGAAAGAACTTCCTGGGTTTGACTTTCTGCTTGCCAGTCTCTTGGTATCTGGGGATTGAGGACCTGTCAATAATTGAAGGCTTGGTTCTAGTGGTTGGTGCTTGAACAGCTGTTTCTATTACTGGTCAGTGAGTTTGAAATCCCCAGTTGAATTCATGTTCTTCAATGCTCTTACTGCTATTTCTTTGCCTCTAACTTTCACAAGATCCAATCAGGAATTCTGCATCCTGGGAAAGTTGAATTCTACTAATCTAGCCTAAGAAGGGGGAGGGAAGAGTAAGAAGATTTTATCCCCAGACACTCCTTCTTCCTGCCCCTTTTCCTAGCATCTCTCAGACCAGGAGTTAGTTACCACACTTTTGTCCTGATGTCAGAAATGAGTAGTGACTGAGTGGCCTGTGTCCCTATGGCTAGTGGGATGATGAGCTAAGCTGACAACCATGCACTATGGAATTTATTGTATTTTCTCCTTAAAGTTCCTCCCTCAAACAAAACAAAGGAAAACCTACAATATCCTGAGTACCATGCTAAAGAGATTATGTCCTGGGGGAATGGGGAGGATAGAAAAGTGCATGAACAATGAGCATTGAGAGCTCACTTGAAGCAGTGTTGAATTGGACACGAATGGGGTAAGATGGGCTGATGCAGTACTATGGGTAAGTAGTTGTATATCAGAATCCCTGAGTAAAAGGGGAAAAAAATTAAGTAGTGGGGGGAAATCTTGGGTGAATGCAGATTTCTAAGGATAACAATTCAGCTGTCTGAGCAGATTCTGATATTGAAAGAGAGGGCAGAGGAAGAAAAGCAAGTTTGTTGAAGGAAGGTAAACTACTCAAAGTTCCAAGGACAGCTAACAGGAGATGCCTCATGAGCAGCTCATACCTGTGGCCTCCTGAGGGATCCACAATGTGAAAAGAGTCAGTGAAGCCAGACAGACAGACAGACTCCTCAGTGGAAAAAGTAGGGAGTAAAAACTTAGAGGACCTGGACCCAAAACCTGGGACAAGGTGCATGGAAGGCAAAGAAGAAGACCATGCAGAAGAGACTGGAAGTGGTAAAACAGGGGAAATGGTGAACTCCAGGAGGATCAGCCCACATTTGACCATGATCTGAGAGCAGGGTAGGATTGGGCAGAGCTTCTAGTGAACACTCGGTGCTGGTGAAGCCCAAATAGCAAGAAGCATGTTTTACATTTTCCATGTAATTTTCCATATTGATCTCATCTGACTATTGTGCTAATAATTTGGAGGGAAAAACTACTTCCATTCTCTTTCTATTTTTCCTCAAAGGAACATAAAGACATACAAAATTATAGAACTCTCAATGTCTACTGTAGACCTTCCTTATAATTAGTTCAAAGTATACGCAAATATGAACTACTGAGAATTTAGTTTAGCTTTGCTTTGTTTTTGCCTAATGTTATCTTGTAGCTCTTTGTCTGCAGCTTGAGATATAAACCTACCTTTGCATATTCGGGGCATTTATGAATGTTATTTAGCTCTTATTCTAGATGGTTTTGTGTTGAACTCTCATTAGATGAATGAAGATGTTATCTTTTCCCCAGTTAATTATATAACTAACTATATAATTATATAACTGTATAACAGAGTAATGCTATGTAGTTTAACACCATAAAGACTTTCCAGTCATTGTTCATAGCTGCCATGGGTTGGTTCATAGATACCCAGAACTCAGGCTGTCAGAAAGTCCACCATCTTGAAACTGTGTGGTTTGAAACACTTAGCTTTCCTCAGCAAGGGAAAGAAAGACACTGTGTCACATCTTTGGCTCTCCAGAGCTTTGTCGCAGAAGGTAACTTTGACCCTTAGCACTCTGAGCAGGACCAGCCATGTAGCCACTTCTCACTACAAAGACTTCATTTGGCGTCTGAAAATGGTGGGTGGTACATGTTTCAGACACACTTGATGTTACATAAGCCATAGTCCCAAAAGATGAGGGAGGTAGTGAGAAAGTATAAATAAATTAATTATGCCTTACAATTAATACTAACAAGTACTACTAAAATACATTTTTTGAAAATTATCTCAAACAAATAAAAATGAAGATACAACTACATAATTTTCTGATGCTTAGTTTTCTCAGAAATAAAATTTATTTCTAACTCATTTATATTTTGAGATATTATTTGGAATATGAGTTGTAATACCACATTGACATTATATTTATAAATTTTCCAGTATCATTGTATTAAGACTAACTAGACTTTTAAATTGCTGTTTTTATATGAAAATCAGTGTAAGAAATTAAGAAAATCACAGTCATAAGAAGTTTTATTTACTTTGCCTTTGTTGTAAAGCTTAATTTTGTCATAATTAAAATGTATCATGATATATTTCTATCCTTGCTTATTGTAGTAACTGCACAAAGATTAAGGATATATATCATAATCATTTATGAAGAATTGTGTTTCAACAAAAAATTAATTTACCAATAGATATTTTGCCTTTCTAGTTCACAGGGAAATCACTAGACTATGAATTGTTAAATTTCCAAGTTTTAGTATACAATACAATTTTTATTTCTTTTGAACTAAAAGCATTCAATAAAAGATTCCCAAATTTGAAATACCAATCTTTTAGAGATAATAAAGTTCATATATAAGATTTGTTTTCTTACAAGAAAAGTTAGGAAAAAGTTTTCTTTTCTATACTTGGAATCTACCATTTTATAGTTAAGATTGAAGAATATATTTCCCCCCTCATTTTCAAAGAAAATTTTTAGCCCTATAAGAACTTCTCATGTCATTGTATGTTTTCTTAAGCCAGAGTTATTATGCCTAGTTGAATGTTACAATAATTGAATGAAAATGTTGCCAATTTTCATACCTGTATATTATTTTCTTTTTGAAAGATTGTATTTAAAAATAAAATTATTAAGTAAAGCACAGCTTTATCATCATAGCACTTGATTTCTTGTGTTTGAATTTTTCTTGGAGTTGATAAAAATTGTGGTTTTTAACAAAAGCCTTGCATACGCTTTATTTCTCTATCAGGAGATACTTGTGTCTTAAGTGGACCTTTTATACAAGCATTTTGAGGAGTATTTTTTCAAGTGGAGACTTAGATTTTCAACTACATATTTCATATAGGATATTCAGAAGAAACTTTTACTCATCAATCTCTCCACTTACAATCCAATTATCATGTTAAAACTATAAATTTGGAGGGAGAAGGCAAGATGGCTGATCAGTGAGCAACAGAATATAAAGCCTCCTGGGAGAAACAATTCATATGCCAGAATAAAACACCCTGGGGAGACCCAGACAGAGGGAGATGGATCCTCTTGACACAGGAAGAAATTAAAACTTAAAAAAGCTCATCAAATACTTTGGGACTACAACTGAAACAGCTAAACACTATGGGACACAGCATTTTCGCAGTGACCTGCCAAGTTTGCACCAGCTTGAATCTGCGCTGGCAGGCAGAGCCGCCCAAACTCATTCCTGCCACCACTCACAGGAAGCACAGCAGCTCTGAAATTGGGGGTTGGTGAGCCCAAGGGAGAGCAGAGAGCGGAGCCAGCCTTCATTGATCCACAATCAGTGCTGGTTGTGAGACCCACCCCTCCAGGAAGGGCGCAACCAGGTGGGTGACATGTTGGAATCGCGCAGGAGGAGCCTGAACTGGGAGTGACAGTGACTTCAGTTGGTTGCTCCCTCCCCAGAGCAGATTCATGGGATTTACTTGGACTGGGCCGCACCCCTGGCCGGAACCCAATGAGACATCCTAAATCAATTCCCTGTGCCTAGCAAGCACTAACTGAGTGATCGCCCCTAAAGTTTGGCTGGCCCGGTGGGGAGGGGCAGGCATATGCAACCTGCTTACACCTCAGTGACAAGAGAAGGCAGGAGAGAGCAGAGTTCCCTTGCCAGTGTGCTTTGGAGGAAATGTGGCCAACAGGGAAAGGGGCTGGGACCTTCACTGTAACCCCTGTGGAGGAAGCCAGGGCCATGACAAGAGAGAGAGGCAGGAGGAGGCCCCCAGCCCAGAACCCTTAGAGCTCTGACCCAGGAGAAGGAAAATCAAGGGAGACTGAGGGCGGCAAACACGCAACATCAGACAGGGTTTCAGTGGACATTAAGAGATATCTTCAGGACCTTGTAGACGAGCTCAAAGCTGAAATACTAAATCAGGTAAAGCAGGATATGAGTAGAGTAATAAAAGAAACGCTCTCAGGAAGCATCTCTCAGGATGATACAGACAGAAGAAGGGAGGAACACAAAAAAAGGAGAGAAACATTCGATAAAGAATATAAAGAAAATATGGAATACATGAAGCAGATTCAAAGAGACTACCAGGAAATTAAAAACTCCATTGAAAGCTGGTAAAACACTTTAAAAGAAACTAAGGACAGACTATCAAAACTTGAAGACAAGTTTGCAATGTGTGATCATGAAAAGAAAGATCTCCTAAAAATAACAAGGAAACAGGCAGTAACAATACAAAGGCTAGAAGATGACAAGAGAATCTAAAATTTAAGAATGAGAAAAGTGAATGAAGAAGCAGGAATACATACAGGTGAATTACAAAGGCTATTCATGGAAATAATTAAGGAAAACTTCCCAAGCATGGGAAAAGAAAATGACATTCAGTTGTGTAAGGCATACAGAACTCTAGCCACCTACAACCAAAACAGAGCTACACCCAGACATATAATAACCAAGATACCAGAAATTCAATATAAAAACAGAATATTAAAAGCCATCAGAGAAAAGAAACAGATTACCTATAAAGGTAAGCCCATCAGAATCATGGCTGACTTCGCGACACAGACCATCAGATCAAGAAGAGCTTGGAGTGAAGTCTTCCAAGCCTCCAGCCCAAATTGATGTACCCTGTAAAACTGTCACTAGAAATTAATGGAGAAACAAGATGCTTCCATGACAAAGAGGAACTGGGCAAGTTTGTAACCACCAATCCAACCCTACAGAGAATACTGAAGGACATTCTAGAGAGAGAGAAAAAAAATACCAGGATTTTAGGAACAGTGGCAGAAAGGCCTCAATGAGTGGGGCAGGTAGTAGAATGAAGGAGAAAACTAAACAAAGGCAGAAAAGTAGCATAGCAGAAATGAGGCAGAGAAGGATAACTAAAACTCTAACATAGATGGCCTTGATATGCTATATTGTTAATAGTGCACCAGGATTTAAAACCCACATGACTCACACTACTCTGCTTAGATGTATTATATTCTGTTCCAGTCATTCTACCTGTACTAGATTTGAGGGCACAGACAGTAATCCAGAAAATAACAGGATATAGTATGGTAATCATCCTTAATTTCCTATTAGCTTAATCTAAAGCTCTGTAAAACCTACACAGTTTTACCATGACTGACTGTAATCGAATCTGGTTTGTTGGATCGCTGTTTTGTATTGATAGATTTTATTCAAAGCTGTTATGATTGATAGTACCAAGTCTGAGAGTATAGGCAACTGCACCTAAGATGACAAGATCCACTAGAATATCCACTCTGGTTTGATTATTACCTGCCTTTGAAGTTTTATACTGTCTATAATGTTTTATTTTCACTAATATTGTTATTTACTGCTATACTCAATCATACTGCTATATTCAATTATGCCTGTTGATATAGACATTCTATTGATGATAATAAGAAACAACACAGTTATCATTGTAGATCACCTTGTACTGTGGTTTTATGCAACTTTTTGGTTTCATGTTTTTATAGGAATTTATTTTGTTTTGTCTTGCTAGGTTTTGTTTTTCCCTCTGATACAGAAAGGATAGAAATGCATGTAGAGATTCATGCATGTGTAGCTGTTCACACTCTCAACTGTTTGACTATCTACTTTGTATGCTTTAATTTTGTAATTTGAACAACTATTTCTAAGAGGATAATATGTAATTTATTAACTAGTGATTTCTTATTGCTTATCTTTTTTTTGAATTCTGTATTATCTCTACCCTTTACATGCTTTTGTTTCTCTTTAAATAAAATCTTTAAAAAAACTATAAATTTGAATTACAATAATGTTAAATTATTTTACAGACATATGTTACATTATGGAGGAGCAAGTTCATAGTTATTTAAAAGGAAACATAAATACTTGAATTTGAAATGTACAGAAAGATTACTATTGGTGATAGTAATCCACCTACTGTGAATTGTAGTAAGCCAATTAATCATGCCTAACAGGTGAAAGGTAAGAAGAGTGGCAAGCAGTAGGGAGTTCAGACTCTGACCAGTTCAGCACCAGAGCCCATTCACGACATTCCATTTTGCTTCCTTCAGTGTGCAAACCTTCTGCCTTACATTTGGTGTCTTTTGGTTACAAAGTGGTGTTGCCCTTCAAATCCTCTCATCAAAGTTCCAGGCAGCAACAAAGAAGGAGGTGAAAGGCCAAGGAGACTACTACTTCTAAGCAGAGCTTTGCTTTCTAATTCAGAGACCATCTTCTTCCAGGGTCTCCTGTCTACATCTCTGATCAGAACTGAGAAAAGTGGCCATGCTTAGCAGCCAGGGCCATTGGCAGCTAAAGAGGAAGCTAGAAAGTGGGAATGACTACAGTTAGCAGAGACACTTCACAGCTTCATCAGTTAGAATATAACTTCCTCCTTACTTTTAACTAAAAAGGGTTTTGTTTACTTTTGGTCAAAAAGTTAACATATATCCATACTAGTGTATAAGTAGTATTACGGATTAGGTGTGGTTGGCCTCCTTTTTCTATTTTTCCTCTCATAAAGACAGCCCTGTTAGTGCATATTTTCAGCTTCTTTTTTTTTTTAATTTTCTACATCTGACACCTGCCAATCTGCCTCTACTCCTTGAGAATCTTTGATTACAGTTTACATAGAACAGGGAAGTTTCTTTTGGTTAAACTGTGAGGTAAAAGCAAGCAGATGTAGACAGGTCTAACAGAAAATGCACAGGCATTAAGCACATACACCCAAGCATCTGCTGTGGTTACTAGATGATGGGATGTTTTGTCCTACAACATGATTTAGTTCCTTTTGAGTCTGCTCATATCAAACCCAAAATAAGTGTCCTGGTCTGCAGGCGTCTCCTTTAAGGCTTCCCTCTCCAGCTCTGCCAGCTTCCCCAGGGGAATCCAAGGGCCTGTGATGATCCACTTCCAGGGGCAGAGGGGTGAGAACTGGAGGACACAAAAAGTCACACACTGGTGCCTGAAAACAAGATTTCCTCACTGTGTCCCCTAGCCTTTCCCCAAGGACCTTGCATGGAAAGGCCACCCAGGGCAGCCCTCAAAAGTCCTGAGTCAGGGCTGGCCCTTATTAAAGCTGGCTGATGTGATGGAGAGCTCTAGAGAGTAGGGTTGAAGAGTCAGTGGAGCTCTAGATGTTTCTAGAGGCAAGGGGCATGCTGTGCTTTTGGTTACCTATGGCTAATATTGATGCAGACGGCTGAGTTAGTTAGAAATGTTGTAGGCAATGAGATAGGGCAGGAACCTCAATGGAGCCAATGCAGACACCTGGCAATTGCCCGGCTGTGGGCCAGGCCTCAAGACAAAAGACCAAACAAATACACCCATATCCTGAGGATTGATACCCTAAACAGTTCCCATCCCCCTAAGAAAGAGTCACTGCTTCGTAAGAATTCTCACTTTCTAAGTGACTCACTTCCCCATTTGTCCCTAATGTAATCATTTTACCCGAACTATTGATCTTATTGGCTGACTATAGTTATGTCCCACCTTCTGCCCATCTGCCTTGTGAGCTTCTAGACTTCCCCCACCTTGAACCTATGGTTTTACTCTATAAAAGTCCCTGGAAAAGACAGAGTCCTTGGTAACCCACTCAGGACCCCTTCTGTCTCTCTCTCAGACAGAAACTATCTTTGTCTCAATAAATATATTCTGCTCTTAATCTCTGTCGTTCTTCATTCTTTCATTTTAGAGAACACCAGCTCGTACTGGACATAGCAGGTTGGGAGTTTCATTCCCCTATATCAACATGAGGGCCTGGCCCTCTCTGTAGACAACCCCATCTCTTGAATCAGCATCATTTCATCAGTTAAAATTATTCTATTTTTATTAGCGGTAATAGTACTAGTTTGGACCTCAGATGTGACAGGATCTATTTCGCTCGTGTCATGCTGTCATCACTGGTCTCTGCTCAAGGCCCCTTTCCCACTCCTGTACCCACCTTCCTCACTCAGGTAACCCATCAGTGTGATGCTATGCTGTGTTCTTTTATAGATACATGCCCTCGACAGCACTTACACTTCTGTGGGCACCTATTATTAATTTATATTAATACTGCTAGATCAGAGATGGCAGACACTGGTGTGAAGAGTTTACTGGGCCCCCTATATACTCCAGAATCAACTCTTAGGAGAAAGAGAGGGCAGCAGGTTTGGGCATGGAGAAGGAGCCGGTGGTGACGGCATCACGGGTACTTCATGGAAGGCTTTGATGCATCTGACTGGTGGCTACACGAACCCTCCCCATTAAAATAAAATCCTTGGTCACATTTTACATAGAATAGGAAGGGCTTTTTTAGTTAAATTGTGGGGTAAAAGCAGGTAGATATTACAACAACAACAACAACAACAGCAAAACCCTCCAAAATAGCAACAACAAAAGGCAGACAGTTGTAAACAGATCTAATACAGGAAATGCAGAAGCTTAGTGCATGAGCCCAAGTATTTACGCCAGTTAACAGATGATGAAATGTGTTATTCTGTCTCATGATTTATTTCCTTTTGAGTGATTGCCCTGACAGAATTGTCTTGACTTCATGCAGGGGACATAGCTTCAAGGCACCAACCACTTATTAGATGTGGGCTGCCCTGGAGGTATGACCTGGAGAGCTTCTTGGGGTAGCTCAGATAAAGTTTCAGAGGGAGATTCAGCCAACAACCATTAGTGGCTAACACTTTTGGGATGTAATGACCTAATCCATGGTTGGGAAGCACAGTACATTTCCAGTCTATGTGTGAATCAAGTGTCATTTTCCTCCTGTGCTTCATATCCCATCGTATTACTCATTATCCGTTCCCCAGGGGACATTATTTCCTTGGTGAGGCGGATAATACCACAGCGAACATGCCCTGTACGTCTGCATGTAAGAGAGCTGCTGCGGGATTGTTCAAAGGGCCTTAGGGGCCATCCGGGGCTGCGTCCCCTTCCCCACCCCAGCAGTACATAGGGTTTCTGGGCCCCATTACCAGGGGGCGCTACCCAGATCTCCGGTTGTGACCAATCTGATGGGTCTTTGATGGTTGCTTTTGGTTTAACATTTTGACACTTATAAATTAGTTGGAAAATATCCCCATGTGTTTTTTAGTCTCTGGAGCCTCCTGTGAATTGTCTGTTTTCTTTGACAGTATTTCAATTGGGTTCTGAAAAAAATATTTCGGATTCATTTTTTAGTCAGTAAACAAACATTCTGTATGGATTTTGATAATGGTATCTCAATTATTTTAAGCCACACCCTCTGGAGTGTGGGTTCTTGCTGAGAATACCGCAAGCTTTAAACTAACTACATCTTTCTCTGTCTCATAGACACACACATAACGTGTAAAATGCTATTTATAATGAAGTAGTCTGAAGAAATTGTCACTGTTATATAACAATCTGTCTCGTTAGGTTTTAATTGAAGGTTTCTTTGGAGTGGCCATGTTCTTTAATTGTGTGTATACAAGTGTACAGGCATATGCGAGGGCTTACTCTACATCAGTTTTAATTTCTGAATTGACAGAAACTCTTACTTTCTACTTTTTCTGTGCTACAGCTCTCATTGTACAGTCAGTTAAATCTATCAGGGAGCTTGGGAAAGGTAGGAGGGCTGGTTTTGTTAGCGTCTTTGCCCTTCCCTTTGTTCCCCCTCCCTCCCTCTTCCTCTCTCTCCTCCCTCTGTCTTTCTCTGTTATATTAATTAGTTGAGAGTTCTGGAAATCAGAGTTTTGTCACCTGGGGGATAGTTTTAATGTGCCACATTTTATCTAAAGCAGATCTAATTTGAGCAAAATATTTTCATCTTCAAACTTGTGAAGCCTTTAGCTTTTAGCCAGGACGTGCATATGAACTGCACTGATCTCCTGGGGGCGCATCCTTGAGCTGTTTCTTCCTACCTCGTCTCTCTCGGGAGAAAGGTACCTCCAAGCTCGGCTGTGTTGGCTGTCTCCAGGGTATATTTATGTCAGGGGAGGAATACAGTCACAGCCATGTATCTTAGGTTAAGATTTTCACTGTGCACAGATCCGATCCTTTGAGGGTCCTTATTGCAGAAGCCCGGGTTGTCTTAACGATGGGCTGACATTGCAGACTAAGCATGGCCCTCCTCCCCCAGGGAAATGTGGGAGTTCAACCCCAGCCAACACAGTTTTGAAAATATTACACTTCTAACTCAGAAAATAAATTTAAGGTAGCATTCCCCTCAGGGAGTCACACTCATTGACATCACTTTTATCCTTGGATCCGGACACAATATTTGCTTTTTACATTCCTGAAAGAGTTGAAAAACCGGCACCAACATGGTTGCACACATGTAGGACACACACAACCACACACACAAGCACACACACACACACACACACATAAAGCTGTCCAGCCATGAAGCCCCTCACTAATTTTCTATTAGCGTGAAGTTTGCCTCAGTGTCCCTCAAACTAACACAGCTTCTCAACACGAGGCGCCTTCCAGTAGGGGAACCTGCTTCAAGTTGTGTTTGAGTCACAATGTATTAGAAATGAGCTTTAGTGATAGTGTTCCAGATACTTTTGAGCTAGGGCAAGAGTGCACAGAGAGGGCCTTTTTTGATCAATGCACTCTCATACCGACTGATAGAGTCCATAAGTTTTACACAGTGAAAAGTTACTTCATTATGCAGACACAGAAGAAAAATCCACAGTGCTTTTTTTCCAGTTTTTAAACATGGATGGTCAGAGGAGGCTTGTGCCTACCTATCATCTGTGCTGTAAATAGCTGCATTTTCAGAGATTAGCTTACTTCTTGTGAAGACTTCACCCTGTGCTTAGTTCAATCTAATGGACACATGATGAGATCCAGATGCAGAGCCTGCACAGCTGAGCACGCATCTGTTGCATGGGGTGGTAGATAGCTCACTGCATGGGGTGGTAAGGAAGGGGGGTTCCGATGGCCCTGAGATCAGGGAGCTCTTTCTGATCCTGAATGGGGAGCTGCAGAGGATTGAGTGATAAAATCTGAGCCCACATGAGAGTTGATGTCCCCATGCATGCTCTACACACTCACCTGTGCTCCTTCCGGTGGTTTTTTCACTATTGAGACAGACAGTTTAGGAGGAATTGGGGAGATTTTGCAGTGAAAGCCTTTGGGTCAGTCACTTTTCCATTGCTAGGACAAAATATCTGACACCACAAACTAAAGGGAGGATGGGTATATTTTGGCTCATGCTTTGTAGAGGGTTCAGTCAATGGTGAGCTGGGTCTAAGGCAGAAGAGACATGGTTGAAGAGCACAGTGGAGAAGAGCTGCTCATCCTGCTATGGGAAGGAGAGAGGGAGAGGGAGAGGGAGAACAGGGAGGAGCTGGGGACAACAATACGCTTTCCCAGGTCACATTGCCAGTGACCTATCTCCAACTAGACCCTACTTCTTAATGGCACTTTCAACTATGAACTTATCAGTAGATGAATCTAATGAGGAGCATTGTGCCCCATGATCCAAGCACCTTCCAAGCACATGAGACTTTTCAGAGACAGTTTTTACGTAAACTGTAGGAGTCTTAGATGAAACAATAGAGAGAGAAAAGCAGATTCGCCCAGATCATCAGTCCATATGGTTCTCATGCCCCAGTTTATTTCTGCCTGCAAAGGTATTTCTGGATGCTTCCAGGGATCCTGTGAACAATCTCATATTGCTCCACGAATGCTTGCTACCTTCAACTAGCTCAAGGTGACTTTTCCTTTTGCAGCTATGAACATTCACTTCTCTTTTCTCTTACTTCTTCAACTTACTCATCCCTTCTTGAGAAAATCTGTGGCTTTCCTGATTATGGCAAGTCACTCTGGCATGGGCGATGGCAGTGCAGATGTACTTCCTTTACTGCTTACTCTAAGTGTGATTATGCAGTTATTTACAAGAGTATTATTCATCTCCTCCTGTAGACATGAGCTCAGAGAGGTCAGGAACCTGGTGCTTAGCCCAGGGTATGCCTGGCTTATAGGTGCCACTGAGGAGGGCAGTGGCAGTAAGTGAATCAACGCTGCCCATTGCTCTGTGCCTGATGAATCGCTGTAGGCTCACAGGACACGGAGATCGACAGAGATAGTGGGAATTGTTTTCCGATTTTTTTTCCTTCTGAGAAAGAAGAGCCATTGGCCCTGTTTTTAAGAGAGTTTTTACCATCTTTTGCTCTCCTGCTGATTTTTAGTGTTTTTCTGGTTTACATTATTTTTTAAACATTTCTGCAGTTTATTTTCATTTTATTTTTGGAATGTATTTTTGGAGTTATAGTTGTCTAGCTAGGCTTTTTCCTTTTTCTATCTGGTTTGTATTTTGGGACTGCTTTTATCCCAAGGCTTTCAAAAGGAAAATGGCACCTGTCACTGGTCTCTGGAACCTGCACACTTCACTTTTTCAAAGGCGTCATTTTACTCTTTGAGGCTGGATATTCCCTGGTGGTGTGAGCAGACATTTGGCTCCACTGGATAAGCAGAGTATTCAGAGATCACATCTGTCATGGGATCTAGGCTCTGCTCACCTGCTGTGTGACCTTGGAGAGGAGAACTAATCTGTCTGGTTTCTTCTAAATCAAGAATGAAGAGTCTTTCCACAAGCAGTTATTGGAAGGATTAGATTGGAAAATACCAGTGCAATTGTGGTCCAAAGCAATCCTTAGTAAATCTTTGTAAATCTCTCTCTCTTTCTCTCCTTCTCCCTCTCCCCTCCAATCTCTCTCTCTTCCTTCTAGTCTCTGTCTCTCTCTCTCCTTCCCTCCCTCCCTCTCTGTATTATAGATCGACTCTATGACCTCGCATAGGCTAGGCAAGAGCTTTACCAATATTCAACCCTTCTTTAAAATTGTATTCTGGGACAAAGTCTTGCTAAATTGCACAGGCTGGCCTGGAATTTGTGATCCTCCTGCTTCAGCCTCCTGAGAAGCTGGGATTAAAGATGTGTGTCACAAGTCAGATCCTTTCTTCTCTTCCTGAAAGAAGTCTGTATTGAAGAGATGAAGCATCTTCCCATGGAGAATCTTCTGTGAGCTAAACACAAAGAACTGCTTAGTGTATGAAAGAAATCACTCAGAGTGAATAAAGGAAGGTCTGAGTGGATGAAGATATGACCATTACCTTTAGGAAGATATATCTATTACCAGGGAAGGCTGAAATAGTAGTGGTGACAGTTTTTAAACAGTGAGTACCCAAAGGGGTAGATATTGTTCCACACACTGGATAGAAATCATCTCCTTTAATTATCAGTTAAGCCCTTTAAGTAAGATAAAATTATCATGAGTTTTCAAATGAAAAGAAAGTTCAGCAGGATCATCACAAAATATTGTTGCCACAACCAGTAAGTGACCTTACTAAACTACCATAGAAACCAAATGCTATAGATATGCATGTTTGTGAGCAATGTGGTGTCTTAGTCCTATGAAAGCAATAGCATCCAGGACTTGACTGTACGATTATTGAATGGCTATAAATATTGATGGAAATGAGAAAAGGCAGAGTGAAGGTAGAACAAGATGATGCTTTTGACAATACAACCTTGGAAAGGGAATACAAAGTCAGTGGACACTAAGTCTTCTGTAGCCACCTACTGTCCTTTAGAGAAGAGAGCGTGGGATGAGGGCTCTGAGCAAGGTTAGAGCATGGATCCAGGAGCCAGTGTTGGTGAACCCTGTGGGCACATGTGGGTAGCTCACTGGCAACAGTACTGGCAGCTCACAGGACCTAGATGAGTTGCCAGTTTTCTGGATGACTTGCAGGGCTATGTGGGTTAGGTACCAGTTTGGGTTGGAAGGGTTGGGATAATGCTGACTCCCAGTATCATAAATGTGCTCATCCAATAACATGTCTTTGAGGTTAGAATGAAACAATGCATGTAAACCTGGTTAGTGTTCAAAAATTATGCAGTGCAGTAATGATTTACATGACCTTACAGAAGAAAAACATCTCAAAGCCTTAGTCTACCCAACTCTATTATAAGACCCTACAAAGACAGATATTTGAAATATTTCCACTTTGGTTTACTTTGCTAATGTGCTCTGATAAATTTATTGGGATTGACATCTGGTTATGATCCTCCAGTTTCTCCACTCTGCTGAGCAGGGCCAGTCACAGCTGACATCACACCCTTTCTTTGGCACCTTCTAGTCACTGAACCTCTACATGCTTGGCCTCACAGCTTTTCTTGGTCTTTGAAGTGGGCGATCAAGCCTTGGGAGTGTGAGGCGTATTCAGGGAGAATCAGAGCAGGTAGGCATGAAGAGAAATGGAGTAGCTTCTTCATCCTGAGCTATATCTAGGGTGATCTAATTGCCTGGTTCAGCACAGCTGCTCTAACAAGATAGTGACAAGGGGAAGAACCTTGCATCTTGACCTCAAGCCCTTGTGCCCAGTTTCAGGCAATAATTCTAGGAAAAAAATTGGATCCAATTCTGCTCACAAAGGTGTTTAATGAGATAATGTCGTCTATAGCTAAATTAGTTGGAAGAACACTCTCACATATCCTCCTCTGCATGTTTCACAGTAGAGATCATGAGGATTCCTGGAGCAAAAGAAACCTGTTCAGCCCATTATTTTCAAATACAGAACTTTATCATGGATCTTTTAAAAATGGTATCAATTGAGGAATAGCTTATGGGATGTGCACTTCATGCAGCAAACATTAGGATATCTGAGGCCAAGGAATTATTGAAGCAGTAATGGGTAATCACTTGTCACATCTGCTACCCCTGTTCTTCTGGTGAAAGTTCTCTGTGTCTTCTTTGATGAACGCTCCCCCCACCTGTCTCCTAGGTATGTATGTGCTTTGGATGGGATGGGAAAGGGCAAAGGGAGGTCTGTCAAACGTGGACCGTAGTCCCGGGCACACTGTAGGAGTCATCATGAGACAATTTGGACAAAACATGCACAACCAAGACTCTGACTACTACTCAGTGAAAGGAGCCCCTTCCTTTCTCAAAGGATAGCACAGGCATAAGCCTGGCAGTGCCAGCTGACATGGATGTCACCTAGTAAGGACATCGGTCAGGAAGAATAAGTCAATATACAAAAAGGGGAAGAAATGAGGGGAACCTAGTTTGTGCCTAATAAATTATAATAATAAAATGGAAATAAATAGTAATAAAGTAGAAGTAACATCATACTAATAGTATAAATATGTAATTGCATAATCATAGTAACTACAGGTAATTCAATCATATTTATATAATTTTGCAATATACACTTATGTTTATATGACTGATATGAATTTATATATTTACATGTTATAATTATGTACTTACATAATTGTAGCTTGTTGAGATTAATATACATTACAGATAATACATATTATACTTATTGTAGGAATATAATACAGATGATTATATAAGTACAACTACATAAATAAGTATATAAAATGTATAGTTAGATATTATAATTTAACATAACATTTATTCTAACATATAGTATATGGATAGAAAATAAATACAACTTTACATAATTATATATAATATATAGTTATATGTAAAATACATAAATATAAATATACAATTACAATTAACATGTTCATAATTAACTAATATATATTAACCTCAGCAAGTCCTAATCATTTTATCTTACTTATAAATGCAAAATATAGAATATAAAAATGTGCAATTGTAAATATGGTTACAGATAATTATTACATTGATATGATCACATCAGCAAGTCCTAAACTTTCAGTCATCAGTGAAGCTCAGTCACACCCAGGTTTTTCTGTCTTGGGTTCTCAAGGCTTAGCAAACATCCTTTGCTTACCTTTGTCCAATTTGTCACCAGAAGACTGCTGAGCCTGGGTGACTTCTATAGACACCTGATTGTCCACTGAGCTGCTCACATGCAGAGCTGGTCTTTGAGAAGACTGCTGATGCCACGGCAGGTTTTTTAATTCATTACAATTTGCAAAAGTTCTGAAAACAGGAGCACAGTTCAGGCCTCTTCTGAGAATCCTCTGTTCTGTAGGTGGGGACCTGAGACTGCATTCTTCTCCCTGAAGTGCCTCATTTCAGATCTCTCCACACTGCTCACTTTGTTCCTCTCCATTCTGGCACCCTGCCTGTGTCTCACTTCTGTTCCTGAAAATCCTCGAGGTAGCTGCTTGGTTGGCGATGGAGGAGAAGCAACATGGCTGCTTTCTCTCTTTTGCTCTATCTGCACTGCTGAGCACAGTCAACCCAGAACTTTTGCTCTTTATTCCTGCTCCTCCTCTGCCACACAGTCTTCAGCTTCATGGAGCCAGCAGCCCCTCCTCATGTCAGTTTGTAGTTAACAGGGATTTGAGGCAGATATGCAAGTGGAGTGTTTCAGACCTGGTGTGTAGTGAGGCTTTGATGCAAGCAAGCTGTGAGGTTTTCCAGGGCGAGGCTGAGACTGGGAAGGTAGCAACTTTATCTGCTCATGCTTGAAGGAGCTCCTGGGTTTTTCTTGACGCCTGTCCCATATATACTGGTGTGTGCCAGATCTGGCCAATGAAAAGCATTCTAGCTTTTTTTCTCTTCCAATTCTGTGTGCATTAAAGTCGTACTGGGTAATTTAAAATCAGCCAAGGTGGGAGAACTTACTCCACAGGAGTCAACAAATATTACATTTTCCCCATTGGAGTCTCCAAGTGTTACAAATGTCCCCATTCCCCAGGGGGTTGCTAACTCTGTTACCAGATGTCACTGCCCTGGTCATCTCAGTATACCACTAGGTACTCATGTGATGACTTACTTTCTTCATCATTGTCTTTCTGCCACTGTACAGTGGCATGTAAGAGAACTCTTCACCCCCAAGATCAAAAACCAAAACACCCAAACTGAAGCCTCGGGACAATTTGTTTTTCTGATAAAGTGAAACTCATCTTCTCCACACTAATACAGTCTAGAACTACTTGTCTGTGTATTGAACTTGGCCTGTCCATACATTTTATGTGGCCCACACAGAATGTGTTTAAAAAATGTAAATTAGTTGACTAACTTTAAAAACTAGTAGATTTCACTTGAAAACATGCTTCTGACTTCTCTTAGACGAACTCAGAAGATCTGGCAACAGGCAGCCCATCCTTGCACTGGAACAGCAGACTAGAGTGGAGGAGCAGTTCCTACTCTGGACTAAGTGCCCTTTGCATCATAAGTCCAGCAAACAGCTCACCTTTACTACCTGCTTTAGCTCGGCAGATCTTTAGGCTTGTCTTGGAAATGGTCCAGTATCCTGCTTACCCCACTTTTCATGGGGGCCACTTAAAAATAATGCAGGGCTGGCTTCGGGGTGCAGAGTATGCTAAGGTCACATTCCATTGGAAAGTCACGCAAGGGTCTTCTTGAGCCTGTGGAATAAATAGTTCTGCAAGTCAGAGTGGGACTGTCAGTTAGGGTTAAGATTTCTGTGGCCTAAGGTGAGTGTCTTAGTTACGTTTCTCCTTGCTGAGATAATATACCTGACACCCAAGGTTAAAGGAGGAAAAGTTTATTTAACTCACAGTTTGTAGAAGTTTAAGTCCATAACTGGATGGCTCTAACGTAGGGTAGCATATGGCAGAGAGGCAAGTGTTCATGGTGGCTGAAGACAGCAAAAGCAATAAGAGAGGGGAGAGGGCAAAGGAGGAAGAGGGCAGGGGATGGGAAGGCAGGGGGATGCAGGGGGCAAGGGAGAATGGAAGGAGAGGAAGAGAGGAGGAGGAGGGAGAAGGGAAGGAAGAGGGGAGGGAAAGGAAGAGGGGGAGGAAGAGGGAGAAGGAGAGGGAAGAGGAAGAAGGAAGCACAAATCTCTTTTTGTCCCTTATATTTTATGCAGGTTACTGACTCTGGGGCATGTGTGGGACTCACACCCATAATCGCAGCACTGGTCCATGAATCAATCACAAATAGCCTAGATTCATCTGTCTCCAAATAGCCCATCCCCCATGACTGCATGAGGCTTTGGGGGACATCCAAATACAAACCATAATGGTGGGGCAGGAGGGAAACAGTTACCATTGCAGTAGTATGCACATAGGACCGTTTTGCCATGTGCTTTGGGCACATGCTGGGGCTGATGTTAGGCAATTGGACTGTAAAAGGATTAAATCTTAGGCTGGTACTGGTCATGCAGACTTTGAATTTAAGGTTTAATTCATCTGAATGAATTCTTTCTCATCCCTGGCTTTTCACATATGTAAGGATACAGTTATGATAAAATGCATTACTAGCTCAAGACTTTGACCCATAATTTAAAAATTTGTTTTTATTATTGTTTGTAAGTGTTGGCCACGAACCTATATTCAGATCAACTGAATATGAAATGCTATATTCAAACCATCCAAATCAGGGCTTTGCCACTGGGGCAAGTGAAACACTAGAGACAAGGGCTATTGTTTGAATATGTAAGTCTCCATGCCTTGGTGTGTCAGAGGCCCCCTTCAGTGGGGCTCTGAGCACGTCAGCCTCGTGGTATGCACAGCTTGAGAGAAAGGGGCAGGGAGGAAGCCACTGTGGTGACTAAGTAGTGAGGGGATATTTTTTAGAGACAAGATAGAGGGGAAAAAGAAAATGAAGCGCCTACTTGACAGACACAAAGCACATGAGCCTGGATTGTTTGGGGAGGAAGAGAGTGGTGAGAACTATCAAGGGTCTGGTAGTGAGCTGCCACCTTGGGGTCCAGGGAAGCCCAAGGATAAGTGTGTGTGTGTGCGTGCATGTGCCAAGGTGAGATATGGAAAGACTAATTAACACGCCAAGCCTTCTCATGCCTTTTGTTGATGCTGTGGGATGTGAAAGAAAAAAAATATAGTTCTGCCTGTCTTAAACATCAGGCAGCAAGAATCCTTCCTGGGTGTGAAGATCTATAGTCAGGAGTAGGTCTGGACCAAGCAGTTGGGATAGGAAGATGGGCCTGGGTTTTGGCAGGAGACCTGGAAATGAAGAGAAGTGGATAAAGCTGATCTTCTAAGAGACAGAGAAAGGTACCATTTTTACACCCATCTTTAGAAGGATGCAGAAAGATGAGAGGGCAGGCAGATGGCACAAGACTGGGGAGGGTGGGCAAAAGGAGTCTGAAAAGCAAGAACGCCCATTGTTCCATGCAGCTGTCTGCCACACGCAGAGAGGCTTCTGTCTGACCCCAGGACTTCTGAGAACATTTTCTTGAACCAGGAGAGGGAGGCCATTGTAAATGCAACATGCAGAATTGGAGGAAAGCACTCTGGATCTCCACGGGGTTTAGATGCTGAGGGCAGCCCATCCGCTATGAGATTCAGGGCAAAGATGGGCCCAGGTGCCATCTGGATGTAAGGACAGTTCAACCTGGAGGAGCAGGAGCGACAGGCTGGGAGAAGGGCCAGGCTGTGCTCCATCCCACTTGCCCACAGCAGTGCTCTGGACTCCTCTGGGTCTCATTGCTTTTCACAGTTAGTAGTAAGAATGATCTACTCTGGGGATGAATTAGATCACATACAGAGCTCCAGCACTTTGGGGTGCTCACTAAACACCCCATATTAATAGGGTTGTCTTTGTTAGTCTCCAGTGAAAATGCTGCCACTCTGGGGGGGCCAGTCTTCTATGCCACCACTGTCATGTACTACATGTCTTCTCACCCAAGAATAGATTTAAGGTAGTGACCTAGAGAATACTGCTTCAAAGCAGTGCTTGGAGTCATACCTCATCCAATATCTAAACAATAAACACTCACAGAGGCCATCTTTACTGTGAAATTCTAAAATCATATTTATTCACCAATTCACAGAAGTGTCATAATGACCACCAACATGAATCAGTTTGTAGGCATTTACAAGCCAAGGCTGAAAATAAATATCTGTCTGTGTTAAATAGGCATTTAACAAATTACTCGGAAACTGCAAGAATCATAATTGTTAGAAATTTAAAGTTTGTGGTTCAAACGTAGTTAAGATCACAGTCATGGAGAGAAGCCCAACAGATTCCCAGACGGTTCTTATTTTCTTCCTGTATCTTTATGTACATGTAGCCCCTCAGCACCCCTCACACTGCATAGGTTTGAATTGGATATGGCAGCCCCACTCCGCAGAGCCCAGGGTGCCCAGGAAGGGGGGGCGAGGGGAGGGTTCTCTGATCCTCCACAGCTGGGCCACTTTGTCCACTGAGAAGACAAAGCGCTCTTCTAAAGGTAGATTTAATTTTCCATGGGTTCATACAGTCTTTCTAATGAGATATCCCAAAGTTTGCATCGTATCACTCTCATACACATACAATAGTATATTTAGTAAATAAACACATTTTCTAGACTAAAAAGGTCCATTGTCTGAGGCAGCTCAAGGAACTGAGAAGTTACCATGTGTCAGGTCCATGCGGGCCAAGGCCTGGGGAGAAGCCACCGTGGGAGACACTCCAGTGATGGGCCGGAGCTGCCCAGGAGGAAGCAGTCCCTGGAGGCTGCTCTGTAAAATGAAGCCACTCTTCTCTCCTGGGGAAACACCACTGAGGCTCTGGCAGGAGAAGCACGTGTCTATACCCGAGACCTTCTCTCCACACTTTGGTTGAGGAGCTTGGTATAATAAGGGTTCCCAGTGGTGGTAACATCTAGAGACAGGAGGCGGGAAGGGCCAAGAGCAGAAAACCCTAGACCTCTTAGACTGGCTGAACCTAGAGCCTTTACATTAGGTTCTAGAATAACGCCCCAAGGTGACACCTTTAACAACATTTTACCAAGTGTCCAGGAAAAGGCAGAGACAATAGAAGGAGAGCCCCTGACCCCTCCCCTGCAGAAAGCGCATGTTGGATGTTATTTAAATGTGGTCTAAGTGTGCACAAACCCGCCACGAGGAGCATCCCATCACTGTGCGCTCCTGGAGAGCCAGACCCAGTGCCTGCAGCTGGTTGGATACTGGATGGAATCTGAATTCACAAAGACTCTCCTCAGCAAAAGGGGGCACGTGGCTGCCCTTCTTTTCTGTGACTTGTCCATTTGGGTGTATGTATAGTGATACTGGTCTTCACCAAATAGTCACAAACTGGACTCTTCATTTCCAAATGTTTATCAAACTCCTGCTATGTGCTAGGTGTTTTTCTCAGTACTTTGAGAGCTAAAAGCAAACAATAATTAGAAAGATATATAACATCTAATCCAGTGCTCCAAAAAAATGTAAAATGTGTTGGGATCATTGACCTTTTTATTCCATATCTTACTTCTGTAGTATAGATATGTGTACGACATATGTACATGTATATGCATATATGTGTGTGTACATATACATATATTATCAACTGTCCTTATCCTAGTGATCCTAGTTATCTCTGATAGTTATATTTAATGCTCTAATTTCTCTAATTAATGCCTCACCAAATCATTCTGACTATCCTCACTGCAAACATTATAATGTCTATGTCAATAACATAACAAACCCATCTCAAATATCTACAGATTTCCTGGAAAACAACCAAATACTACCTACAATGTCTTTTCTAAACTCACCAACTGGATTTCCCCAATCTCCTCTCAGGCCTTTCCAGTTCTGGGCATCAATAAACTTTTGTGGAAACCACTGAGGTCAGGCTGAAAGCAGTCAGGTGGATTGATCCATCATGACTAGCTCAACTGAGAATTGAAATCACCTTCCAACATCCCTGACTTGGGGAGCCAATTGGATGTGACTTCTACTATGGCCATATGACCCAACTTATCCACAATTTCTTTGAAATTCTGAATACAGCTTTAAATACAGAGTTGTAGTCTGGCTAGGTGACTGGGCTTTTCTGCTGTTGCTACGCCTGTCCGATTTCCCCATTCCCCTTCAACCTCCGAGTTACCTGCTTCTTCCTTATCTCTTCTATTATTACCTTTTGAATGATCTTTGCTGGGTGTTATCTCTAATTGCCTGGCCTGGAAAGCTTTGCCTTATTTCTTCCACCTGAAGTGTGGCTTCTCTGAATCCTGCATGCCATTGACTCCTTGTTAGATAGATAAGGGATGTGGGGATTGGGTGAGGATGGGGGCCAGATCATTGGGTTCCAGGTTGTCTTTAAGCCTCCAAAGATGCATGTACACATCATCTTCCTATCTGTGGTCCACAGGTACAAATCAGCCCCTCGTCCCCAAGGGCCTAAGGAATCCTTTCAAAAGCAGAGGCTACCTCTGCCTATCTTTCCAGCTCTTCCCCACAGAGGCGCTGGAGTCTGTGACTGAGACCTCTGGGCTGCTTCTACGCTTCTGAGGATACACACAACCACTGGGCTTCTTTCTCTAACAGCATTTTCTCCTGAAGAAAAACCCTCAATATTTGTGCGTGTATATAAGTGTGTGTCCTATTTCTGTTCTCAAATGCTTGTAAAAGGGTCCAGGTAACAAAGATGGAGTTTAGGATAAAAGCAAACACACATTAAAGCCAGCGAGTCTCTGTTGCCTGTGGTTAATACGCACCATCTGCATTCGGGTCCCTTTCCCGTCTGTTGCCCTCTTTTCATTAGACTACAGGGAATTGAGCTTCGTGTTGATGAATCTCCTCTGCAGCAACTCTGATAAAAGGAACTGAGAAGCAGTACTGGGCTGGGGTCCTTAACGTAGTAAGGTTCTCTCTTCAGGTGGGGTGCTGCCCGAGATCCCTGGAGTGGGGAGCAGAGCGCAAGGCCTGTGCATCCTTGCTCCTGGCTTAGAGGCTCCCTCTGCTGGTCGTAGCCGGGTAGAGTAACTTTCCAAACAAGCACACTTCGGTCCTTCCATTCGGATAGCAGGAATTTTGTCACTGGTCAACTGCACTTCCCTTTCTCCTCTACATGATTTCATAAAGGATTTTGACATACATGCATACAGAGAGTTAGAGAGAGATAGATAGAGAAGAGGGAAAAAGGGAAAGAGGGGGAGAGGGGAGGATGAAGCCTTTTTTTTTTTTGGTACCGGAATTGAACTCATGACCTTGCACTTGCCAGGCAAGTACTTGTGTCACTGAGCCAAACCCTCAGCTCCTGAAGTCTTTTTTTTTTTTTTGCATTAATACATCTTAAATTTTCAAACCAAATCCATTCTTGGAAGTCAAATGATCTCTGAGAGCCTATTCAGTCCAACATCCTTGGAGCCCATGCTGTGAGCGGGTGCAGTGTTCAACACAGAGGGTGCTGGGCTAGATTACTTAGTATTCTTGCTTTGGAGAAGTGACGAGCAGAGATGCAAAGTGCTGGGAATCCATGCTAGTGTCCTTCACAGGACCATGTTATTCAGGGTGCCCCTCAGATTCCTGGGAAGGAAGAACTGTGGTTCATTTCATTTAAGTCAAAGCTCCTGTGGGGTGGGGTCCTGCCTGTGGTGACGGTGCAGAGGTGCCCACTCCTCTCTGCTCTCCAGAATGCAAGGGCTGCTCCAGGAAGGACCCAAGAGATACCCAGCCTGCTAACGGAATGATGTCCTCGCCCTTGTTTCTGACAGGTGAAGAGTACATGACTGGCCATGGCTCGCTGATAACCTGTCTTATGATTCTCTTCCCTCCAACTCCCCTCTACCCACTTGATCTACCTGTCATGGCTGGATCTGAGCTCCTGGCACTCAGGCCTCAATGTCTCCCCACCCTGTCTGACCCGACTCTAGTGCAAATCTGCCAACAAGGACAACTATCCTCCCACAATTTGCCACACTGTCCCACAGGAGGTTTTTGCAGTGAGTGATTAAGACAAATACACAAAATTGCTTTAAGTATGGGAGAGAAAAGTGTCAACAGAAAATTTACTCAGGGAGGTTGAACTGCAAAGAAAAACTCTTCTATTTGCGTTCTCAGAGGCAAATGACTACCAGTCTCTCTCTCTCTCTCTCCCTTCTTTCTTTCCTTTTAGCAAATTCTAACTTCTTAGAGATGAGCTGTCTTCAGTATGATCTCTGCGTTGGTCTCAGGAGATTAGTGGGGCATTGGATCAGAAGGCATTTTGCCCAAATAGGCTGGAGAAATGGAGGTTTCCCATGACTTGTTCGGGGAATTCACTGAAGAGACTGCTGGAGGCCAGAGGTGTGTCTTGGAGCAGGACAGAGTCTGGGTCTGTAGGAACTTGAGAGCAGATGCTGGTTCTCCTGGACCACATGCCACTCTCTCCCTATCTGGTCTTCCTCTGTGCCCTGGACAAGCTGGGTGCCACAGTTAAGTGCAAATGACTGATAAAGCACCAACGAGTTCTTCTAAAGATTTGTTTACCTTCACAGAGTTTAAATCATACATTCGTGATCAGTAGACTGCCAGTGTCTGGTAGGTTAGGAATCAAGTATTGGTGGAACCTGGCACTTATAGATAGGCCTTAAAAATGAGAGCATCTAGACAGATTCACATTGTAGATAAGGCTGTAGTTTTGTTTTGGGTTATTGGTTTTCTACTTTTAGTAATGTGAATTATTGTCTTTCCAAGAAAAGCTATCTATCCCCCATCTAATTTAGCATTTGAATTGTGAAACTCTGTCCCAAGTCTCGTTACAAATGGACAGTGCTGCAATAACCTGACAATGTCCTTGACTGACCCTGTCCGCTCTCCACAAGGCTCTCCATGCATCACTAGTCCACAGGCTGTGAGCTAAGCAATCCTCCTTGTGGCCTAGAGCCATGGCTGCAATGTTGTTTCCCCATTCAAAATGGCTCCTAAGGGGCCTGCTCAGTGGACAAGAGCTTGGCAGGTGGCTTCCCTAAGTGCCAGTGACCTCACTAGACCATCTCCTGGGCTGTTTCCACCTAGGATAGAAGGGGCACAGGGGTAAGAATTGTCTCTTGCATGAAGGGAAGAGGGGGATTAGAACTAAAACCAAGGCTCCCTGAAGCCAGTGCTCCAGGAGTATGAACTGGATTCTGGTCTTCATGGTCGAGTTGGGGAGATGCGGTCCACTAGGCTCCCCCACCCCATTACTGCGCTAGCGATTATTTTACCTCGTTTGTCCATAGCAGCTCTTCCTGATGCAGCTTATACCATTCTCATCCTCTATATCAATGGTTCTCAAACTTCATCAGGCCCTAGAACCTCATTAAAGCAGAGATCCCTGGGTTCCCCTACCGTCTCCAACTCTTCAGGTCTGGAGTGCGCTTTGTGAATCTGTGTTTCTCAGATCACACCTGGAGCCTCACAGCCCTGCAGTATCTACAGGTCTTCCAAGAGTGGGGCTCCTTTTACCTGTCAGCTCTGATGGTTGCTTCACAACAGGCAGGTCCAACCTTTAATCTTGGCTGGCACTAGCACCCCCCTACCTACCTGGGTCACCCCTCCTAACCTTCAAGGCCTGCCTGGCTGCTGTTCTTATTTAAGGACTTCCTCTGGCGTAGTTTGACCAAATCTCTCATCAGTCATGTTACCTCTGCCCAGTGGGTAAGAGGCTGGCTCCCTTCTACATGTTAACTGACTCAGGTTTGGGTACAATTAGAGGCCATTTAGGGAAACATTACCTACTTCCCTAGTACTCTTCTCAGACTGCCTCAGTGAAGAGTATCAGTGCCCTGGAATCATTACACTCAGACAAGCTAGCCCAACTCCTTAACCTCAGACTTCTGCCCCCCAATAGTCCTGACAGCTTACAGAGAGCTCAGCTCAGAGAAAAAAACATCCTCACAGCTCACACGACCAGGACATCCTCCGAGGCGGGGCGCTCTCCCTCGCTTGTTCCTGGCACAGTGGCTGGAACACCCATGGGTGCTCAGTGAGGATCTTCCAAATGACATCGAATGCAGCTGCAAGCACAGACACCCATCTGTTCACTGACTGCACACAGAACTGTGCGATTGCTTTCCTGGGTGCTGGTGGAGGTAACTTCTGTGTCATTTGTCTCCCTGGGACAAAGTAAAGATGGTCTCCTATTCTGCAGCCTCTGTAAAGCCAACTCTCCTTTTCTAGTTGGTGCCCAAAGGAAAACTAAACCAAGATCTAAGGGGCAGGCATAGAATAAATTTATGAAGTAAAGCAAATAAAGACAGGGAGACGAGGGTGGTGGAGTGGACTTCAAAACTTCCATTGCTCATTTCCTTTGCCTTCGGCTGGTCGGCGGAAAGTGGTTACATGAAGATTAAATTGTGTCAAGGGCTTTGACTTGTCAACCCTGATAAATATCGGATGCAGCTAGAGAAGGGCGTGCCCTCTGCAGCCGGCCAGTGCACCCTGCAGGAGGCTGAGGAGCCCTGGAGGCTGGACAATCATTGTACCTGACCATCAACTACTTTTCACTGCCAAATTCTTTCAAAGAATTAGACCTCCTTTACTTTTTGGTAAAACCTAGTTGGTTAATTTAAATGAGACAATAATTAAGAAAAAATGTTCTTTCTCTTCTTCTTGCTGATACTGAGTCAGAGAGCCAAGAAAACCGCTGATTTTAAAGTGTGCTGGGTTGTGGTTTCTGCCGATTGCATTGCTATTGATTCAAACAGTCACAAGTCTCTAGGGTCACTTTTAGATACATGGCAAGAGCAGAGCTGAGATGTAAATCAGTCTGAGAAAGTGAACAGACCTGCTTAGACAGTCTCTTGTGCTGTGCCGGGCTGGGAAGATGCTAAGTCTGGGGAGTTAACATTTGCCTCCATGGACTTCATGCGCAGCAGTGAGTTCCCTGGACCCCAGGCCTTCAACCCTTAGGAATAGTCATCTGAGTTCGACAGTTCAAAAATAACAAGTGTTTTTGTTTGGTTTTGTGTTTGTTTCCCCTGGAGCATGACATTTTAAAAGAGCTTAATGAAGAACCACGGAGTTTTCCTGCTGTTTGGTTTGGAAGCAGACTCCTGAGCCTGCTTCCAAACCAAGCAATTGATGGGAGGACTAAGATAGCAGTTTGTTTTCTTCTAGGAAAGGAAAGGTTTCTCCCTGCCATAGATGCTGCCACCCTCAGATCACGTCTGCTCTTCTGGCTCACTGCTAGTTTTTGTATGGTCTGTAGGCTAAGGAAAGTTTTTATGATTTTGAGTAGTTAGAAATAAAAATCAACAGAGTAAAAAAAAAATCATGCCATGAAAATGGTATGAATTCAGGTTGCCGGCTTTTCCAGTGTCCGTAGATAAAGTTTTATCAGTGCATGGATAAATACCATTCCCTGGAACATTCATTTGTGTATATGTTGTCTGTGATTTCTTTCATGCTACAAGGAAGAATAAAGTACTTGCAACAGAAGCTA
This sequence comes from Hydrochoerus hydrochaeris, assembly GCA_004027455.1. Taxonomy (NCBI): domain Eukaryota; kingdom Metazoa; phylum Chordata; class Mammalia; order Rodentia; family Hydrochaeridae; genus Hydrochoerus; species Hydrochoerus hydrochaeris. The sequence goes on along the minus strand of PVLA01000245.1, from coordinate 569,336 downwards.
CATGGCTTTGAAGCGCAGATATTTACTATTTGGCCATTTGCAGATAAAGTTTGGTGACCTCTGACCTACAGGAATGGAGGGCACTATTTATCAACAGGAGAATCCACAGCTACAAGAACAGCCCTTGGTCTACACAATGCAATACAGAATGATTAAGTAAATCCAAGAAAGTGGTAATGAAAACGAAACCCATGGAATTACATTTTTGTATCTAGTGACTTTGAGCCTGGGCCAGACTTACAGCATTTGATTAAATCTGTTAGAATATACTGTTAATATTTCTTAAGACAGTTAACCAACCAGTTGATTGCTTTACTCCACTGAGAAACTCATTATGTCCCAGCCTTTTGCAATCTCAGCCTCCTTTCTCTCCTTTTCCCTGTCATCTGAGTCACCTGAGAAGTTTCAACCTTGCTGTTTTCTAATTCTGAAAAGCAGATTTGTGGCATCACCCACTTAATAAGACAGCAAGGGACTGGCTGGTGGCCAACTCAGCCTGCTGCTCCTCATGGTCCTGAAACTGCATCTGCCTGACTGCTGATGTCTGAATGACAGGTCACAAGGTGCCCAGGTCGTTTAAGAATTTTGGTTTGCAAAATGCCAGCATTTAAAGACTAGAAAATGCCAGACTTATTAATGTTATTTTTCATTTATGGCCAGAATATCAGGTGCAGGGCAAATTATATTACCAACTACTCATCTGGAGACTTCCTGAAGCTGTCATCTTATTCATCTATGGTAATGAATAGGGAACCGAGAACAGCATAAATGCTTGTCGACCCAGCAGTATCTTTTAAGTGCTGCATCTTTGGAGCTGGCACACATAGTACCCCTTACAGCCAAAGGAGAGGGACAGGGCTCTGATTTGTTGTCGTCATTGTTTCTCTGAGTCCAGTCACCAAAGGCTTCTTCAAATAACACATCCTTGCTGCCTTAGCTAAGCCACTTTCATCTGCCACCTCAACCCAAACACACACAGGTTTCCCAGTGCTCCAAACAGCCTATCCAATCATGATTAATGCAGCCTAAGGATACAAGAAATGCTCTCCCCTCCCAATCAAGCTGGAAAGAGAGTGGAGAAAAAAGTACACTTAGAAACCCTTGACTTAAATATTTTCAGTAAAAACCTAAGGCAAAAAATATTTACTTTAAATATAGAAAGTGTTCCTTTTTCTGCAATAATTTTGGTAGAACTCAGGAGTTCCTAAATGCTTGATGAAGAACCTCTTACTATTGAAATAGTGGGATCATGACCAATGCTGCAGAATTTCTCCCTACAGGTGCGCAGACACAACCTGTTAGAAAAGGGGAGTGTAACTGGGATGATTCATAGGAGATACATTTATTTCCTGTTGATGAATATCAAATCTCAAGCTACTTCCATTGTTATTCCAAAGAAGGGAAAAGACCACTAGCTGAGTTGTGAACGTGTTCCTCTTCCTCCTGCGGCTTTTCCTCTCCCTTCCCCTCATGCAGTGTGTGATTTATATTCCTGCTTCCATGCCCCTGCTGTGGTGGACAAGCCCCCTGTAGGGAGGGCCCAGCTCGTTCAGCTGTACGCCTTTTGCCTAGCTGCGGGGAGAACGCTTAGCACAAAGTGCTTGGAATGCCTGTTAGGTACATCATCAGTATGAACATAAGCAGAATCCCAGATCGACAGGGGAGGCCGAGAGCCCAGTCATATCTAAACCTCTCAACCACTATGAGCAAGACACCGAATCTCTGAGCCTCGGTTTACATATCACAAAAAAATGTGTCTAACAACAAATGCGTCAAATATTTCACAGGATTATGGGGAAGTGCAAAGGAAGGAAAGGAGACTGGACACTCCAGGATGGAGAGAGTTGTGCAAGGGAGCTCCTGCCAGTCCGAAGGGTGCAAAGGCCTCTTGTGGATCCTGACAAGTGGAGGTTGGACTAGAGGACGTTGGCTGTGGTTCCCTTACTTACGTTCTCTGATTGGGCGACACAGAGAAGACACTAAGTAGACACTGAACTTTCTGTTGAACATGAAAATGGTATTAACTGGAGACTAGTTCTGTGCCTGTGTCAAACCAATATGGGATCAGCTTGGGTGGCATGGGAGCATATAGATAGCTTGTATATCCTGAGGACAAAGAGGCACCCAAGACTTTTGAAACAAATGTGTCCTCACAGCCTCGTACAAGGCTTATTACAGCCTTAATTCTTGCCCTCTATTCTCTTCGCCACAAAGATCACCCACTAGTTACTGTAGCAATAATTCTCCTCACTCAGGGTTCATATTAGAATGGAGATGGAAGAGACTTCTTATTGAAAAACAAGAAGAAAAAAAAAAGAAATTAGGGTTTTGAACATACTCACCTCTCTTCAAAGCATTTTATGAGAAAAAGAAAGAAGTAACTGCTATTGTTACAAATATGCTTCTATTTCCTAGCAGTTAGATTTCCATGCTTTTGTCTTGGGCCTGTGGAGTTCGTGTATGTTCTAGCACATCCAAGAAGGGCATGTTTTCTCAAGATAAAACATTGCAATACAAGAGATGAGGGAGCATGGAATGTGGTTGTGGAAGCCTTGTCAACTTTGGGGCTGCCTCGGTCCCGGGGAGGCCAACCACCCTCACCTGTCTCCTACATCTGCATCTTCTACAAGGTGCTACTGTATCATCCATCAGTCCTTCTTCTACTTCTGGTTGTGACTTTGGTGTTACTGTCACCCCCAGGGCAGTGCCTGTGTGGAATGCTTCCTGTGTCTGCTAGTTTTGGGTGGTGCGTATCCCAGGGAGGGCAGCTACATGGGTCTCAGTGTAGGTGGCTCCTTTGGCTGAGGATAGACTCTGCTTGTGGCCAAAGTCCAATCCTTGGTTTTGTACTTGTCATATGAATTTATGTGGCCTCAGAAAGAAGCAAAGGGAAAAGCTCTCCAAGCCAGGAAGTATGTGTGTATCTTTCCCTGTAAACTTAATTCTGCCTCAACAAGGCCTTTCCCCTTCAAGGGTCCAGCCCTAAGACCCTAAGGCATGAAGTTCTACCTCTTTTCCTGTACCAAGGAACTTACAGAGTGAGCACAGGGTGGACCTGCTGCTGTGAGTAGAGAGATGCGCACTGGGAGTTGGAACCCAAGGGCCTCAGGAACACTGAGCCTGGGAAACTGAGTGACATAAATAAAGGTGGGCCTTGTCGTTTACAGAAAAGAGCAAGGTGTTCAGAACTTTGCGGAATGACTCACAAGATGCTGGGTGAACCCAGAGTGGGAGGAGTGAGGGCTCTAGGAGAAAGTCCATCCTGAAGTCCCCACCGATGGTAACAGAGCTTCAGGGAGCCGCAGGTTGGAGGAAGGTGCAGAGGCCCTCCCGGAGCTGTCCCCGAGATCAGAGGTGAGTATGACAGGCTCAGGCAGACACTGGGTTGGGCGGGCTTTACCAAAGGGACACACGGGCTGGGCAGTGGAGCTGCAGGCACTAGTAGGGCAGGGCGGAGTCATCCCACTCCAGCTGGGCTTGCCTGGTGCCGCTCTGCCCGAGTCTGCCCCTGCCCATTCCCGCCTCCTCCTCCTCTTCGCTGTTGTCCTCGCTGCTGCTGGAGCTGACATCTTCCTCCGCTTCCTCCTCCTCCTCTTCTCCCTCAGTCTCATCTTCCCCATGTCCTGGTGTTGCATGTTTCTGGATGTCAGGAAGAGAAAGAAAATATGAGAGAGGCTGAACAGAGCCCACTTTGGAGCTTGTGCTTTATTCTCTATCAAGGAAACACTTAGGCCCTCTTGGGGCTCCTTTCTCTTAGTGCTAACTTGCCGGGCCTGGAGACAGATTCTCTGAAAAGTTCTTGAAGTTAGAAAGTTTCTGTGTTGGAGAAGGGCAGGCCTTAGGACAAAGCTCAGACATGAACTCTGGCAAAATATCTATAAATCACGGGGTGGCCATTTAAGCCAAGACTATTAATCATTTTGGAATTTTTCAGGCTAAGACTTGTTGCCTGGAATTTCCAGAGCCTAAGTGGAGCTTTCTAATTCTCAAGTGTTTGTTTCCAGGAAAAGAATGACATTTAATCTTACACTCCTTTCCCAGGCGGGAATATAATGGGCTTGGGAGCAGAAGGCCTGCTAGGCCGAGACTGCCGTGTGCTGTCCCTTGGAAATATCCCTTTGGAAAAGACAAATTCATGGTTGTACTCTCCATGCCTGCCCTTCAGCCCTGAACCATGTTCTCAAACTGTATCCTGCCCTTTCCAGTCCCATTCTACCACCTTCCAGCTTTTTAGTGTTTCCAGCAAAATCTTATTTCTAGGTTTATGTTTTAAGTTGAGGAGTCAAGACATAAAAGATGTGTCTCTTTGTTTGGCTATACCTCCTCCCTAAAATGGATTCTATTGTACTTTTTCCTCCTTCCTAACAAACTCAGTATTCAAGGCATCTTTTAGACCGAACTCCCCCAGGGCTGTTTCTTCCCCAAACGCTCTTCTTACTCAAGCCTCCCTAACTACCCATACTATCAGGCTGACCCCTGTTAGGCTGGCTACTGCCTGGTCCTCAGGCTGCTCTGTTCTCCACATTCAAGCCTCAGGTGTCTGAGGATGGAGGTGCTCCTGGTGCGTAGTGGTGAGCTCGGCACTGCACCTACAGCACATACTTCGAGAAAGTGAGACACCCTGGCATGCTGGCTTTGAAATCAGATTATGAGGGAGAACCGGGGACCAGGCTGGAATGATCCTCATTATTTCCCAATGATCAGTCTCCCCGTGTTTCCTCCAGCTTGCGTCTGCCATTACTCAGTGCCCAGAGAAGGTGCCTTGCAAATCATGGGTGGTTTCTAGGAGCTGCTCTATAACTGCAAAGATACTAACTATGGAATTAGACAATTAGTTTGGACATTGGTTGTTTGCATTTGAACACTTCTCTCAGTGGGTTCCTACCTTGGAAAATGAGGATGAGGACTCCTACTTCACAGGTTGTTGATATATGTAGAGTGCACTGTACAGTCTGGCATAATGGGGGCTTAACAAGTGGCAGATGTTGCTGAGGTGTTTATGTTTTAACCTAAACTGAGACTTGAAGTGAGCTCTGCAGGCTGTAATGGAGTAAAGCCATCTCATTCGCACTGCTAATCAAGAATTCAATACTGAGTTCCTAAGAATTAGCTCTGAATGATGGAAGAAGCAAGGCATAAACACACCTGGTTGCTTGCTTTAAGAAATCTTGTTCACGGGATGAGAGCAAGTCACACATTTTTAATCTGAGAACAGTTGGTGGGGAAATATGGTCTGTTCATGTTGAGAGGGATATAGAAGCTCAGAGACAGGAAGATAGGCAAGGACTAGATGGACTAAGAGGGGTTTCGGACAAGGCTTTAACCCCAGAAGAACTGAGCAGGCTAGAGGGAGAGGCACCCCACCCCGAGCCCCCAGCCCACCACGAGGATCACCTCCATGGGGTTGACGGTGATAGTCAGCGCAGAGTCATCCCAGTCCATTTCAGCCTCCTTGGCAGCCTCAGTTTCTTGGATGAAATGCTGGTGGGCGATCCGAACTCGATACACACCCATGGCCACAAGAAACACAAGCATGCACACGGAGATGATGATGACCACTGTGGCGATGCTTGGAACCACTGGAACCGGGAAGGAATCCACGGGACATGATGAACAAGGGTCTGACTCCTTCTTGTGATGACACATGAACAAAACATCCATGCAAAGGATAAAATCTACCTTCCCATTTCCCAGCGGTAGGACTCAGGGTCAGCATCTTAGCTGGGCTGAGTTATACTTTCAGCCCATGTAAATAGACTTAATAATTCCTATCCTACAGGCTATTTCGAGGAGTAAATAAATGATCTATTTGAGTTTCTACATAGGCATGGAGTGGGTATTCAGTATATTCTATCTCTTCTATCCCTGGCTTTTTCTGTCAAATTATAAGAGATCCCACAGAGAGCTTGATGTTGCAAAGCGTAGTAGGAACAGACACAAGTGCCATGATTTGATGACATAATATAACAAGTGCCCAAAGAGAATATAAGCAGAGGACTTGGTAGTGTGATGCACTTGTGTGTGTGTAAGGAGTCTATGGAAAGCTTCATACGAGACACGACTATGTGCTGGGCCTGAAAGAACTATCCTAATATGCTGACGGTTTGCACCAATCTCGGTTACTACCTGTCATGCATAACTCCTTGCTTACTCGACTGACCTCTGTTAAAGCCATGAGTTCCTCAGAGGCAGGGCCTACATCTTCTCTATTGCAGAATTCCCTCAGTTCTGAGCACCTATGGCTGCCACAACACACCTATCTCTTTATCTCGGGTCACAATGACCATGCTGGGTTCCCAGGCCCTGCCTCTTAGTTGCCCTACCTGAAGTGCGCTGGATGCTGCTCCGGGACTCAGGGTGATGGACTGACTGGAGGAAGGGAGGCTGCACGACCAGGTGGTTGACATGCTCCTTGTCTGGGACTCTGACTTCATGTAGCACACTGACCTGGAAAGAGCAGAGAGAGATGCGAGGTGAGCCACCGGCAACGGCTCTCTTGAAAGAACGAGTGATAGAGGGCTTCCTTAAGACTGGCAGGTCTCACTCACCTCCACATTGAACTCATTGCTAGTATAGCGCCCATTGAGCTCTGAACACTTGATTCGGAACTGCCGAGCCTCGAGGGAGCCTGGCTGCCAGTTTCGGTAGCGGAGGTGACGCAGCACCTGCTCGTAGCGGCTCATGGAGCCCACACCTGTGCCAAGAGATCACGCCGTCATCAGGAGGCAGCACAGGAGGAAAAGGAAAAAGAGATGCGGGAGTCAAGCTAGGGATGCTGGGGCTTGGGACTTTTGTGCAGTAGGCATTCAAGTTGTTTATGGGGAGAAACTGCATTTCTAAGGAGCCAATTAAATAGATCCTCAGGACTCCCGAACGGACTGGGGGCTCTCTGACCGGAATGTTCATCTTCAATCTGCCAAACAGTGTGCAGTATTTTCTCAGCTCACACATAACAGGAGCTTCTACAGATTTTCCCAAGAGTCGGGATGTAGGACAGGTCCCCAAAATGCTGGAGGAGCTCTCCAAAGTCTGGAAACCCGTGTTCTGAGATCGAGGATCTCTGCTGACCTCTGGGGATTCACATTGCACTCCTTCAGGTGTCATCAGACTCAAAGATCCCTGAACAAGGCCATTCTGAAAGGAGGCCACTTGGTGGGGAACCTTACCATAGATGGAGTAGCCTGCGGTAGAGTTTGTGGCATCCAAGTGTCGTTGGTGGAGTTCATTGTGGTTGAGTTCCAAGCATTCCTGTCTTGGGTCCAAGTCCCCTCCAATGACCAAAATGTCACAAAAATCCAAGTTGTGAAGCATTTCTTCTAAGACTGCTGATCTGGGGGCTACGGAAAGGCAGATGCATGGGAAATGTATGTTAACAATTGATAAATTAATATGCTCTCAGGGAGGCATATTGGCAAGTTGGTCAGTGTAATAGTCTTTGTCTGACTTATGACTCCAAATTTCTCAAGGGAATATCTGAGTCTTAGAAAGTTGGACAAAGTTGAGCAATCTAAATTAAAATCTCAAGATGAAGGTTACTGGTATTTGTATAGCGTGTGCTATGTGCCAGGTACTGTGCAAACGCAATACTAATGGGCAGGTGTTAAAGAGGGTACTACAATTATCTCCATCTCACCAGTGGGGAAACAGAAGTTCAGAGGAAGGTGAAGGGCACAAGGTTACACAGAAAATGAAAAGAAGAACTGGGAGAGAACCATGTTTTCTAATGTCAGAGTTTGGAAACTTGTAATCTCTAGGCCTATGATCTCCCAGTGTTCTTGAACATTTACCTTTTTATGGAAAGATTTATGAGCCAAGATTGGTAACACAGTATATTTACTTATTTATAAAGTGGACTGGATGCATCTTTTGCATTCTAAACAATGAAAACAGAAATTTTAAAGGATTCATTAAGAATGAGAGAATTATCTGAAATAATTATTTTGTTTAAATTATTTTTAGTAACCAAAATATCTTTGCTCTTATTAGATATTATTATCAATAATACCTATTATACAGTTAATTTTTAACTGTTTACCAACCACAGTTGTTTCAAGCATCATTAGAAAAATCTAGAAACAATAATATACATTAAATACAAGGTATATCATAAATAATAGTGTAATTTCAGATAGGTTTCATACAGTGTCTAGGGGTTTGGCAGCTTCTTGTTAGGTGGAGTTAAATCACCTTGGCTCCTATCTTCTGATGTGGCTGACAGTGCCAGTACTAGGTAGGGGGATGTCCTGGCTGCCTTTTCCTCTTTGTTTTCTTCTGCTTGGACTATGGTATCATTTGCCATCTGCAAGTGTTTTGATTCCACTTCACTGAAGGGGGTACTGAGTCCAGGAATCCACAAACAAATCACCCATGGTTGAGCCCTCTGGCAGCCCCTGGTCTGGCTTCATAGACAGGTAACATCACAAAGGGCTGAAAAATGTTGTGTGTTGCGTGCTGGGAAACACCAGCAGCCACAGTGTGAAGAGCACGAGACCAGCCCAGCCTGGGAGTCAGGTGGTGGTAGGTAGGGCCTTCTTGGATGGTGTCTAAGGCAGAGAGGTTTGCCTCAATAAAGGGAGATGAAGAAAAAAGGAAACGGGAGCTCCCAGCCAGAGAGAGAAAAAGAGAAGTGTGGACTAACACAATGGCATGGGGGGGGAGGGGAGAGGAGAGGAGAGGACAGGAGAGGGGAGGGGAGGAGAGGAGAGATGGAGAGAGTCTGTCTTTACAGCTGAGATAACATAAGGAGTGAATCCCTGGGGGCAGAAAACGGTGTTGGAGTCAGTCACTGAGGTCCAGTAGCAAATGCCTTTAGCCTGCTAAAGGTACTTATAATAATAATTATTCCAACAATGAGAAGAAGGCAAAATTTAAAATACTAATAATAGCTCCCAGGCAACTTGCCCATGTGCTCTGCATGCACCTCTCATAAATAGAAGGTGAAATGTGGACCCAGATAATTGCTTTTCTCTGCATTGCCCACATGCTGGTGTCAATTCCAGATGCTCCTGGGCTGCAACCAATGGAGGTCAACAGGCCTCACCTTTTCTGTCTTGATTGTAGCCACAAATGAGAACAGGAGGAGCAGGAAGATCACACAATCTAATGCACCTTGGCATGTAACTAGGAAACCACCCTGCCCGGACAGGTGGTGAAACACCATCAATTTTTATGAGCTCAAGTGGGCTGCCTCTCAAGCACCCCTACTCGCTAGGGACCAGTGTGGTTTAAGGCAGTGGGTAATTAGGATTATTATAGAAGCAGATCTCTAGGGACTTAAAAGCCTACTGGCACCAGCACATCATTAACAGCGGCTGTTAGATGGGATGAAGGAGAGTTGAAAGTGTTCTCTTAAAAGAGGTAGCAAAGAACAGTTTTCCAATGGGCATTTCCCCCTCTCTTCCCTCTTTCTCTGTTTCCATCCTCTTCCCCCAGCAAATCCTGTGGCTTTCAGTGTAACTGTTTCACCTTGGCAGACAATTTAAATTACTCTTTCTTTCAGCAACCCTTTCAATAATGAAACCGTTAGAAATAACAGCTTGGAAATTGCCTGAGAGCTTAGAGTCATATTGCTGAATGAGACCTAACTTTTGCTGTGTATATGTTAAGTGATATCTATACTTTGTTCTTTGTGCACCTTCTAGCTTTTCTTTTGAGGACTGAAATAATACATGCTCAATATAGGACATTTTTACAGTTGCAGAATAGGGTAGAGAAACAAACATATTGGCTTTGCCTATGCTTCTCGGAGAATATCCCTGTGGCATTAGGCATCTTTCCTTCTTGGCATTTTCCTCCTTCCACGGTTGAGCTCATGCTGTATGTATACTATGTAATTATGCATCTCAGTTTTTTCACTTTAGGAAATGTCTTCCCCTTTGACGTACACTTACGAGTGTACATCATGATTTGCTAAGCTATTTATTTCTCTCCTGTTATTCATTTTCGGCATTTCTAGCTTTGTTTTGCTGCTATGTGTCACCCATTCACAATGAACAGTGCTGTTGTCTTGAGTATGATTTGTGTTGCTATAGGAAGTTAAAGGCACAGCTTTCCTGCAACCCTGTATGCACCTGTACCTGTGGTTTTCATGTCCCCCGTCGCCTCAGGTTTGGCAAAGGTGCTCACAATTTTGATATCTGGAAAAAGGATCACTCCTCTGGCACTTTCGAACTGGGCAGCAGGTCTCCAGAAGTGATCTGTGCCCTGCAGGGTGATCTGGGGCTCCATGGCCTGCAGGACCATCACATAAGCATCCACATCAGGGATACTGATGCACACATCTTCCCCAAAGCACCTGGGAAGACAGCTTCAGTCACCGAGCTGGCAAGAAATGGTTAAACCATCTGCAACCTAGCCATGGGCAGGGAGGTGCCCCTTCTAGTCCTGGACAAAGCATTCTGACTGCTAGGAGTCTCTGAAGATGCCAACAGAACTTCAGATTTAAAGCTATATTATCATCCAAACTACTAGTGATGAGGGATTTAAAAGATTGGCTCCCAGGAGCAATGGAAATTTTGTATGCTACCAACAAGTAATGTTAAAGCTTTCATTATCCTTTAACAAAGCAATCAATGACAACATTAATTAGATAGCAACTGCCTGTTACGTGCAGCAGTATTTGGTAAGCAAATTGTCTTACTAGTTGGTTACAGCTATTTTACTAAATGAGACCCCAGGGCTTAACTCTCCTGCCATAGTGATACGCTGTGTCACTAACGGGATCACACTTGTGTGACTCCTGTAGGGGAAGGGTCACAGTTCCCTTGAACATCCTCTCCATTTCCTAATACAAGGCCAAAAAAGCATCTGGAGGCAGCAATGATGTGACAAGATCAAAACCTGAGAAATTAGACAGCCAAGGATCCATGACCTGGCTCTGCTACTCCTGAGCTGGTAGACTGTGGACAGGGGGTGCTCAATTTCTGTGAATCTCCATCTCTTCATCTATAAAATGGCAAAATAATAATTACCCAAAAGTAGTAAGGATTAAGACTCTGGAAAAGAAGCTGTTCAGTGCTCACATTATGATTTGAGCTCAGTAAAGTTTAGTTGATCTGACTCTGTCTTCAGAACTCAGCGGGACCCATGTGCCTTTGATACATTCCACTGTCAATGAGGCCAACATTTGGGATGGGAAACTCTGAGCCAAACAGGCAGTGCGGGAATGCTGGCTGCATCCCTCTGGAGGCAGCTGTCATCTCACATGCCCTGGGAAGGTCAGAGGGAAGGCAGTCTGGACAGGTCTTGGGCTGAGCCTCCCCATCCTCTTCTGTGGAGTGGGCAAGATACAGGAGCTGTGATGATTTACTGCTTTCAGTTTTGTGTTACTTCAACCACATCAACTCCAGTAGTCTCTTCTCCCCTTGAAGCGTGCAGAAGTCTGGACTCAGAGGTGGATCGACCAGCCTATCACTTTTCTATGCTCTAAAGTGGAGCTGACTCTGAGGTGCCTGCTCCCTACCCTGAGGCTTCTCGATGTGGGAACACCCCTTCCATTGCCCTGTGGAATGTAACTGTCCTTGTGGGCACCTCTTCCAGATCCAGCCATGGGGCAGTCAATGAATTTATCTTTCCAGCTTGTTCTTCTCTTTCTGAGTTTTCCTGTTCTAGGCACCTGGGGACTCAACCTCTGGGATCTCCTTCCTACCAGTCCTCCCAGGCAAGTGCCATGGCTAGAAAACATTGTGGTAGGCCAGCAAGTGAGTTATATCAAGACTTTCGTAGTAATCTCACCTCCTTATCTCAACTCTGATTCCTGGGAACGAGAACAATGTCCTCACCTTCTCTGACTTACCTACAGTATTTAAGACCTCATTAAAACAGGGTTGGATAGTTTAATTCAATTTAGTAAACTTTTGTCAAGCACCTCCGCTCTTTGTAGCAGGTGGTATATGCCCTTAAATCAGACTGATTCAAGACCAGCTGACAGCGAAGATCAGAGTAGCTCACATCTTGTTTTGCAAGGGTGAATTCCCAATGGGCAGCAGTAACCCTGCTGCCTCAGAAGGGCCCTAGACTGAGTATAGTCCACTCACTGGACTTTGGAGGAGACTCTGAGACGCCGCACGCCTGCTGTCGGGAACTGTCTGGAGTTGATGTAGGAGACCTTCTGTAGGGCATGGTTGATATTCACAATGTCTTCTCCTTCCATCACCAGGATAGACTGTGAGGGGTTGAAGTGGTACTGGAAGACAAAAGTGAGTATCATGGGAGAGAATACTGTGAGTGACAGACAAGGGTCCCCTGGAAGCTCTACTGCTCCATGGAAAGGCCACCAAATCCCCCACAGGCATATCCAATACAGCTGCAGGTGAAGCATTTGTATGCACAAATAACCATTTCTATTCTCTTAAATGGCCCCTGCTGCTCTGCAGTGGACATCTGGACCTTTCCCACGAGTTTTCCCCAGGGACTGTAAACTTTGTAATACTGGCCTGAATCACAAAATGGAATTCTAAAGGCCCAGTCACAGTGATGTTGATGTCCAGGCCTTAGTAAAGGGCGGTTCACTGTGTGACCCAGTTGGTCTAAACCAGTAACTTTCAGCCCTTGGATTGCCCACGCTCTGATGTGACATCCTCAATGCTTGGGTGCTGGCTCCTTTGGCTGTTCTTGTCTTTGGCCTTGAACTGCTCCCTAATTCACCCTGTGTTACACTTCCGGACGCATAATTCATAGTCTTAGCTTTCAACCTTGGAGCTCATTTTTTCACTTACTGTCTTCTGTCTCTTCCATATCTCACCTATTCCATGGTCTTTACTCATCTTCTTACCTGAGGATTCTTTATCTATCCCCTGCATGGAGTCCCTGGTATCCCATTCTTGGTGAAGGCCTGTGCTCCTCACTAAGCTGATCCAGACCTTTGCTCCCTCCTGTGTCTCCCTAGCAGTTAGGTGTCTTTGAAAGAACATGGACAACTGTGAGTTACTGATCCTGACACACTTCCAGACAATAATTATTTGGAATTATTACCAATAAAGTGGCAAGAACTTATCTGTAGCTTCAGACTATATATTTAATGCTCATGACATAGATAAGGGAGGTGGATATATTTTAATGTATCCTGACAATTATTTACTTTTATGAATAGATAATATTATGTATAGCATTCAAATATATGTATGTGCTAAGTGAAAAATGCCCTTATTCCCTTTGTCCATTGATTCAATTTCCACAATTCAATCTCACAGGTAATCACTCACAATTACATTAATTTCTTATGGCAAATTGCATTTTTTTATATAACTGGTGGTTTTGTCTCCTAGTAGGAGATTTATATATGCTGGCCCACTGTCAACAGGCTTGATCATTGACTTGTGCTATTTTTCCCTGTAGAATATATGCAGAATAATCTAACCTCTTTTCCCTCCACTTCATTGATCTGCAGTATACTAAGTAGAACTAACAGCCCACCTCCCTGATGGGGTTAAGCCACTAAGGCCAAGCCACTGAGGTTTCGGATTCATTACTGCAATAGCATAACCTGTCTGGAGGAACTCGGTTCTTCACAGCCATGAGTCTTCTCCAAGGCTGTGTGGCATCTTTGAAAGGCCACAGGCTTTGGGGAATGTCACATTTCAGCTTGAGTACAAACTATAGAGTATGGCTTTGGAACAGTCACATCCTCTTTCTAGACTTCCTTTAAAATAATGGAGAAATTAATATTAGCCTATCTGAAGTTTAAATGACATAATACAGTGGAGCTCCCTTCTCTGGAATGCTTGGGACCAGAAGTGGTCCCAATTTAGGATGTTCTGGATTTCAGAATATTTGCATATTTGTACATAATGAGATATCTTGAGGGTGGGAATGAAATTACATTTGAAAGAACATGGACAACTGTGAGTTATTGATCAAAGGGAATGAAATTCCCTTATGTTTCATATATACCTTATAGAAATGGTCTGAGGGTAATTTTATATAATATTTTTAATAAACCTATATTTTGACTGTGACCTGTCACATGAAGTCAGGTATAGAATTTTCCACCATGATATCACACTGGTGCTCAAAAAGTCATAAAGTTTTGGGTTCCAGAGTCTCTTGTACTTCAGCTTTCTAGGGTAAGGATGCCCAGTTTGTGTAATGTTTTCAGGTGTCTGACATAGGGTTCCGTTGCAATGTTGACTGGGTTGTCGTTGCTTGTGGGGTGGCCCTCCCTTCCTGTGATCCAGTTTCCTTTTCCCACTCAAAGCCCTGGTAGTGTTTTTCTGAGCTGTGACTTATAGTCACATGCACTATTCTTTTGCTAGATTTGGGCACACCCAGGCATATGTGTCACTGTCAGCCTCTGGGTTGATATCAGCCGCAGAAGTCTCAGCCATTTAAGATGTTCAGCCTGGAGCTGTCACATGTTTAGTGAGTCATAATTAGTCCTGAAGTATTTTGCAAGTCATCTGTTTAAGACTTGAGAAGATTCAATGTCATTCTTCTAAAACCACCACTTATGTTCTGAAATGCTTGTCTGTTCCTTGCTCCCTTCTCCTCCCCTGCACCATCCTTCCAGTGACAGAATCTCATGGTCTTGATGCTGTCTGTGTGCATCCTGCAGCAGAGAACCTCAAAGACAGGGTTGACTGCCTTTTCCCAGCATTGTTACAGGGTCTAGCACATGAGAAGACAGGATAGATGGTGAGCCTTCCAGAACAGGCTGATCTCTGTGTCTGCAGGGGTGATGAATAGGAAAACCACACAGTTTCAGAAGGAGGACTGACAGCATCTCATGGCCATCAGCAGAGCATGCATTCCCACTGCAGCCACTTGGTGAAAGCAAAGGTTAGGAAATGTGTCACATCTCCAGCTGGTAACCTGGCCCGGCTGCTACAGCATCCGGTAGGCGGTCATAGGGCACAAAGGCGGGCACTGGCATACACTTTAACATAGTTTTTTTGCAGGTTCAATAAAACCCTCCGAAGTTGGTTCATCTATTTCTCCAAATGCAGCATCCCTGCTTGGCATTTGAGTCTCTAATTACACAGAGGACGTGTCTGTACAGGCAGACACAGGGGCAGGAGATGGTAGCGGCACAAGTGGCTGGAGAAAATAGTAAGGGTGACAGCACTCACTGGCCCATGTATTTTGGTGGAAATAAGCCAAAGAGGTGCTGGACAGGTGGTCACTGTGGAATAGTCATCTTCTAGAGCTCAGCTGTTGTCTGCAGTCACCTAGCCGACTGGGCTGTTAATGGAGTTCTTGGATGCCTACTCTTGGGGGTAGGCAACCATGGCTCTTTAGAAGCCTTGGTATTCCCTTGGGCATTTGTCACATGCCAGCTCTTTGGGCTGCACTAAACGGAAAGCTAGCAATTTAGAAACTCTGCTGCCACAAAACGACCTGTGATTTGTTAGGAGCCTACTAGGTTCAGTTTTTACACCACCCAAGAAAAATATTAAGTGCATTGTGTGCACGAGGAATTAAGAGAACAAAGGATTAAAATATTCCAGAAATGTCTTGTTCCAGAATTCTTACTGTTTCCTGCTTTTCCACACTGCGAAGATGGCAATGGCAGGGATTTTGTGTGAAAATCAGAACAGGTACTCTTGAGGAATGTGGCTATTCTTTAGTATCCTTTACAGATACAAGACAGCAGCCATCATGACCATTTAAAGACTCAAGACATCTTGGAAAATATTAGAAATAGGAGTGATCTAGAGGAAGAAAAGTCATGCCAGGAAGCTGTTCCAGGCCTATAAGCATACAAAAGCAATTCCTTAATCACAGGAAGGCCTCACTTCTTTAGATGGGCCAGAGAACAGAGATGAAGCCAGTAACCTGGCAAATAAAATGATGATCATCACTCAGACATGAAGGATCAATGCATGTTGGGAAGAAGATAGTTTTAATAAATTTCAAGAATAGCTTCTAATCTGAGTTGCTAGGATAGGGGGAAGAGGGTATCTTATCTAGTATAAGTCCCTGATTCCCAGTCCCCTTATTTTAGAAATGAGGTCGTAATATTTAATTTGTTTTGAGGAGTAGGGATAATGAACATAAAACAGCCCCCAGTGGGTGCTCTGTAAATTGCGTGTCTTACTAACTTCTCACACAGTGTTGCAGTTCTCACCAGCCGTGCCCTAGGGAGAGAAAAGGATCATTCGCAGTGACTTGGCTGTGAATAAGTGGTATCCTGAAAAGCCAGATTAGCCTTCCTGGGCCCCCACATGTCTCCTCTCTTCAAGGCTATGTGATTACTCCGTAGGACTTGCCACACTTCTTAATTTATAATTCTAAAACCACAAAGCTCTTCAGGCCACCATCTTTGGTTTACTGCCCTATGGTGCTTGGAACTCTGCAGCTGTGGTACCATGGGTTGTGCAGAGCAGAGCAGGTGCACTTAGAGGCAGGAGGAAAACCCAGAATCAGTGAAAGAGAGGAGGTTTGGAAGGCGAGCATCCATGTTTGGACAAAACTCTAAGAAGACAACACATCCAGTCCATCAAGACCACCCTTTCCAATACGAGCTGGTCTTGTGAGCTTCCACCAATGACAGGCGATTAGCTATTGTTGTATGTGCACATATGTGTATGAACCATGTTGAAGAATGATTTGCAAAGTCCCCTTGCCTTTTCATGCATTCTCTCCTCCTTCTGTCTCTTCCCTTTGATCCAGTGTCCAGGGTTAGCTCCATAGACCCTCCATCGCGAAGAGCATGCTCCCTTGCTTTGGCCTTCAATGGCTCCCAGCTATTGACACCAAATATAAACACCTAAGCATGGTTAGAAGGCCCCATAATATAGCCTCTGCCGCCTCTCTGGTCCCACTTGCTCACCCTTCTTCATGCAATTTGGGTGCTTATAATGCTGACCTTGTGGAAGCCCCAGGGCATACACTGTGATGTATCTCAGCCCTCCTGCCGTTGCTCATGCTCTTGGATTTGCCTGGAATAACTACTCTGTTTCCCACTCCCTCTGCCTTTTTCCAGGTTGGAGTCAACCTAATATTGCATATTTTGCTCAGGGGTCACCTCCTCCAAGGAGTCTTCCCAGAGTGCCATTCACCTGAATCTGGAGCTTTGGAGTGGGACAGCCCAGCTTCAAGTTCTGACTCTACCCCTCCCTAACTGGCAGATCTTACAGGAATTTCCTTTCTCCTTCAGTCCTCAATTCCTGAGGTGTAAAATGAATGTTGTCAAGGGATGTCTGGGAGGTAATGTGCAGGGGATGTTTAGAATGGTGCCTTGTCACCTGGAAGCCCTCAGTAAACATCAGTGCTCGTCATCATTGTAGCAGTCATTAAGATTGATCACAAATGTCCACTTGGGCCACTGAGTTCCCTAAAGACAGAAAACTGGGAAAACTCATTTTCATATTCTAGAAGCCAGCTCAGAACTAAATATCTGAGTGTCCGTGCTGAAGTGACTGCAGTGTAATAAACAGTATGAGTGCCCAGGACACAGCTAACCCCTCCAAGGCTACCCAGCACCAGAGCCTGGCAAGCAGGAGGCCCTGCAGGGGATTTCTGTTGAGGAGGACTCCCTGTGTGGGAGAGGCAGGACCAGGGCAGGACTGCAAGGTAAAGCTCCATGGCAGCACTGGGAGGGGACAGGTAGCAGACGGCGAAACTTTTACTGTAGTCACCTTCCTTCAGGGAATGGCTAAGAAGGGCAACTGTCACAGCTCTGTGGAGGAAGGGCTGGCTTTGCCCCCCAGAAGGCAGAGGACACAGAGTAGATCACTCCGCTTTCAGAGAGGAGCTGAGGAATTGCTTTCCCACAATGGGAACCATGATGATAGAACAGGGTCTCCCATAAGGTTGACCCTCCCCTACCATTGGGACCCAGGGACTCAGTACCAGCAGGAGCATCTAACACCCAGATCAGTTCAGAAAATACTTTGCCTCCCAGGGAGATGCTTGGTGAGGCCATAGTCGGTCACATCCTGTCCTCTCCTGCCCAGGAGGAACTTTTCTCAGAATATAGCTTGCTTCTCTTGGAACACTTGGACATTCTAATTCCATGAAGACAATGAAAATCATGAATCTGTTCACGTTCTTTTTAAGTACCAGAGATTTCTTAGAGTGTAATCTGTGCCTCACTGTAACTGTGTAAGACCCCATGACCACCACACCTGCATTCCAAGTCTACCTCACCTCAGTCTTTCCTTCCCTTTCTAGTTTGTATTTTAGAGTCCTAACTTCTTGTCTGTTTTTCGGGTTATGCTAACGTATTCTTACATGCTGCTCCAGTTCCTTGAAGCAAATAAACAAAGCAACAAACCAACCCACAAATGAACCAAGTACAACTTCCTCCAGGCAGGTGTTTGGTATGTGCCAAATGTTGTATAGTGGGCTGATTGGACACAAGGACCTGACCTAGGAGTTTCAGGAGACGTGAGCACAAGTCCATCCTGGAAGTCAGGGTCACTATCTTCCCTCCACGGCAATACCTTTGCTGTGGTGCCATTTATGTGTAGTGTTACAGAGACAAATATTTCCTGGCGTGGTTGGGTGCTGGGTAGCGTCAGTCTCATAAATCAAGTGTCTTATCAGGGGTGACACCAGCTCTTTCCTTACCTTTATTCCTTGCCCGAGGCTTTCCAGTGAATTAATATCCAGCCCTTCCTTGCAGGCCTGCAAGCAGGAAATCACCTTCTGGCTTTCTATTTTGCCTGGGCGGATGGTAAGACTGGCCAGGCTGCCATGGAAGAATTGAGCAAATCGCGGTTTGGCAACTTCACCTCCTGGAAGAAAAAGCAGCTCTTTCACTTGCCCTGAGGATACTGGGTAGGAATTATTATACCGAGGTGCCAGCTGGCCATTGAGCCAAGGTCACACTAACTGTGTGGCCCATAGATCTGAAGGAGAATATGTGCATTTGTGGAAGTGCTGAGTCCTGTGGGAGCTCTAGTCCACTATCGCCCACATACAAGTGTTCAAACTCTTGTGCTGCGAACCCTTCCTGGGAGCTACACCTTTCCATCTTCTCCCTGATTTCCAAGTCAGGCCTTGTCAGAGGCCCGACTGCAGGCAGCTTCTCCAAGCAGTCTTCTTCCCTGGCTTTACTTTCTACCTTTGGGCAATCTACATAGAAAATTTGCATGGATCTTGTGTGAATGTCCAGAAAAGATGCAAACCAAGGAAGAATCAGGGACCTGGGCTGCCTTGCAGCTTTACTAGTTTCTTGGAAACACTCTAGGTTTTGCATGCTGTTTCTCTAGGCCAATGATGCAAATCTTTCAGGATCTGAATGCCCAAACTGCAAACCAAAACACACTTATTTATCGCAAAGTGCCAACATAGCAATTAAACCTCAATACTGAGGTTTTAGTTTAGGAAAAATAATTCACACATTTGGCTCAGAGAGGGCCCTGCATGCCTGCTGTGGCCCAGGTGCCACAGGTTTGCCACCGCTGCTCTAGGCTGTCTCAGCTCAACAGTTCCCATGGCTTCCCTAGTGCTTTGGCATCTCACATACCTTCCTTTATCCCTGCTCCTTCTCACAATGAGACCCACTTCACTGTGGGGAGATTAAGCACATTTTACTTTTTTCCAGGCCCCTTAAGATCCCTCAGTGACCTGTTGCTCACCGAAACCTTCCCAGGTCTCCTGGGCCCTGTACCATGAATTTCCTCTTCACTGCAGCCCCTCTCTGCTCTCAGCCCCACTGTGCTCTCTCCCTGCCCTGAGCCACAGGACACTGATGGTGGATTTTAACGCAGCCCTCACCACTTGGTACTGTACATGAATGCTTTATGTGCATGTGTTTTATTGCCTCAATAGTCTAAAACTGAGATGTTCAAACTTGGCTATGCTTTTTAATCATCTGAGGATCTCTTTAAAGATTCTCAGATGCCCAGTGCTTGGTCACACCTTTAGGGATTCTGACTTAATTGGTATAGGAAATTTTAAAAGCTGCTCAGGTGAACCAAATGTGAAGCCAAGGTCAATAACCACTGAGCTTTCAGTTCTGTAAGAAAGCTCCTTATGTTTTCTCTCTCCTTGATACCGCCTGCTGGCTTACCTTTCACACATTGCTATAATTTATTAGTTTAAGTCTCTCTTGTTCTCTCTCCTGGATAGCAAGGATTACTCATGCATTATTCATTTTAATGAAGATGGTACTGAGCAAGTATTAGAGGCTGAGGTCTGCACCAGGCTCTTTGCAAACATTGACTTGTTTATTCTTCCCAACAATACTTGGCCTCTTCTATTGTCCCAGCATCCTGCGCTCTGCTTGGTACACCACAGACATTTTGTATGTGACTGCTGAATTGAAGGGAATGCTAAGTTGAATACTAGAAGATCAGAGGGCCTTGTGGCTATTTCACCAACATTAGTTTCCCTCTTTCTTTCTTGCTAAGGCATTCTAGAATGTTCAGGAGCAGACAGTCTCCATGGATGGGCTGTATTTAATTTAAGCTAATTAGTATATGTCATCCCTGTTGCTTCAAGGACCGATTCAGGGGTAGACCTGAAATTCAGTATCAAGAACAAACCATGGCTTGGCATTCACTACCATAGCGATAGGCCCAGCAATAGTAACGGGACCAAGTGTGGGCCAGTGTAATGAGAAATGCTGACACAAAAACAACTTTCCACTTTTCTCCCCAGAAACTGTGCAACCAACTCTTGCTGTCTTTCCCGGAGGATCATTAAGATGGAAGGGTAAGCTAACTATCACTGTGGCCTTCTTGCCAGTAGCCTGGGAACAACACGGGCAGTGCAGGGAGGAAAGCAGGGCTAGATGAGTAATGCAGGACTGAGCAGAACCATAGACAGCCTCCCTGCTGTGCTTTGGGATATACTCAGCTGTGTGAGTCATGCATCTTTCTTCGTATGTAAGCCATTTTGAGTCAAAATACTGTTGCTTGATACCCAAAGATTCTTTGTTTTGGAAGTGAATGATGTCTCTTTCGACGTGCTCAGTTCATGAGGAATTTTAAATAGATTTGGCTTTGAGGAATGGCCTGAGAGGGTTCATTGCAACAGGGAAGCCAGTTGAAGGTCTACTAATTTGGAATTTAAAACTCCCATGGACAGAGTGCTCCTCCAAGCCATTATCATGCCCCTGTGCTAGCAGATCTGCAGAAAGAGGCCATGAGCCTGGGTATGGATCGTGCTCCTGTCAGGTTTCAGATGGCCTCTTTCTTGTTTTGTCCTTACCTTGGAGTAGCAGATCCATCAACTATCATTTAGTAGGCAAGAAATAACATACCCAATACTATGTGAAGTGCTAGACATACATCATTTCACTGGATCTTAATAAAGCCCCTAGGAGGTAAGTACTCATTCTATACTTATAGATGGGAAAATTTAAGTTTAAAAGGGGAAGTGAGTGGCATTATAAGAAGTTGCAAGGTGTCTGTTTCTGTAATGTGCATATATCCATCGACACAGTGCACGAAGTAGGTGTCCTGGTGGTGCTGGCCAGCTGGGCTAGTCCAAAGTGAAGCTATGATCTGATCCTCCTCCATGTCTCTCTCAGCAGCTCCATCTTCAAGGGCCAAGCTTTGTGACTCTTGTGGATGCGATGACATTTTCCAACATATTATTTTCTCTTAGCAAAACACTCTCATGTTTTGTATTTTTGACTCAAAATGTGATGCCCGTTATTTATTAGCAACAAGGCTCCAGGAGATCAATTCAATTAGCATGTTGCAATGGGAGGCCAGCATAAAATATGAAATATATGTACACCCAGTGGTGGTTGTGATGCAGGAGTCTCAAACATAATTGATAACAGGGAAGTATCTCTTTCTATTTAATATCTAGGGTATCTGCACAGACCACATGGCTCCTACATTAACATTTAAAATAAGAGTAGTTATGAATCATTTTAAGAAAGCAAATAAAACCTCATTTCTTCCACAGTGAACTTTCTTTAATTGTTTGCAAACATAACTTTGGGTTCCTAAGGCTAGATTGACACCCACTTTTAAAATATTTGCTATATGCCTAGTATTTTGTTAGATTCAGTTAATTATAAAATGTGGAACATATTCTTTGGAAGATTATACTGAATGAAGAGAGAATGAAGTAAAGACACTGGTAAAATAAAATAAAAATATAAGAATAAATTTTTAGTATAATAAGTATTCTAAGGCATTGCATGATTAATTTTCAAGGAAGTGCTCCAGATAATATGCATAATAGGATAGAGGGGGAACATAGCCACTGTTTATTAGGTCTTTGAAATGTGGCAGGTTTCTTCATATACTATTCTATTTATTCCTTAAGTGGTAGAGTAGCAGCTTAGAGATCCTAGCTTTTGTTCTTTTTTCTGTATTTCATTTCACTTCCATTTAAGCACACCTGTAGTCTGACCTAGGGAGGGGCACATAGATGTTTAAGCTGTTTCTCCAGTGTGGTTTCCCGCATCCTACACCTGTAGCAAGGCAGGGAAGACCATGGAATGAATCCACATCGGGGGAGGAATAGAAGAAGAGAATCTGGCTCCCCGAGAAGGTGGGGATGGATGAGGGTGGCAAGGAGTGGAGCGGATAAGACATTAGAGCTGCAGAGTGAAGGACCCTGAAACTTCCTCCTGGGCCTGGGTGTGTGCTGTTACACACTGATTTGGCATAGCTGGGCAGAAGGACCACAGATGGATTTACAGAGAGAGCATGAGGAGCTGCAGAGATATTAGTGTACCCCAAAGAAGGCAAGGAGATACCAAGACAGCTGCCAGTTTTAAAGGACAATTAATGACCAAGGGTCTAAAAGAGGTAGGCACCATTCCAGTAGGACACCTGTGTGGGAACACACCTTGAGCTTTGTAATATCCTAGCACTATACAACGCCCCCTGCAGGCAGTCAGCACTAAAGATAAAGGGGAAAATTCCAAATCCATGGAGTTTAAATCTTCTCCAATTAAAAGAAATGAGGGTTTCAGATAAAACAAAGATAGGTGTGGAAAAAATCTTCTTCTCTTTGTGAATTCAGAGTCTTTTTGACCATATTTAGAACTCTTTTTATAGATTAAAAGATGTTAAGTCAGGTAACATCCACAAGGCCACACAGCTAGAAATGAGCGAAACCAACATCCAAACTTGGGTGTGCCCAAACCTTTCTCCTGCACATCACATAGTGAGATGAGGCTCTGGGGAAGGTCAGGGAGGAGTTTTCAAACAGGGACAGATTGGGGTTGACATGATGCTGGAGACAATGCCTGACCACACTGGGTTGATCACCAAATGGTCTTAGCAGTGACTCCCAATGATTCAAGTCAAGTTTGCTGGGAAACACAGTTACCTCAAAAAACAACAGTACAGCTGGCCCTCTCTACCCACAGATTTCATGCTCACAGACCCAACAAGCTGCAGATTGAAAAGATTTGAAAATATTGCTTTCTTTTCATCAACTTTCTTTTTTCTCCTTGTTATTCTCTAACCAGTACAATATAAAAGCTATCTACAGACTTTATGTTGTGTTAGATACAACTAGTGGTACAGAGATAATCTGAGGTAGATGGGAGGATTGTATAGATTTTATTCATATATTGTAATATTTCATACAACAAACTTGAGCTTCTCTGGAGTATGGAATCTGCAGAGAGGATCTCAACAAATGCCCTGGAAATAGTGAGGTGCTAGTATATTTTGCAAACATGATTTAATATAACTTGTTAAACCTAAGCCAGTGCTTGCTTTGGGCATAAAGAGTTACAGCTCCATCCTTTTCTTCTCAGCTTTCTTGTATCTGAGAGGTGGAGCCTCATCACTGTAAATGAAACTTTCAAATCAGTAAAAATTCATTTTCCTTTAAGCATAATTTGAGGTAAATGATCTATGGATTGTGAATGTATGAAGCCTCCTCCCCACAAGGCGTGTTCAGGACACCATTCCTGATTTTTTCTTCTGTCATTCCCAGTGCTGTTTAGTCTAAGAAACACGTGGGAAACAGTGGGGGCGAGATTCTTTCTTGCTTGAGCTGGGTGCTGCTCTGTGCAAGGCTGCCGGATGGGGATACCCCTCGGTGAACACAATTTCATGGATGGTTGAGTGTTAATTCTGACCAATGTAAATGGCAAGACTTTCTGAAATCTCACTTTCTCTCACTTCTTCACTTCAGTGATGGAGACACTGGCAGAACACAAAGCCTAACTGAAGTGTGTAATAGACTCCCGTACAGCTTTAAAAACTCTGTCCACACAGGGTTGGGAGATGCTCATGTAGCTGTAGGTTGTGGATGACTTGCAGAGAAAAATGACCTGTCATCATGGCTGGCCGTGACAACGTCTCAAGAGGCTTTCTCAGCCCTTTTACTTTTATGTGAAATATATTCTGCTTCCCCAGTGAACATTTTTATGACATTATAGTGAACAAAACATATGAGTTAGGGATGACCCAAAACATTAACATTCTGGAGTTGGGGACCTAAATATATGAAGTTGTAAGGTCTCTCATATCATCACAGTATTGCTTACATTGTCCTGATGAAGGATCTGAGAGTCTGAGAGAGACAAGACTGTCTTCAAAGACACAGGGCAGATAAATGACAGTTGTGAAGCTGTGAAATCCCCCTCTGCTGACTCCATGGTCCGGATCCTCACTCTCATCCATGATGTCTTATTAGCCTGTAATTATTTTTAAGACTCAGCTTGTCTTTGTCTAATCTGTGCAGAAATGCCACAAAAGTTTAGGCAAATGATTTAACCTTGGATTGCAGAATGCTCTGGCCTTCCTGCCTTGCTTCTCAAGGTTTATTAGGCTACTTAATTGTGTGCATCCTGGTGACAGAACTATGCCTTCAAATTTAGGCTGTATGTGACCCTCAATGATATATTTATCTTCTCTAACTCCTAATTTCCTCATAGGAAAGCGAGGCTATCATCAGGCCTTAGCACAGGGTAGCTGTGAGCCGAAAGGAGAGCTCATGTAAAGTGCTTGGCAGAATGTCTGGTGCAGTCGGCAGCTGAAGCACGGGGATAGGGACAGTGGTAGCAAGGCGCCCAGGAAGTCTGAGGTGACATGTGCCATATGCGTTTCCTGTTTGTTTTTTCAACTGTCTCTTCTCTCCTGCACGTGTCTCTAAGGGACACTGATGTTATATTTTTTGCTTTAAAGATGTGCTCAAACTCTCCAAGTAATATAATACTCATAAGAAGAAACTAAGTTAGAGCTATAACTTATACTATTTCCAGACAAGATTCACTGAAATTTAAACCAGACTCCATCTTGATTGTCTTTAAATCCAATGCACTCCCATGCCAAATTGACTCTAAGGCCTACAACAATTGCACCTTGATTTTAAGTATGAATAATACTAAGTTCAGACTCTGTTAAAGTGACTCTTTGTGTCAGACTGAGCCACATACCTTTATCAAAACAGCCTCAAAGCTAGAGTGTAGTGAAGCAAACATTAATTATCTAATTTTTCTAGGTCCTGGGGTTTGAGAATAAGGAGAAGCTAAGGATCTTTGACAACAGACAGTCCTTGCCTCCTGCAAATGCCCAACTGAGTAGAGGGAGGAGATTTGCATTAATAACTCCAAGAGGCTCTTTCCCAAAGGATGCCCCGGAACACTATTTTACAGAGTGTGTTCCACAGTGGATTAACACTGAGAAACATGAGCTAAGTTCGATAAGACAGATCGCTTTGCCAGGGTGGCTCGGAGAGCTTTTTATAAGCAAAAGCTCGGCATGACCCTCCAGTGTGACAGAGTGGGGTTCATGCTGGCCTTCCCAACCTTGACCTTGACCCCCTTACACAAGGGGCATCCTGCGGAACTGGAGCTTCATGAAGCCTTCCCCAGGAAATGCTTTTGCATGTAAGGCAGACAGTGATAGTGTGTACCTCTTTCTTCCAAAGTAGAGACCCTCAAGAGGTAGGATAATTTTGACACCGTCTTTACTGTGAGAGATTTGAACTAAATTAGGCCAAGCTTATTAAGTTCAAGCATGTATTCCAAATGTCTGCAATAATGCCAGTGTCTGGCAGAAAAATGACCTGAAAATAGGCAACAGATCTCAGAGTCACATGTGGCTCCAACGGTGAGTACAACTCTCAGCGGGGCCTGTTTCTGGGCCCATTTCTATTCTTTCCCCTAACTCCTTCCCAAAGCTACAGTGGGAATTCCTTGCCTGTCCCCTTACTGAACCTCTGAGTTTTAGAAATATGCCCTCTCAATCTCATGGTGCCTGACTAAGTAGGGGTAGAATTCAGTAAAAACGGGATCTAGAATAGAAGCTGTCCACACCTAAGAACAGTGGATGCCATCATCAAGAGTAGGCGAGGCTGGGCTTCC
Source organism: Hydrochoerus hydrochaeris (assembly GCA_004027455.1). Lineage (NCBI taxonomy): Eukaryota > Metazoa > Chordata > Mammalia > Rodentia > Hydrochaeridae > Hydrochoerus > Hydrochoerus hydrochaeris. The sequence goes on along the minus strand of PVLA01000245.1, from coordinate 543,154 downwards.
TACGAAGGTCAGGCTCTTAAACATGACAGGAGAGTCCCTGGACCTAGATAGGGGTGAGATAGTCACAAGGGGTAGAGCCACAGGTAAGGAACTCTAATGAGATCCACCAAGAATAGATGGGGATCAGATAAGCCTATCTGTCTTTCTAGGTGTGTTCCTGGAATGGTGCTTCTTCAAATAAATTAGGCTATTTCAGTAAAAGAACTTCTGCCCAGACAATCTAACACAAACTAGATGAAACAGCTGCTCTTGGCACAGGGTGGGAGAACTGCACTGGACTGCTGAGCAGCATCGCCTAGATGCCCCAAGGTAGCATGACCAGCAGATTTCCTGATTCACTTCCTTGCACAGCTGGGTTACAGTACCTGGGTGGTTAGGTCCAAAGCCCAAGCAGATGTGAGTATGCAATTTTTAAGAACTTGAATTTTTGTTCTTAAAATGGGACGAGTAAGAAATCCAAGGAAAAGGATATTAGTTTTTTAAGTGATACCCTCTCTCATTGTGATTTGCTGATTTGAGTTTGTCTTCCACAAGTTCCTGGGTTGGAAGTTTCGTCCCCTAGAGGGTCAATGTTGAAAGGAGATGGAAACTTAAAGATATGAGACTGACTGAGTGACTGATTACAGGATGGGTCCCTCCCTGTGTTCTGGTTTTCTGTCTCACCATGTGATCTCTCCCACTTGCACTTGTCCCATTATTGTGATGCCATGAATGGACTTCTAGGTGGGGCAGGCAGCATAAAAGCCAGCACAATGCTGTTTGGACTTTCAGCCTTTCAAACTTTGAGTAATGTAAATTTCCTCTCTTTATAATGTACCCAGCCTCAGGTATTTAATTACAGTTACAGCAAAATGGAATAATAGTCCATAGAGAAGCAAGGATCCTGGCATTTGTACAGAAGCAGCAGGGTCTGAATTAGCACAGGGTGAGCTCAGCTGTGACAGAGGGTCTGATTTCCATCTTGGGAGTACTGTGTCACCATGGGCACAGAAATGATGACAAATTAAGGAAAGCTTTCTCGTGATGCAAAACCTATTCACAATTATGAGATGCTACATGCTCTGGGCTTACTGGAAACATTTCTTAAGTGTAAATGAAGTCTCATTTTTTATAATTACTGGAAAAATACCAACAAAAATGAAGTCCCACTGAACTGGCTTTCAGATTCACTAACAAGACACAGTAGGCTAATTGGGGCTGCAGAACAGTGCTAGCAAGAGTGCTGGTGTCAGCTCCCAGGAGAACCCAGCACGCAGCTGCTATCAAATCATCTTCCATTCCCATTGCTAAGCCCCAATTACAAATTTCACAAATGAGAACCAGTTCCCTGGACAACCTCAAGAATACCTGGAAAGCTCCCCACAACTGCAGGACCAAAGGCAATTGGAGTTTCACCCAGAGACCTCATCCTGTGTAGATAAGTAGAAGGCAGAAGCTTTAGAAACATGTGGAGATAAGAGCTGTATTGCAGGCCATTAATTTCACAGCACTGTGTCTTACTGGAAGATTTTTTGAAACACCCATTCCAAACAGAAATGTGGCTCTTAAAGGGATGTAGGTATTCGGGGATTCAGAAGGTGGTACAATGTTCTAGTTTGTAATTTCTACTCCTTCTTCCAGCCTCTTCTCCATTCCTTCTGGTCCACGAATGTTCTAGCAGTAGGAACCCTGAGAGTGCTCAGACCAGGCTTCTCTGTTATTGACCTATGTACTTTCACTCATTTTATAAAGACTAATTTTAAAGATTTTAAGGATTTTTTTATCTGGCAGATATGCTATCAGTCTTCTCAGGGAAGACACCTAAGTCTCTGTGGCTGGAAAGACTGCACATTCAGGCTCCTGACCTATGCTTCAAGCCCCGTCTTCCAAATCCTAGCTTCTGACTGATGATTCTCTGGCTTCACTGACTTTCTGACTTGAGGATGCCCATGGTAGGACAGAGTCCATGTGTGAGGGTCAGTCCTGGGGGAGGAGTACAGTCAGGACATGCAGGGAGTGAAGCAACTTGAGACCACAGAAGCAAGAACATGTTGAAGCCTTGCAGACTATCTCAAGTGTTGGGTTCAAATGAAACAAAAGAGGAGGATGTGGAGGAGAAACCAGGAGATATTTTAAAATCTACACATACATTCAAATAAAACATGCCAAGCATGCATGATGTCCCAGCACCTAATCCTTGTAATAACCCTCTGTGAACAAAATGCAAGCTCAGAGAAGTTAAGGATCCTGCAAGATCCACATAACTACTAAGCGGCAGGGATCGGATTTGACTTGAATTCCAAATTTTCTGACTCCAAAGCTTAAATTATTTTTTCACTGCTCTTTGGAGGGTCACTTAAGGGCATACATAGCAAGAGGAATGCAGTGTTTTTTTTTCTGTTTCTTTGATCACAACCTTGTTAGGGTCTCAAAAGATGAAGGGTTTATAATATTTGTATCAGTACATATTAGCTCGAGCCATTTCACTAACAATAATCGCACCAACAAAATGATCAACTAATAACATGGGCCAATGAGCCACAGTGAAAAAAGCATAGGGATTGGAGGCTTGGGGCTGGAAAAATCTGTTTGGGTGAACTTGAGTAAATTACTTCTCAGAGCCTTGGTTTACTTGTCTACAAATTGGGGCTAAGCACACTTCCTCACAGGATTGTAAACACTTCTAGGTACATGAAAGGCCTCCTTGAAACACTGGCTCTTAAAGTTTCCACCAAAGAACGACATAAGGCACTTCTGTGCACAGATAAGTCACCAAAATAGGACGCATGATGGTACCTGCCCTCAAGGGACAACAATCCTATACTGTGGCCACTCTACTGCACATTTTTTCTATCACATTATTTTAAAATAAACATACACGTGGGCTTTGTATATTTGAAATGCTTTTTGTGGAATGGCTTTTAAATAAATTGTAAAAGTATGTTAGGATTTGTATTTAGGGAGTGACAATGCCCTCATGAGATGTGGCTTTGTGGGGAAACTGGAGGAGGAAACATTTCCCACTGAATGGAATCAAGAGCCACAAAGAATATTCTCCATCTTCATATCATCTGCCTAAATAGGTTTCAGAACTGTTACAGGTAAGGTTTGCTGTATTTCTAGTTTTTCTTCTTCTCAGCAGAAGTGCTTTTTTGGTCATTGTGTATCATTCTACTGTTTATAGTGGTGTGTGTGTGTGTGTGTGTGTGTGTGTGTGTTGAAGGGAGATATTGTGGTTGTGGTGGAAGTAAGTGACTTGTTCTATCAGGTTGCAAGTCTCCAGGTAAGTGGAACCACGTCTAACCTGCTCTACAGCTTTCTCTGGATCTCCCCCTGCAGAAGACATCACTATGCATCACTCAGAGAGCTTGGACATTGAGTTTGGATCTAGCAGTAGGAGGAACTTTTGGGTTGTCTCTCTTAGGAAGAAGGGGTACACTGCTTACATAAGAAAGAGAATCAACCTGTCAGAGGACAAACTGTTGTTATCAAGTGTTTTTTCATAAAATATTTTCCATATTTCTCTCAGTTATTTATTTCTGCAGGTATCACTTTCCAACAATGTTCAAAGTAGCTGTGGCCATATGACTTGCTTTGACCAATAAATGTGAGTAAAAATCATTGGAAGATTTAGAAACTTGTGCATAATTTGCTATGCTATCTTTCCCTATTTCTGGAAACCCAGAAATGTGACTGTACTGTGTGCCTGGATCCTACATGGGAAACAGGAGAACCTCTATGGATCTCAGTGAATATGAAATGAGACCTGTTTCAATTAACTTGGAATTGGGGCTTGCTTATTTCTGCAGCCCAATTTAGCCTATTCTAAGTGATTCAAGGATTATCTTAATTGCTTATACAACTACTTTATATTTGGTAGGACTCTTTCTCCACTCTGGGAAGTAGGCACAGGGCAGGGTAAAGGTAGTTCTAACTGGTCTTGCAGACATGGACAGATTTCTGTTACGGGCTTGGGCAACAGGACTCCAGATGTGGTTTCCGAGGTTCTCTAATAAAGAATCACAGTTACATTCACGGGGTGACGTGACTGGGGCACTCTTTCTTATGGGCATTCTTCAGATACATGCAGTGCTATCCATGGTAGTATCAGGTGGGGCAGTGAGCCACACCAAGGACCATTACTGTTGCACAGATGTGTTTAATGGTTAATGGTTTTTGTTCAACCACTAAATCAGAACCTTACTATACCAATTAACTTCATGGCCTTCTGCCAGATAGCACAACTTCCCTTTCCTGATATTCTAGAAAAGCCTCTGGTACTAAAGAAACTATTACTTCCAAATTTTCTTGACATTCTCGACAAGCATTTCATTATCGTATGACACATGACAGACATCAGGTAAGAGGCCTCAGCTCACGAGTGTGTTCTCCTCTTTCACCTTTATCTTCTTCCTGAGTTTTGCATCCTCAGTGCTTGTGGGACTACATACCTTTCTGTCTTCTGTCTCACATCCAGAAGTTGTTCTTTATCTAACTAGAGGGGCCTGTGCTTTCTCTAGTTTGCTCTTGGTTCAGCTGGCTCTCAGAAGACATATTCCTACACAGGGGCCTCTCTAAATCCACATTGTGATGGTAAAGTTTGATTGTGTCAGCTTCATGGCTTGGGTACTGCTCATGAGATTAGTAGAGCATACTTCTAGGTATATCTAGGCAGACTGTGAAGACATGACCTTAGGTATTATCTATGATTCCGGCCTCTTCCTTTCTGGTGCTGTTACCCTGTTCTGCTTCCTAGCTGCCATGATGTGAGCATCTTTCCTCTACCAAGTCCTTCCACCATAATGTTTCTGCTTTGGGACCAGCCAGCTAACCATGGGCAAAACTCTGTGAAACCATGAGCTAAACAAACCTCTCCTTTAAGCTGTGGTTGTCAGGTATTGTATCTTATGCAACTGACTAATATACACACGTTTTTTGAATGGATCAAAAATGTTTGAAAAAATTGTATGGAACACTTACAGACTTTCTCTTGTTATCATTACCTAAACAATATAGTATAACAATGATTTACATAGGATTTACATTGCATTAAGTGTTATAAGAAGTCTAAGGGAGATTTAAAACACACAGGAAAATGTATGTATGTTCTGCACAAGAACTGCACCGTTTCAAGTGTAACTGAGCATCTATAGACTTTGGAACCTACATGAAATGCTAGAAGCAATATCCTGTGAATACTGAGGGATAACTGCACTGTAGCCAATTTTTCCTCTCAGCCTCCTATAGTGAAAGGCTCAAGTCACAAATCTTGGAAGTTTTCACAGAAATTTATCGATATAAAATTGGGTCAGATGTCAAGTTACTAATGTGCTTATTTGGGAGGATCTTTCCTCCTCTCTGTTCTTTCACCAAAACTCCTAATTCTTTAGGAACTGCAACAAAGACTCCAGCAGATCTGTGTGAGAGACAGAAAGGTTACATGCATGCATAGAGAATTCATTTCTCTTCTGGAAGTGGGCCTGGATTTGGGGATTAGACGCCCAGGTCCCAGGGCTGAGCTGGTCTGGACGGTAACCTCCTGGCCTGTGGGCAGCTTTCTTCCCACAACCTTGGGCATCATTGAGTCCTTTGAACAGAGGGTCTGAGGCTTGGGTTAACTGTGTGAGGATGAAGGGAGATCCTTGGTTTCTGATCATCCTGGCATGCATCAGAGCCAACTAGCAGCTCTATCACGGGATCCTGCATTCAGCCTCCACACAATCTCTGCTTGGAAACAGATAAAAGTTCAGAAAAATACATGGCATCAGCAACTCAGAGACAACCACAACACCATATATGTTGATTTAAATAGAAATCTGGTCTCAAGACAAGTGTTTTATTATTACTTAGGTTTAGTGTCTGAACTAATTATGAGTCCTTTTTATTAGTAAGGGCTGGCCACTTGTTTCTGACTAACTCTTCTACTACCTCGTTTTCCTTTTCCTCTATCAGTATCTTTCATAGACTATGCACAGAGTAGGGAGAAAGGCTACACATAGCATTACCTTGCCAACAAGCACCAACAGTAAGCTGCATGGCAATGTGAGATGGATGAATGGGCCAGTCGTTGGTCACCAAGTACGGTTCATATGTTGCTCCATCCATGTAGAGGGTGACCACGGGAAACTCCACATTGATGACATAGTAATGCCACTCTTTGTCACAAATCTAATGAAAAGAAAGGAAAGCAACACTTCAAATAGATATGCAATGCAACACCACACTTTCAAATTCCAATTACCAAAAGGGAGAAGAGATTTTTGGGTGAAAAATTGTTATTGCATAGAATTCAGAGAACATAATGATTGACATATACTGAGTGTGTAGAAGCTCATTGCCAAACATAATGAGGAATCTCTTCTGGTGTTTCTGAGAATCCAATCATCAGGCAAATATATCACTTCTCAGTATTCAGGGGATTGACTTTAGGAGCTCCTGTGGATACCAAAACCTGAAGATTATTGCTCACATGAAATAATATAGTACTTACATATAACCTATGTATATCCTTCCATATACTTTAGCTCGTTTTTAGATTACTTGCAGTATACAATACAGTGTAAACATGATGAAAATTGCTATTAAGTATTGTTTACAGAATAATGACCAGAAAAGGTCTGTTCTTGTTCAATGAAGATGCATTTTTTTTTTTTTTTTGGTGGTACTGGGGATTGAACTCAGGGTCTTTGTACAGAGCTGCATCCCCAGAAATTTTTTATTATTTTCTTTGAGTCAGTGTCTTGCTAAGTCACTAAGTTGATTGAACCCAAAAGTGTGGAACCTGCAAATATAGAGGGCCTAGTGTATTTATTTGAATTTAGGGAGATAATATTGGTCACAGCTTTCTAGGCTGGCAAGCTTTTGGTAAACAGGTAGCAGGGGCAGCTTACAACTCTTTGAGCAAAATTCTCCTAGTTCTTTAGTAGAGAAAAAAGTTAAATTGGAATCATTTTCTTAAGTTTGGGGATAGAAATGGCTACAAAGCAGGTATAAGACTGAAAGCAGAAATAAAGATGAGGATAATGGGGAGCAGGAGGATGGACAGGGGAGAGGGAAAAAGAAAATAGAAGAGGACAGAATGAGTGTTAGAAAGGGTTAGAGGGAAGGCAGGGAAAGAGGGGGATGAAGAAAGGATCAGTTCTACTTAATGGCTTTGTCTTTGTCTTTATTTAAAGACCTGAGGAGCTGGTCTACATTCATGGACCTTTTCGCTCAAACAAAACAACTTCCAGCAGAGACAGACTACTCAGCTCATCCCTGCCCTCACCCTGGAAAGGAAGAGAAGGACCCCAAGCGGATGCTCCTTAGCTGGACTCGGTAGAGGGCGCTCACTCCTGTGAGGTCCTCTCACAGGAACTCACGACTCCTGCTCGCAGGGCTCTGAATCAGCCTTGAGGTATTGCTGAGAGATACTGGTTAGAGATTGGGCAGAGGGTGGAGTTACAATCCCTGACCTCCGGGGAATGATTTATACCATATGACCCCCAATAGGAGTCAATACTAGCTTGTCTTAAGACAAGAAACAAGAAGTTTAAGAGACAGCAAGAAAGTGTCACCAGCCCCTGACACCCTAAGTGTGTGCCTAGGAAACACACTGGACTCTGTCCTTTACTCCCTTTGCATCCCGTGGAGTCTTCCTTTGAAATGCCTCTGATCTGTACCATCTGGTCTCCATCACTCCTGCTATCCGTGACAGGGGAGACAAATGAGTTCTGCATGAAGGTGACCCCAAGGTGAGGGCATCAAAGCCCTCCCGACATCCCACTCCGGATTAAATGTGCTGCTTCTCATGAATAGATAACACCAACGGGGATGCTAAATGATCTTTTTTCTTTCATTTTGAAATAAGACGTTTTTCCTTAATGTTCTTTTCATATTGTCCTTTCTCATGTCTCAGAAAATTACTCCTTTTGAAGACCATTAGCCTGATAAAGTCTGATGAATATTTTAGGGGACACTGGAGGGTAAACTGAAGAGGTCTGGGCAGGTCACTGCAAAGTTTTGTTACACTAAGTGAGAAGCCCTGACTCAGTTTATATTTCTCTCCTGCTTAATGTCTTGGACCAGACTCTGGGTGCAAGGTTCCTGAGCTGGGCCTATGACCGGGGAGGGAAGACCTGGCTTACAGGGGTGGGAAAAAGCAAGACCTGAAGACAGAGTGTAGGCCCGAGCAAAGATGGGGAACTAGGAGAATATTTGAATAGAGCTTCTAATCTAAGGAGGCCCGCTGTGCCCTGAACTTGGAGTTTCCAACCGAGGACAGTCAGGCAGCAGAGGAAGCTTGGGACATGGTTCACATCCTGGGATGTTCCCAGAGGCATCTGAAAGCCTGTGATCAGCTCCTGAGCAACAGTGAGGTGACTCGGATCACACCTCATACTCTAAAGAGTGTACACAGAACACCCATAGCCAGCCAGGCAGCACACAGGGGGTCTCCTGTCCTGGCCCCCATCACCACCCTGAGAGCAGTGGTCACCTTCTTTATGTAACCAGCAGGGCTACTCTGTTTCCGCTGATTTTATAATACTTTGTGTCTGTCAAAGGCAGACAGAGAATGGCCCTCTGGTTTTCTTTATTTCACAACATTTAGCATTTCTGTAAGATAAGAGAAAAAATTCCCAGGACATATAACAATTTCATATCTCAACAGCAGCTTGTAACTCATTTCAATAGTAGAGTTATTTCCTAGGCATTTTTCCTTCAGTTTTGCTGAATTATGTTCCACCGATGAGAAACTTCCAGTGACTACATAAAAGAGTGACCCTGAACACTGAGCTAAACATCTTGGGGAGAGGGCTCCATCCTCATTAGCATATCCCAGGCTCCCAGCAGCCTCCAAGTACATTCTTATTATAGCTTTCCAACTTGCTGGAAAATAGAACTTTTTAAATAGCATTCCTGTAAACATTCTATGAAGAAACAACATTTGGGAAAGGTCAGTATGGATCACATTGCATAACAATTTGAAAGTTTGCATTGATTCCTTAACATTAGCTTTAAAACACATTGAAAAACTTCATTTGAAAGGGCTACGGAATATGGATAAGCTACAAAACAATTATTCCCTTATTACCAGATATGATCTATCAGCTGTTACAAATGATCAAATGATACTGTACTAAATTTCTTATTCATGAATCTATTTGAATTTCTGATTAGAACCTGGAAATGGAATTACTGGGTTTTAAGGCACGTGAAACATATTGTCAGTGTTTTCCTGTAAAAGACTGTGCTTATTTATACTCCTACTCACAGAATATGAGAGCACTCGTGAATTTACTTGCTACAGGAAGCTCTAAAGAAAAAGAAATAAACACAATGCTAGAATTTGAAAGGGGACCTGTTTTAACCTCAGTTTAATATGAATTACAAAAGATGGCAAGATTTATGTTTCTTTAAAACCAAAAGGCAAGGTGCTCTGGGTGTGAGGAATAGGCCGAGCCGGGACTCAGAGAGAGGTTGTCGCCCCATGAGGTCCTAGTAAGCATCCCACCATCTTTTAGTTCAGTAGTTTAGAATTTATTCTTCAGAAGTCTAAGGCTTATTATGCCTTAGACTTCTGCCACCAAATTACCGATGTCAGCAGCTAAAGGAAATACCTAATTAGGGTTTCATAAATGTGGATCTATGGTTAGAAAGAGACCTGCATTGACCCTCTGCTAGAATTGGAGGGACAAACTGTAATTGAAAAATGATCAGGCCAGGAGGCAGCAAAAATAAATGTGTCAATGCATAGTTCAACCAAGACAGAAGGGAACAGGGCAAAGTGACCTTTCCTGGGGGAAGAGAAGAACTTTAATTCCTAAGTGCTTGTGAATCACGGGTGACCCCAGCTGGCACCAAGCATGTCTCAGGCCAACATCCCCTGAGATGATACTTAAGGCCTTAGTTAGACTAAAGACGCTTTGCTCTCTGCACACTTGTAAATGTGTTTCTTTGCTAGGTAGCTGTTGCTGCTATTTAGCTGGTGAGTGAGTCAGAGGCTAGAGACCCAAAAATCAATTTGGGAAGGGTACAAAGGACCATATCAAAAGAGGTCTGAATTAGGAATGACCTTGGCATTCTAAAGTGAGCTGGGGCCAGGGAATCCTTTCATGGGCTGAAGCAAAGATCAGATGAAAGGTTATCTACATAGCCACTCATAGCTTGATACAAATGCTATAGAAAGGAACTGATTGGAAATTCTGATTTGGTTTCTCTGATAGTCAAACATATTTGAATGCAGCTAACACATAGTTATTCACCTACCAACTACTAAGTATCAGTTACTGTGTCTGCTAGAGATAACTATCAAGAGTTAACTGAGTTTCTGAGATATATAGTTTGCCTTCAGGATGCCCAGTCTAATGTGGGGGCATGGTGTACCAAATCTACAAATGTTCAACTGTAACAGGAATTGACTCAGGTGTTGCAGCCCAGGTGTGGGATTCCAGGCAATGGTGAGATTCATTTTAGCTGGCAGAAGGTAGAATTTAGGGTGAATACTGAAGGACCGTTGAGATTTAATTAGGAATAGACAAAGAAGAATAAATTCTAAGCTATCGAAACATCTACTTCTCATTCCTTTATTCATTTGCTTTTTCCATTGTTAAAGGTACCAGGTTTATGGAAAGTCTCCCATACATTCTGCAATGTCTACTGTTGTATTTGGAGAACCACAGCAAACAGAAACCTGCCTTTCTGGTGCTTCCAATCTAGTCGGGGTGTTGACAAAATTGTGTACAATACATTGTGACTCACAGCTGTCACAAATTTGTCCAGATTCCAAGTTAACCTTGTGGAGAAGAAAAGAATGTCTGACGCACTGGCAAGGAGAGAAAGAGCAAAGACATGGAACCGAGGAGGGCAGTCAGCCTAGGAGGGGTTAGGGAAAGGGGAGGAGTGTGAGATAAGGCTGCACTGATCGCTTTGGAACTGAGGACTGAGGACTTGCTTTTATTCTGAGGGCAGTAATAGGCCTGGAGATCTCTGGGCAGGAGGAAGGGATGGTAGTCATAACAACAATCAGTCTTGGAACATACTTTTCAATTTGAAGTAGCCTTTCATATTTCCCTTAAGCTATTCAATCCTCATGACAACCCTATAAAGTAGGATTGGTTCCATTCTAGGTACATTTTTGAAAAGCAAAAGGAAAGAAACGACATGGTTTCTTATCTCCAGGAACTTACAATCTTATTCGGGGTTAGAAATAAAACACAGGCTACACGGGCTTCAGCATTTGGTCTCTCAGCTATTTGTTTCATGCACAACCAGTGGTTCAGCTTCACAGAATAATAAATCTTGGACAGAGACTTAGCTCCTGAGTCATGGACTTGCACATTAGATCATCCCTGGATGGTCTCAACAGTATCTTCTTCTTCTTCTTCTTTTTTTAAAATCACTATCGGGGATTGAACTCATGAACATGTACTTGCAAGGCAGGTGCTTATGCCACTGAGCTAAATCCCCAACCCACCAATGGGATCTTCTAAAGGCAAATTCACTGTGCCCCTGCACCAGCCTAACCTGCTCTTTCTCCCATGTTCCTGTCTCAGCCTTATGTAATCTGTCATACAAGCCACACTACTGCACATGGCTTTAGGTTTCTCCCATTTCCTCTCCCTCTCATTACTCTCCTGCTGTGTTCTGATGTTACTTCAGTCTTGTTCACTGTCCTGTCTCTACCTTCACTCCTCCTCAGCACTTGAAATACATATTAGAGAGGACCAACGCATAGATGGAGGGGTAGCTGGCTGAGAAGGTATATCTGGAACAGGCTGGGATAAAGTGGAAGCATTTGAGCAGGGCAGAAGGTCACTTGTGGCAGGAGGATGGTGAAAGAGCTTTGGTGTGAGTGTGAGTCAGGCAGCATGAGCATTCTGCTAGGGACTGGCTGCCCCAGGGCTGGAGGCAGCCACAGAGTAAGACAGAGCAGCAAAAGGAGGATGCAGGAGGAAGTTCTGCAGGCCAGCTCTAGGGGAATGGGCTGGGTATCATAACTTCTTGATGAATTTCTGAGGAAACATATTCTGGACTTTGGGCAAATAATCTTTCTAATTCTTTGTTGCCTCATCTATGCAGTGACCATAATGACAACCGTATGGACTCATGGAATTGTTTTGCCCACTGAACAAAAGCATCTACAATGGTTAGTACATATTGCCAATCCTTCCTTCTCCAAATACACTCAGTTGCTGGTAATATCTAACAGCCACAGTAACAACTGAAAAAACAAAAATAAGACAGCTAGAAAGAGAACTCTTGAGGTAGCAAATGAAAAGGAACCAAAGCTGTTTACCTGGGATTTGACACAGATGGGTGTTAGGAGACAGTGGCCTACTTGGCCAGTGGGAATTTCAGAGCCATTGAAGAAAGAAGAATGGACACCTAGGGCCTCTGCGCAAATAGGAGCTGGGCTGTGATGTCTGAGAGCTTGCATCTGTGAGGGGATTGCCAGTAGCCTGGTGTCTGGGGACAAGATGAACACTGCACCTGACATAGTGGAAACTCTTCAACACCGCTTCTTGGCCTGTTCTGTGCACATCCATGAACTCAGATACACACCGCTGACACTATAAGGAAACCCTCAGCTCAGAAACTGATGCCAAATGTACCAGTGAAGTCTGTAGGTCTTTGGAAAAGACGAATTCAAAACCTCTAGAAAGAGATATGCATAGAACTTAGGGCCTCAGAAAGCCAATTTCTATTGGAGAACAACTCCAAGTGAAAAAATAATTACACAACAAAGAAGTAGTAATCCTTGGTATTTGTGAGAAAAAGACATGACAAGTTATCAAACTCATGTAACAGGAGCTATAGAAAACAGAGCAAGAGAAAGGGAATGGAAGAAGTCAGGGTTGAAAAGAACCAAATAAAAATTTCAGGAATGACAGACACAGCTGTTGAAACAAACAAACTCAACCAGTAGGTTAAGCATAGATGAGAACACCGATAATAGGACTAGCGAAAGGGAAGAAAGATGAGACTATATACTAAAATGAAAATTTTGGTGAAATTAAGAGACATTGATTCTACAGACAAAAGGATGATAAATTCTAGCAAACATCCTAAAAGGCACGTGGACTGCAAATGAAGCTGTGTTCTAAAAGGCCCTGGGTAAGATGCTAAGGATTAAGTTTCTTTATTTTAGTGCCTCGCATTCTGGGAAGTCTTGCTCTGCTTCCACAGTCTACCCTGCACTACATTCAGAGGATATCGGTTAACAGATCTGCACAAGTCACTGTTCCACAGAATGTGTTTGAAGCATTGGTCGAAACTGAAATTCCTTTCATGACATGGAGAGTAGTTCAACCAAAGACTTGAAACCATGCAAAGCAGACTCTCATCATGGATTGGCAAGGCTCTCTGGACATGGGCCACTGTCTTGGAATATTAGAAAAATGACGTTTTGGATGGAGCCAAGATCAGCTTCCTGCCAAGGCCAAGATGCCACTTACTTGCAAATCTATTTAACATCTTCCCAGGTGGTTGCCTGCGCTTCTGAGTAGGCAGGAAGAAGGACAGTGTATGTGCTGTAAAGGTGATTTTGACAGCTCAGAAAGCACCTGCTGGGCTTCCTGTCAAAAGGCCACTGTTGACTCAGGGCTGTGGAGCCAGGGATCAGGAAACAGAAAAGGCAGGCTGTGATAGAGGCCACCTTACTTGAGCAACATCTAGGCAAATCTCCAAAGCAAGCCTGAAAACCGTCCTTGTAATTTGTGTTTGGAGTGCATAAATGAACCCCCAGAATTTCAACTCTTTCACGGGAAGAGAAAGTACATCGTACACTGATGCTGTGCTGGGCTGTCTGGCAGCATGATTTCTACATAACTTGTTGGTTTATTTTTTGTCATCAGTGTGTTTAAGCCTCCTTTCGCCACTGGTCACAACCATGGCAGACCCCTAAGTACTTCAAGTCATCATTTTCATGTAGTCAGGAATTCACTACACTCAGTTTCTTATCTAATTCAAAGCTTTTCCCCCATCCAGATTGGGGTTATTCTGTAACTTCTTTTTTTTTTATTTAAAGAGAAAAAAAAACAGGAAAAAGGTAGAAATATTACAGAATTTCAAGAAAAGAAGATAAACAGTAAGAAATCACTAGTTGATACATTACACATTGTTCTTTTAGAAATAGTTATTCAAATTACAAAATTAAAGCACACAAAGTGGACACTCAAGCAGTGAGAGTGCAAACAGATCTGTTCAACAATCCAACAAGAACCTAGAAATATGGTCATCAATCCCACACACCTAAACATACATGCAGCTATATCTTTTATAGCGCTTCCTATTTCCTCTTTTTTTATAATAGCAATTATACATTTTTAAAATTTTATTTAAAGAGAAGAAAAAAAAGCAAAACAGAAAAAAGGGTAGTAACAATACAGAATTCTAAAAGAAAGAAAGAAAAAGGAAAATGAGAAAAAGCCTCACTAAGAAATCAGTAATTTATAAATTACATACTGTCATCCTGGATGTAGTTGTTCAAGTTACAAAGTTAAAGGGTACATAGTAAATATCCAAACAGTCAGACTACAAACAGTTCTGCTCAAAGATCCAACAAAGATTCAGCAATATGGTCATCTATTTTACACACTCAAACATACATGCAGTTATATCCCTTAGAGTACTTTCTTTTCCTCTCTTTTTTACAATAGCAATTACACATTTTGGTTTTATTACACTTGTAGTTCTTATTTGCTTTTTACACTAGAGACACAAAATGATATTTATAAATATGATTCTTATTTATTTCACTAATGAAGATAGTCTCAAGTTGTCTCCATTTGCCTATGAAGGCCTCAAGATCATCCTTTTTTATATCTGAGTAATATTCCATTGTATAAAAATGCCACATCTTTTTCATCCACTCTGCAGTTGATGGGCATCTTGGTTGTTTCCAGGATTTAGCTATCACAAATTGTGCTGCTATGAGCATGGGTGCACATATATCACTGTGATATGAACTTTTCAGTTCTTCTGGGAAAATACCCAGGAGGGGAATAGCTGGATTGAATGGGGCTTCCAATCCCAGTCTTCTGAGAATTCTCCCTATGGATTTCCATAATGGTTGCACCAGTCTACATTCCCACCAACAATGGAGCAGTGTTCCTTTTTCCCCGCAGCCTCTCCAACATTTGTTATCAGTTGATTTCTTGATGGCAGCTATTCTTTCCGGAGTAAGGTGGAATCTCAGTGCTGTTTTAATTTGCATTTCTTGAATGACCAGTGATGGTGAACATTTCTTCACATATTTATTTGCCATTTGAATATCTTTCTCTGAGAACTGCGTTTATCTCAGATGCCCATTTTTGGAGAGGGTCTTTGAGTTTTGGGGGCTTGATGTTTTTCAATTCTTTATATATTCTGGACACAAGTCCTTTATCTGAGGGGCTGCTGGTTAAAATTCTTTCCCACTCTGTGGGTTTTCTTTTCACTCTGTTGGTGATTTCCTTTGAAATGCAGAAACTTTTCAGTAATGTGAGATCCCATTTGTTGATTCTTTGAAGTGTTTCCCGTGCAGTTTGTGTTTTATTCATGAATTCTCTGCCTACTCCTATGTCTTCAAGACTTCTACCTACCTTGTCTTCCAGTAGATTTAGTGTTTCTGTTTTAATATTGAGGTCTTTGATCCATTTAGACTTTAGTTTTGTGCATGGTGATATGCATGGATCTAGTTTCAGTCTTCAGCATATAGAGAGCCAATTTTTCCAACACCGTTTATTAAAGAGACTATCCTTCTTCCAGTGGACATATTTAGCCCCTTTGTCAAATATCAGGTGGCTGAGTGTCTGTAGTTGTGCTTGCATCTTCTAATCTGTTCCATTGATCCTCAGGTCTATTTCTTTGCCAGTACCAAGACTGATTTTATCACTGTGGCTTTATAATACTGTTTCAAGTCAGGAATTGAGATGCCTCCTGCCTTGCTTTTGTTGCCCAAAATTGCCTTTGCTATTCTAGGTTTCTTCTGTTTCCAAATGAATTTTAGTAGTTTTTTCTCTAGATCTGTGAGGTATGTCAATGGTATTCTGATTGGAATTGCATTAAATCTGTGTAACAGTTTTGGGAGTATGGCCATTTTCACAATGTTGGTTCTTCCTAACCAAGAGCAAGGAATATCCTTCCATTTTCTAATATCCTCTTCAATCTCCTTTTTCAGTATAGTATAATTTTCAGCATACAGGTCTTATACATTTTTAGTTAGGTTGATTCCTAAGTATTTCATTTTTTTACATGCTATTGTAAAGGGTGATATTTCCATAATTTCTCTCTCAGTGAGTTTTTTGTTTGTGTACAGGAATGCTATTGATTTTTGAGCATTGACTTTGTATCCAGCTTCACTGCTGAACTTGTATATTACCTCTAGTAGTCTTTTAGTGGAGATTTTTGGTCTTCTATATAGAGTATCATGTCATCTGCAAACAGTGATAATTTAACTTCTTCCTTTCCTATCTTTACTCCTTTTATTTCTCTCTCTTGTCTGATTGCCCTGGCTAGTGTTTCCAGAACTATATTGAAAAGGAGTGGTGATAGTGGATATCCTTGTCTTGTTCCTGATTTTAAAGTGAAAGCTTTCAGTTTTTGTCCGTTTAGTATAATGTTGGCTGTTGGTTTGTCATAGATGGCCTTTATATGGTTGAGGTAGTCACCATGTATTCCAAGTTTCTGAAAGGTTTTTATCATGAACATGTGTTGGACTTTGTCAAAAGCTTTTTCTGCATCTATTGAGATGACCATGTGGTTTTTGTTTTTGGCTCTGTTGATGTGGCTATTACATTTATTGATTTGTGTATGTTAAACCATCCCTGCATTCCTGGAATGAACCCCACTTGGTCATGATGTATAATCTTCTTGATGATTTGCTGCATTCTATTTGCCAGTATTTTGTTGAGAATCTTTGCATCAATGTTCATTAGTGAGATTGGGCTATAGTTCTCTTTTCTGGTTGGATCTTTCTCTGGTTTTGGTATCAGAGTAATACTTGCCTCCAGGAATGATTTAAGGAGGGTTTTTTTCTCAATTTCACTGAAGAGTTTAAGGAGTACTGGCATCAAATCTTCTCTAAATTTCTTGTAGAATTCAGCTGTGAATCCATCTGGACCTGGGCTTTTATTTGTTGGTAAGTTTTTAATTACATTTTCAATTTCAATAACTGATATTGGGTTGTTCAAAATTGCTATATCTTCCTGGTTGAGCTTTGGTAGTTCATATGTTTCTAGAAATCTGTCCATTTCCTCTGTGTTTTCCACTCTATATAAGTAGAGATTTTCAAAGTAGGTATTCATGATCTTTTGAATTTCCATGGTATCTGTAGTAATTTCTCCCTTTTCAGTTCTTGTTGCATGAATTTGAGTTTTTTCTTTCTTTCTCTTAATAAGGTTAGCTAGGGGTTTGTCAATTTTGTTTATTCTCTCAAAAAACCAGCTTTTTGATTCGTTAATTCTTTGTATTTTTTTTTTAGTTTCAATTGTGTTGATTTCTGCTCTAATCTTTACAATTTCCTCTCTTCTCTGAGCTTTGGGTTTAGCTTGCTCTTCTTTTTCTAGAGGCTTGAGATGGAGCATTAGGTTGTTTATTTGTGCTTGTTCTGTTTCCTTGATATGACAATTTATTGCTATATTTCCTTCTTAAGACTGCTTTCATTGCATCCCACAGATTACAGTATGTTGTTTCTATATTTTCATTGAATTGTAGGTATTGTTTTATTTCTTCTTTAATTTCATCTGTAGCCCACTGGTTGTTCAAAAGGCTGTTTTCTATATTGTTCATTCAAAGTTTCAATCATTTTCCCATGCTCATATACTTTTTTCTCTAGTTCTTCTTTAGCTGCATTCAACAACTCCTTTACTAAAGTTTTTATGTCTATCTTTACATGGGAGAGTACTTCTAATTTGATTTCCTCTATAGCCTGATGGAGTTGTTTTTTTATTTCACTGGCTATCTTTTCAGAGATTCCTGGTGTGTTATGTTTGGAGTCCTCTATTTCAATGTTTCCTATACTTGCTTCTGGTGAACTATATGTTTGTGACTGCATTTTGCCTTTTCATTTTGTCATTTTCACCCTGCCTGATGTTTTCTATGTGTAGGAGGGGATCATACACAATGTTTTCAGACACATCAAAGTCTTACAGTTAGTTGGAGGGGGTTTTACTACTGGCCCTATTTATCCCCTGTACACCTCTATTTTAGGGGTATACTCACCACACTGATATAGTTAATCCACTGTAGTCCAAGGTTCACCACCTGGGAGCAAAGTTCCAAATTGTTTCACACTAACTGGAGCCTGCTGAGGTCTTCTGATGTTCCAGGTGGGAGGGTGGGCCCAGCTGAAGCAGTCCAGGGCAGTTTTCAGTCTTGGGCGGGCCTCATCGATGTTCCTGGTGGCAGGGCGGGCCCACAGTGACGATTCTGGGCAGCCTACACCTGATGTGGGCTTCCGCTGAGTTCCTGGTGGCAGGGCGGGCCCACAGTGGAGGTCAGGGCAGCTTTCCCCTGATGCGGGTTTCTGCTGAGTTCCTGGTGGCAGGGCAGGCCCACAGTGGAGGTTCAGGGCAGCTTTCCCCTGATGCGGGCTTCCACTGAGTTCCTGGTGGCAGGGTGGGCCCACGGGGGAGGTTCCCGGCAGCTTCCCCTGATGCAGGCTTCCACTAAGTTCCTCTGTAACTTCTTTGAAGCCCCAAGAAGGTGGGGTTGATAGTGCTGGAGTGAAAGCCAAAAGTTAGGGCAGAAAATCTTCTCTCACTGAAGCTTGGGGTGTACATTCCCAGGGCTTGGTCTCATCCTCCAGTGCTGGAGTGAAAACGAGGGTGGGGAGCTGAGGGCCTCACTCACACTCAGTCTCAGACACACTCTCCTCAGGCCCTTTCAGGCTTCCTTTCCCAACGGGGATTCTGCAAAATGCTGCCTTGTAAGATGTACCCTGAAGAAAGGAGTCTAGGCTGAAACTCCTAGGAAGAGCCACACAACACAGTCCAGCTGGTTTTTTCCAGTACACTTTAAC
The DNA here is from genome assembly GCA_004027455.1 of Hydrochoerus hydrochaeris. Classification (NCBI taxonomy): domain Eukaryota; kingdom Metazoa; phylum Chordata; class Mammalia; order Rodentia; family Hydrochaeridae; genus Hydrochoerus; species Hydrochoerus hydrochaeris. The sequence continues at coordinate 524,193 of PVLA01000245.1, read as the reverse complement.
ACAGCAAAGACCCTGGGCCAGAGGCATCCACATCCTCTGGGAACTTTCTGGGAAAGCAACCCAGGTCTACCAGACAGGCCCATGATTAGAAGTCTTTGTTTCTTCAAGCCTTCAAGTTTGTCTCTAGTGGAATTAAGGCTGAGGTCAGTGCTCAGAGACCATAATGCAGTAAGGCTGGGAAGATAGTGGACCATTTCCTTACTTGTTTGATTTTATCTGTTTTCCTGCTGAACACTTACTACTATTTTTTGGGATAAAAATACCCAAAAACATATGGTGTGAAACTCATTCAGGGAACCCATTATGCTTCAGTCACCTCTGGGCACTGGGCATGTGCGATGGATTGACATCTGGTGGTCAACTCGTAACACCCAGCTGAACTGTATCAGCATGGTGCTGGGTGTGGAAGGCCCACCTGAGGATTGTTGCCAATAGCATAAAAAGAGACCTGGAGGGGAAGATAGTGTGCTGTGGATTCTTCTGGAGAAGCATGTTGTACTAGTTTTCCTGATAGGAACTTGGCTGTTGTCATCATAAAGGAGCTCGGGAACTCTCTGTTGCTGAGGATGGCTGTGGTTCTTTTTGGGGGGCTCTGTTCTTGTTTTGAGTGTTATTTCCTGGCTCCAGTGGAGATCCTTTGCCCTTCAGGCACAAATCCTTCACTGGGCTGGCACAGACTTTCTAGCTTCTACCACTGACCTTCGGGCCTTCCCAGGGCAGATCTTTGACACAGACTTGCATGAGGCATTGTTGTGCGATCTAGGCCACCAGCTGGACTCATGGAGGACATTGCTATGGGCTCTAGGTCATCAGCTGGACTTGTGTAGGACACTGCCTTGGGTTTTAGGCCCTCAATTGGATTCTTTGGGTCTCTAGTGTATGGACAGATCTCTTGTGCTCTTCTGCATCTGACTCTTTGGGTGAATATTATAAAATAGTCCTATAGCTTAAGTGTCTTGTTTTAAATCATTTCCCCTGCAAATCTGACCACAACAGCATGTGACAGTGAACTAGGAAGATTCCAGCCATCCCTTCCCTTTCCCAGTACTATACATGCTATTGTCTTTCCTCCTCACTCTCCCCATCCCATCTGAAGCTGCCCTGCCTTGGCCTACATCTTCCTTTGAGGACCCCTCCACCCGCAAAGAAAAATACTTCTCTTAAGCCACCAAGATTTCCATCCTTCCAGGATTTTTCTTCCAGGATGAGCCATGGAATCCACCCGGGGATATTTCCTCATGAATTTCCTGAGCCAGATGACATCTGTCAGGCCCTGAGGCACAGAGGCACAGTCTGCCTGCTGGAAGAAGTAAGCGTCCGTGTACAGAGGGAGTTCAATATTTTAACAGGCCATGAAGCGCATCTTAAACTTGACAATTAGGAAAGGGAATATTTTTCCTCAGGTGTTACTTCCCTAAGCATAAGTAACTGCAGGAAGACCAACCAAAACACACACCCCAACCAGGAACGGTCTTGGCAGTGAGCTGTTTTAGGATGGGGCAGGATGGGTAGAGTCCTGCCCGTGGGTCGTCCCTCTGCCACAGAAGACTCAGCTTCTCTTAGTGCAGTGTAAGGGACATGGCAACCACTCAGCCATTAGTATTTACTGACAGACAAACTGACTGAATGAACAAATGAGTCAGAAACACTGGAAGTCATTTCTCCAGAAAAAGAGGACAGATGTAGCCTATCGGGAAAACTGGGCCGTGGTCCCAGGGTAAGGCCCTATGTGGAATTCTGGCAAATTCTGGCAAACTTGGAATTCTAGCAAACTTGACAATGCTGTCTGTCTGTCTAACAAAATGGAGGAGAAGCCCTCAGCAGATGCAGAGAGGTTGAGAACCAAGACCAGAGCTGTGGAGGGGAAGGAAGGAGGGGCGGCACGCATGGTTAGACATGGGTGAGTCTCAGTGGGATCCTGGCTAGGGTGTGCAAATGGATCTCTTCACCAGTCTCTGGCTTGAATACATGCCTTGGGGGTTGGGATACCTGCATTTCTCTGGTGAGGCACTGGCAATCAGCAAGTCAGCTCAGGGAAAGTGTCAGCTCTGCTACTCACTTGCCTAGTATTAGAATCTGGGCCAAGTTTCTGAATTTACTGAGTGTCAGTTTCTTCATCTGTGGTAGAGCCTAGGTGCAGGAAGACAGAATCATTTATTCAGTAGGCCTTTGTTGGTATCGGTTATAGGTCAGCATTGTGCTAGGTTCTAAGTGTACACAATGAGCAAGAACAGACAGTTTCTTCCCTTCAGAAGGAAGTGGGAAGCGCTCACAGAATAGGTCTACATTATGTCTGCACAAAATCCTATGCATAGATGTACAAGTTGCCACAGGGGTCTATGATGGGGTGATTGGACCTCACTTTGGAGATCAGAATGTGGTGATGAAGGAAAGGAGGAGGGTAATGGGCCAGTGGGACAGGGGCATTCAAGGCAGAGGGTAGACTCCAAGTATGGAGGCAGAGGAGCTGGAAGAACAGATGCTAGGGAGCCACTGTCCTTCTCACACTTCTATTGCTACCAGCACAATTAGAGGCCTACCCAGTCCTTCCCAGCTCAGCCTGGACTCCGCCCTGCCCCCCAGCTGTGGAGACACCTATTCCCACCTAGCAGAGGGGCTACAATAAACTCGCACTAGGAGAATCTGAATCAGACCTCCCTGGTTCAAAATCTGGTTGAATCACTTGCTGGCTACATGAACTCAGGTGAGTCACTGTCCCTCTGTGCCTCAGTTTCTGCCTCTAAAAATGGATATGATAATAAAAATAACTATCTCAAGGGGTTGTGAAGGTTGGTGGAGTTAATAGATGCAAAATGCTTTGAACGCTGCTTACGTACTGACTGCTAGAGAGGGGTGGGTGTTACTACTCGTGTCCATTCTTTCCTCAGCTCATGGCCCTATATGACTTAAGCTGTTCCTGGCCCAAGCCTGCTGCTGTCCCCCAGCTCAATCCAAGAGAGCCCCCTCTTCTGGGGCTCCACACCCCCTACAAGTGCCACTTCCATTCCCTGCCCCTCAAGCACACATGGAATTTTACATTTTTTACCACCCATATCAAAAAGTGAAGACAAACAGGTGAAGTTAATTTTAATGCTATACTTAAACCAAATATATAGTTTATCATTTCAACATATAATCATATGAAAAATTATTAATATATCCTGCATTCTGGTTTTTTTTTTTTGTGTGTGTGTATGTTATCTTTGCAATCTAATCTGTATTTTATACTACTAGAGCATCTTGATTTAGACTAGTCACATTTCAAATGCTGGAGAGTCACAACTAACCATTGATCAGCCCATCCCTTGCCCCAAGATTCATGAGGAGAAGGACCACATCCACTTCTGTATCTCCAGGTGGGAGGTACTCTCAATAGATGCTCACCTCACAAAGGAAAGCAGAATGAGTGCGTGGTGATCAGCAATCCTGTTATGGAAAACCTCCATCCTCTCCGAGGCTCTTACCATTAAGCGGCAACAGCCTTTCACCAACACAATTTTCAATGTGCCAAATGACATTTTCAAAAGCAGATGACCGAAGAGCTTAGGTCTAGGGATCCAAGGCAGCCCCATGAGTGGGGAGTATACAGAAGGATCATTCTGCATAAAGGAGTCACTGGACCTGTCCTGGTCTCAGGCTACTACAGGGAAGAATGGTCAGGAGGAGGAAGAAGGTATCCCCCAACTGCCTTTCTCAACTTCTTAGAAACTTGTCATGGGAAAGAAGGATTGGCAGGGAGGTGAAAGGAGAAAATATTTTGATGCAAAAAAAAATATGTTTCTTTCCATGCTTTATTTCTCCTTTTATTCCTTCCTAGAAAACAGCAGAGAATGATCACAGATAACTCTTCATCCCCTAGAGAGGCTGATGTTTGTGGGCAGCTGCAAGAGAGCAGGCAGAGGATTTCTCAGAGGATTAGAAGAGCTTTTCCACATCCCAGAGTGACAGTGACTTGCTCAAGGTTAAGACAACTCGTGAGAAGCAGGGCTGGAGCCCAGAATTCTTGTTGCCTGTTCTAAGGCCTGGTTTTCAAAAGATATTTCTTGGCAAAGAGAATACATTGGAAGTTCTTAGAAGCAAATAGGTTCCAGAAATGTAGTTAATTTTTCAGTAATGTATTAGAAAAAAATTAATTTTTCAGTCTACCAATTTGAAATTGAGCCTGGTTGTCCATAGTACTGTCTGCCTATAAGTAGGGTGGAAAACTTGAAGTTAAAAAAAAAAGAAGAAAGGAAGAAAAGAAAAATTTAGAAAGAAGAAGATAAATATCAGTGGATAGTCTCAGAGAAATATATTAGTTGACATATATCTCAGTGCTGTTCCCCTGAATTATTCAAGCAAATTCATCCTCCTCCAAATATGAATTAGTTTTGAGTGGAACTGATTAAGTGTTTCCACTTCCAAACATATAGCATATAGGGAGAAAAAACAAACATTGCATCTCAAAGCTCAAAATGGGACCCTCTCAGTTACTGGCCCTATAACCCAGTGGCTCTGTGGTTGAGGCCTGTGCTTGAAGCCACGTGTCTGAGTGGGCATGTGTTTGTTGCTGCGGCAACAGCAGAGAAGAGTGTACCCATGCAACAATTGCTTCCCCACCTGAGCTTTCTAAGCTGATCTTCCTCTAGTGATCTTCCTTCTAGGACTAATGAGGTCAAAGGCTACTGGTGAGCCTTATTGTAAGCATCATATCATTGCTCCAGTAAAGAGAAGGGATTTCAGTCACACCTGGATCACTGGCTCCATGGTGACTGCACTTCATAGGATCCTCAGGGAGAGAAGTCTTGCCAACAAAGTGCCTCTGCTTGGAATTTCACAGCAAAGCAATTGGGTACTTTTTTGGATACTACAAGCCAGTCCATTAGCTTTGGGGGGAATTTTCTGAAACTTTGAGGAAAGATGCTGTTTGAAATCCACTGGAATATTCAAGATCTGACCACAAAGCTGTTGTGGATATTGTGGATCTTTGCCAAGCAGATTTTTTTCCCCTGGGTTTTGGTATCATACAAGGCTCTGAGACCTGGTTAACATTTAGCAGTTTTTCCACCAAAGCAAAACAAACAAACACAAGCAAACAAAAATTCCACAAATACAAAACTATTCCTAGCATGAACCCTTCTCAGGCTTTGAAGAAGTGGGACCATCAGTTCACCCCCATGCCTAGGTCTCACGATAAACTCAAGATAGACATCATGAATGCCAATTATAGGCAAAGCATAGGGTGATCACAAACTTAGGTCTGACTGTGGATGTCAGCAAATGTGAATATAATGTGTCACTGGTATATGTGTGGCCCATTCCATGTTGGCTTCCATCTGGGCTGTGCTATTTAAGGGCCAGGTCTTAGAAAGTTTTTGAGCAAGACTAGAAAGGTCTCAGATTCCAGGACCCTGGTTTGTTGTTTTTTCCTTCCCTAAGTGGTTCTCAAACGCAGAGCTAGGGACAAACATGTGCTTAAAGAAAATGTGTTACATTGAATTCCATCATTCACATGACAGAAGAAGCAAAGAGCCCAGGAGTGGAGAACTACTTTCCTTTGGATTTGAAGTAGGAAAATTTCTCGAATCTTATATGATAATAACAATCAGCTGTGGGATGTTACACAGGTTTAAAAAACAGTACTTTTGCAAAGAAGATCTCTTGGGTGTTTGTTTGTTTGTTTTTGTACTGGGGATCGAAATCACGACCTTGTGCTTACCAAGCAAGTGCTTGAACCACTGAGCTAAATCCCTGGCCCGAGAAGATCTCTTGTTAAAAACAATTATAATCAAATGCCTAATGGGCTTATAAACCACATTTATCTATGGGGTCAGTCATGTGCTGGACCCTTGATCCATGCAAAGAAAACAGAGGGAGCCTGGAACCCCAGCAGCTGTGGAAAGCATCCCAGGCTTTCTCTCCAGTGATGTGGCAAAAGCAAAGGAGGTGACCAGACAAGACAGCTTAAGAGTGGTGGTTCCTGAGCTGGAGTTTCTAAGGGATTTTACAGAAATACCTGGCGAGGGGAGGAAAGTGCTGAGGAGAGGAAGGCAGGGGGATTAAGGATGGCAAGGTCTCCAAGATGCTAACTGCCTGAAGGATGCTTATCCTGTGGCTTTTGCTGAGGGGACCCTATGAAGCACACAGACCCAGGAACTCTTGGAGGCGGGACTCTTATTTTCTCCATTTTACAGGTAAACTGAAGCTTAGAGGGGCTAGGTAACTTGTCCACACAGTGAGTTTGTGTCTAGCCTTGCTGTAGCACTTGGTAACATTATGGGACATCAACTAGCTGTGCCATCACCAACCAGCAGCACAGGTGTCCTCTGGGAGCTGGAAATGGGCAGCCTCAGACCCCAGCCCCAGCCTCTTGAATTCAAATACGTCTTCTAAAAGATCACCAGGTGATTTACAGACATATTAAAGTTTGAGAAGCTCTGCTCTAAGCCATTGAATGGTGCATTCACTCAAGGAAGAAGAAACAATCAGTCATTTGCTAGATGTGAATTTGAAGTGTGTCTGGGTAGAGATTCTTGCAGTCACATGGAACTGGACACTGCAAGGGCCTTGGGGGAGGAGATGGGGCCTCCTGAAGGATTCTGTCTTATGCCTGAAGACTCAGTGGTGTTTCCTCTCTGCATCAGGCCTTCAGACCAGGCAGAGGACAGTTGCTATTACGGATTTGTTGAAGGACTGATGCTGGGTATTTGTCCTTGTGACCTCCAAAGGGTATTGAAGTGACTGATTGCTCTTGGAAATATCCAGACATCCATGCTTCAGTGGAATTTTCTTAGCCTAAGCAGAAAGCAAGAGAATTTCAAGCAGAGTTACTGGCAAGCTTGCAGCTGTGAGAGAGTCCAGGGCAATATGGGTAGAGAGAGGTTGACCGATTGGGGCTGAGGTGACTTGGGTCCCCTGTGTGTTGGGTGATGAACTGGCCCTCTCACAAGCCAGCTGCACCATAAAACAGCGCTGAGGGCTTCTCTCTTCACCCCTGAACCAGAAGTAAGAAGAGTAAGTTTGTACTCAATAATATAATGACTGCCTCTAAACCTCTTCATTTAGATCTTATTTATACATACTTCATTCATCAGATTTAACATTAATTTGTATTAATAATAGATCTTAAAAACCATCATTAATGGTAATGACACTAATTGTTTTCCATTAATAAAATGTTACTTTATTGTTTTCAAAGTCCTCCACACTATTATCTCATTCTCTTTTCATTCTCCCTAGGAGGAAAAGTGTATGAATATTATAAGTTTTAAAAACAATAAGACCTGCAAAAGTGCAATGATTTCATCAGAGACAGCTTCTGGGGTGGGGGGCCAGGCAACAGAGCACAACCCTCCTGAATTCTAGATGACGGCCTTTTCTTGGTTGATTTTTCCACCCAACACAAAAAATATGAAAACCAAATCAACACGAGCTATCAAATGCAGGCACAGAAGAGATGCAGTCGACACCCTGAGCCAAGAACCTGTGCCCTGATTTCTCATTTGCTAGCACAGTTCTTATTTCAGAAATTCACTGTAGAATTGGCTTGATTGTTTGATCCAGTAGCAACATTGCCCATATCTCTTTTTTTCCTTTTTATTTTTATTGTAATACATGTTTGTGGTACACAATGAACACGTTCATTGTGGGAAGCTGGTACCTATATATAGCACACTGAATTCTTACACATTTCCTTCCCCTCTCTTCCACCCTCTCCCTCCATCTCTTGGCCCCCTTCCCATTTCAAAAGATCTATTTCCCTTTTTAAGTGACCTATGTTTTATTTTGCTTTTTAATTGATTTATACTTTGTACTAAAATGCATAAATTTGATTGTATTAAATGTATACTTCTGTTATCTGAGAAACCACATGATATTTAAGCCTGTACATTTGATATATTTTACTCTGGTCTCAGGTTACATACATTTTCTTAGAAATGACTCAAATTTATCCTTCTTTATAGCAGAGTATTATTCTATTGTATATAAATACCACATTTTCTTTTTCCATTCATCTGTTGCTGAACACATGAGCCACTTCCATGATTTAACTATTATTAATTGTGCTGCCATAAACATGGGTATGCACATATCACTATAATATGAAGGCTCTAACTCTTTGCGGAGACACCTAGACATAGAAGAGTGGGGTTGAGTGGGGGTTTTAGTTTTAGCTGTTTTAGGAATCTCCATATTGATGTTCACAGTGATTGTAATAGTTTTCATTCCTACTGACAATTTAGAAGGGTTCCTCTCCCCAGATAGCCTCTCCAGCATTTGTTATTATTTGATTTCTTGATGATAGTTATTTATTCTGGAATAAGATGGGATCTCAGTGTTGTTTTAATATGCATTTCTGCACTGGTCAGAAGTGTTGAACATTTTTTCATGTATTTATTGGCCTGTAGTTTTCCTTCTGAGAAGTGGCTATTCATTTCAGTTGTTCATTTTTTAAAATTGAGTCTTTTACTTTGGGAGAAGTCTAATTTTTTGAGTTCTTTGTATATTCTATATAATTGCCCAGTTTTCAAGCTGGTAATTTTTTCCTATTCTATAGGCTGTTTCTTCATTGTGTTGGTTGTTTCCTTACCTTGTGGAAGATTTTTAATTTGCTATTATCCCATTTGTTGATTCTTGATGTTATTTCTTGTGCAATTAGGGTTCTACTCAAAAAGTCCTTGTCTACAATAGTTTTACCTAATTTATCCTCCAGCAGGTTAAATATCTCTGTTTTAATATCTATATCTTTAATCCACTTGATTTTAGTGTAGCATGCAGGGAAAGATGGCTCTAGATTCAATCTTTAGCTTGTGGATAGCCAGTTTGCCCAGCACCATTTGCTAAAGCAGTTATCTTTCCTCCATTGCATGTTTTTGGCTCCTTTGTCACAGATCAGATGGCTGAATATGTTTAGGGTTGTTTCTTCATCCTCTCTATTCTGATCCACTCATTTATGTGTCTGTTCTTTGTACCAGGACCCAGCTGTCTTTGTCACTGTATCTTTGTAGCATAATTAGAAACCCAGGATTTTGATGCCTCCTGCTTTGCTCTTGTCCAGGACAGCTGCTGCTATTCTGGATCTCTTCTAGTTCCATATGAATTGTAGAATTGTTTTCTCTAGTTCTGTGAGGAATGCTGTTGGTATTTTGTTTGAGACTGGATTAAATTTATGTATCAGTTTTGAATGTAAGGCCATTTTGAAAGTTTATTCTACCCTCCCCTTAAGATAGTCTGAGTATATCTCATTTTCAAGTGAGTGTTTCCCCCAGGAGTCATATATGTATATATTGGATGTATGAACCATTTGTTTCCTCAGGTGCCCTGATTTCCAGCTTTGCCTGCTGCTTACTGGCAGCCTTTACTTTTTTACAGGGGTCTTAGATATTCATAACCCAATACCCAGTAAAACGTATAATTTCAGGTGCTGGTACATGCCAGTTAGACACAGAGAGAAACACTGAAGGCTGGAGGTAATATTACCACCCAACATCTCCACTGGGGCAATTTTGCTAGTGAGCAGAGCTGTCCTGCACAAAGATTGATCTCAGGACTTCCCCAGGACCCCAAGCCCATAGAGGTGCTTAAAAGGCAACTATGTGAGCCTCTGCTTTTAGCTTGAAATTCCTTGGTTCTCAGCCTTGAAAAAGAAATAAATGAATGCCCAATCCAAAGACAGCCTCCTCACCGTTGGTCTTTGCATGACCACTTAATTACAAGATCCAGTCAGGCTAATTAAATATTAGGGACTTTGAAGACATTAGATAATTAAAGGTCGCCTCATTGCTGAAAGGTACATTGTTTTTTGTTGTAGTCAGTAGAGGGGGCTATGAGTCACACGGCTGGAAAAACAAAACTGGAGATCACGGGAACTAAGAAAAAGAGGAGGATTTGGAGATGGCAAAGTGTAAGGATTTAATATTTGGTTATTGGAGCTGCTTTCTTTTTTTTAATTTTATTTAAAAAGGGGGGGGAAAGCAAAACAGAAAAAAGGGTAGAAACAATATAGAATTTCAAAAAAATAAACAGTAAGAAATCACTATTTGATATATTACATATTGTCTTCTTGGATATAGTTGTTCCAGTTACAAAACTAAAGCATACAAAGTGGACATTCAAACAATGAGGCTGCAACCAGTTCTGTTCACCAATCCAACAAAACCTTAGTAACATGGTTATCAATCCTACACACTTAAGGTTACATACAGTTACCTCTTTTAGAGCACTTTCTTTTCCTCCTCTTGCTTTTTTTTTAAATTGTTTTATTTAAAGAAAAAATTTGAAATGGAAAGAGAGTAGAAACAATACAAAATCTCAAAAACAAAACAAAACAAAAAAACAAAAATAGTAACCAGTAAAAATCACTAGTTGATAATTATATACTTTCCTCTTAGATGCAGTTGTTCAAGTTACAAAACTAAAGTCCACAAAGTGGACATCAAAACAGTGAGACTGCTGTCAGTTTTGCTCTTCCATCCAACTAAAGCTTTAGCAACATGGTTATTAATTCCACACACTCAAACATACATTCAGTTATATCCTTTAGAATATTCTCTTTTCCTTTTTTTTCCTTTACAATAACTATAATCCATTCTCATAAACTACTTAGAAGTTCTACACATGTATAAGTCTCTACACATACACCTAACCTTTCTGTATTAGAGGGAGAAATAAATCAAAACAAGTCAGCAATACAAATTCCTAGAGAAACACGAAATGAAAAGAACATACAAAAACACAACATTAGGTGATCTACGGTAGTCACTATGATGTCTCTAGTTATTTTCAATAAAATTGTCTATATCATCAAATATAATATAAACTTAGCATTGCTTTACATTATTAATAAAATCTAAACATTAGAGACATTATAGGACTTCAAAGGCAGTTAACAATCAAACCAGAATGGGTATCCTGTTGAATCCTGTCATCTTCAGAGTAGTTGCCCCTACTCTCAGACTCGACACTCTCAAGCATACCAGATTCAAATAAAATCAGTCAAGATAAAACAGTGATATAACCAATCTTCTCTGTTTTATCTCTGCCATGCTAATTTTCTGTTGTTATTTGTTTACTTTTCTCCTTGATTCCACTGTCTGCCCCTTTGTTTGAGGTCTTTTTCTGCCATTATTCCTGGAACCCTGGTGGTTTTCTTCTCTCTCTCTAGAATGTCCTTCAGTATTCTTTGCAGGGTTGGACTGGTGGTCACAAACTCCCCCAGTTCCTCTTTGTCGTGGAAATATCTTGTCTCTCCATTAATTTTGAGAGACAGTTTTGCAGGGTACATCATTCTGGGTTGGAGGTTATTTGCTTTCAGGGCTTTAGAATATTTTGCTCCAAGCTCTTCTTGATTTGATGATTTGCATTGAGAAGTCTGCTGTGATTTTGATGAGTTTTCCTTTATAGGTAATCTGTTTCTTTTCTCTGACCGTTTTTAATATTCTGTTCTTGTGATGGATTTCTGGGATCCTGATTATTATATGTCTGGGTGTAGATCTGTTTGGGTTGTAGCTGGCTGGATTTCTATATGCCTCATTTATCTGAACTTCACTTCTGTTATCTATGTTTGGGAAGTTTTCCTTAATTATTTCTGTGAATAGACTTTTTATTTCATTTGTATTTGTTGCTGCATCTTCATTCACATATTTTATTCTTAGGTTATAAATCCCCCTGTCATCTTCTAGCCTTTGTATCGTTGCTTCCTGGTTCCTTGTTATTTTTAAGAGATCCTTCCTTTCATGATCATACTTTGCAAATCTATCTTAAGTTTTGAAAGTTTGTCTTTAGTTCCTGTTAAAAGGTTTTGCCAGGTTTCAATGGAGTTTTTAATTTCCTGATATTCTCTTTGTATCTGTTTCATATATTCTAGGTTTTGTTTATATTCTTCATCAAAGGCTTCTCTCCTTTTCTGGGTTCCTCTATTCTTTCATTTGTGTCTCCTTGAGGATTACCCAGGACTTCTTTTATTAGTCTTCTTATATCTTGCTTCACCTGAGTTAGAATTTCAGATTTAAATTCGAGGATGAGGTCATGGATGTATTTCTTTATTTCTGATGAGGCTGTCTCTGACATTATAGGTTTGCTGCTCTCAACCTCCTCTGCATTTAACTCTGTTGAACTCACTTTCCCTGTTTCCACAGTTGGGGACCTTTTGCTCTTTCTCTGTCTTGTCAAGTTTTCGGCCCCCTTGAGATGGGTGGGTGGTGGAGGTCTCTGGGCCTTTCGTTTTGCTTACAGTTTTTCTGCAGTGCACTTGCTAGGGAAGTACCGCCCCTCAGTCTGCAGCAGATCTGTGAGTTGCACGCTGAGAGCTGGCTCCTCCTCTGCACCAGTCAACCAGTTTATGCTTCAACAGTTTTGTGTGTTCCCTGGGGATGCCACTGGCCCAGGAAAGCCTCATCCCTGGCTATTGGGTTTCAACTAGGGGCGTGGCCCACCCCGAGCAGATCCCACCAATCTGCTTTGAACTAGGAGTCATCAGCTGACACTGCCTAGGGCCCCAATTCAAGCCGGCCCTGCCCAACTCCAAAATGTCGCCCAGCCAGTCCTCCTGGTTTGGGGATTCCAGTTCCCATCACTCACCAAAGTTCGAGCAGCTCGACTGGCTCTTTCCACTCCCCGTTTCAGGGCCTCCCCCAGCCGAGGGTCTGGAGCTCACCAATCCTTGCTCTCGGCAGGGCTGCTATCTCAGCTGGATCGTGAGTCACCTGAATTTAAGACGTGCCAGTACAGCGATTGGGGCTTGCCCAGTTCCAGCCCTCTGTCCATGCTTCTTTTTCTCCTTTCTTTTTTTTTTTCCTTTTCTTTTTCCTCAGTTTCTTCCTGGGTTGTGAGAATTCCTCTCCTTTTGTTTGGCTTTCTCCACGTTGCCAGATTCCAGCATCTGAGTTGTTTTTATTTTTTTTTTCCTCAGAGAAGCTCTCTCACAGTGCTGCCACTCAGTCGGCCATCTTGCAATAGAATCTGCTTTCTTTTTAAGAGCCCAGAAAGTAAATAAATGAATAGATCAGGTTTCCCACTGTATCTTATAACTGAGCCACAGCTAGTGAGAATTGAGCTGAGTTCTTTTAAGAATAAACAAGACCAGGTAGTGCAGGTTTGGACCTATAGTAAATACTTTTTTAAAAAGCTATTATTGTGACATAATGATTATTAATTATTTAGTTTAGTGCAAATATCTTTTACAGTGCCTACAGCTGTGCTCAGTGTTAAGAGATTCCAGTGACACGTCAGCTTTGTAAAATCTTGGGATTCTGATGGCAAGTAAGGCTGAAAGGAAATACCTCAGAAAACAAATGTCTGGCCTTTGGCCTAAGATGTGGAGTTAAAGGCTACCATATTGTTTGGAGAGGTGGTGACAATAGCCGGTGGCTTTGATAATTATCCCAAGCACCCATTTTTGCCACTTTTGGGATAAAAGAGAAGGGATGTCTTTGGTCCACAGCTTACTGAAGAGACCAGATTAGCACACTGCAGACAATTGTTGTATTTTGTTTATATTTTGACCCATCTGGTCAGACTGAATATGGCTTGTGAGGATAAAAGTCAATGCAAAAAAAAATTTTTTTTAAAGTCAGGAATTAGAAGTCATGGAAGGAAAATGTGGTTAGGAAAGCCTGTCAAATACTCCTCTAGGTCATTTCAGGTCTTGGTGCCCTTTGGGACAAGGAAAGTTTGGGCATGGGCCATTTGCTAGTTCCAGCTTTCTTCATTGCAAATAATTCCAAATGGTCCACCCAGCCACTGCCCAGCGGTAGACTTGCCGAAGGCATAACGGGCAGCACTTCAGGCCATGGTAGAGCTCCCAACTTGTCTCTGGGGTACAGCAGAGCTCATAGTCATGCTGCCCAGATGTACACGACAGCTAATGTTCTGGAGGTAAATCTTGGGTTGATGCAAGATGGTGGCAATGCAAGGCCTTCTTATTCTCTCCCCTCACACAGGACATGATAGTTAATTATGTTAGCTAATAACTGCTTTGAAGAGCAATCTGCCAAGCTGGATGGCAAACGGTGTCCAGCTTGTGAACACACTGCTCTGTGTACCTTCCTCACTGCCTTTTCCCTCTCAGTTCCTCCCCCTCATCTTCCTGGGCCTGTGTTCCTTGCTGTAAAAGAGCAACTCATAAATAAATATGTGTATCAGGCTTTGTTTTCTCAAGATTCAGAGTAAGACACAAAGTTAAGAAGACCCCTCAGAGGAAGTATGTGTGGGTTGTGCTCTAAATATGTGCTGAAAGTATTTGCATTCTTTAGCAAAGGGGACAGACAAGTGACCCTAAGATTTATTGCAGCCCATGCAAAGGTAAAACTTGGCCTCATGTTAGCCTGTCCAAAAAATAGAAAAGATACCTGTTTCTAAAGAGGAACACAGAATTTCTTTGTACAAAGTCTAGACAGAAATCTCCTTATCGGTCTTCCAAGGAGGATCTTCTGCAGTGTAAAAAATACATGTCCTCAACATTCTTTATTAATCTAATAATGGGTTTGGGGACTGGTTCTCTTAATACATTTTAGTGAGGTCTGAAAAGTTTTCCAGACATCCTTTAGTGAGGTTTGAAGGTGCACCCTTGCAAGAATAGGTTTTAAGGAGCCCGTGTGACTTTCACAAACCATTCTAACCTGCCATCTTTGGAGCCCCCACCTAAACACCGGGTAGCGATTCTTCTTTAAGGCTGAGTGAGGATTGAAAGAGTGAATGTTTCCAGGAATGTGGATTTTATATGCCATAAGCGTGATCTGAGATTAATAATATCAGGCATAAAAGTCAGAAAGGGGAATTAGAGAAGGAAGGAGGGTGTCAGGAAGAATAAGATTTTTTTAAAAAAAACAGAAACAAGCTGTAACATGCACATGTATTAATTCTCTAGGACGATTGTAAAATACATCCATTGAAAATATGTACTAATGAATAAAAGATAAATTAAAAAATTTAAAAAAGAATGAATGTAGGCAGAGTGCCTATAGCAGATCCTGGCAAAGAGAAGCTTAGGTTTGTTTCTTTGACCCTCCTCTTCGTCTTTCTGTCATATTATGACTTGGGAATGTTACCTAGTCCCTGAAGTGCTTTTTTTTTCAACCCACACAGACTGTAGTTGAATGTCCAATATAAAGCAGCAATAAACAGTAGACACTATTGACAAACTATTTGATTGAAGAAGCAAACTTGCTCTTAGGTTGCCTGACTAATGCTATTGTTTCTACCATTATAAAAATAACATGACTGAGATTCCAAAGAAACACTGTCATGCATGTAAATGATCCCTTACCATACTAATGACATGAATTTAATTAAAAACACTGTATAAACACCCTTTTAAAATCTTGTCCCAAACCTTTGGTCCTTTAACAGACTCTCAATTTGCTGACTTGAATCTGATTTTTGCTGAAACCTCTGAATGGCAAATTGCATTTCATTCCAAAGTGTCAGAGATAAAATCATGCGAGGGAAAGGAATAATTAAAGGCCAAAGAGGTAAACCCAGCCAGCAGTGCAATGGGAAAGCATGAGCCAGGCAATGATGTTCACAGACTTCTTTTTATTTCCTTTGGCTGATTAAACTAAAGGTCTTGGTTGTAAATTAGAAACTTGTTCTCTTGAAATATTAATCTGTGTCTTAAGAATAAAAAGTGTATGGTTGATTGTGATAATTCAAACTGTTGGCCAATGTCCTTGGTAGAGATGAGTAAAGTTTCTCACACTCTTGTGGAATATTCTTTACATGGTGGGAGGTCCCTGCCTCCAGTGGAAGGAATTTATCTGCAGATTCCTGAGCTTAGGAGGAGAAGGAAACATTGATTGATTGATCGATCCATGGATCCATCCATCTGTCCATCATATGCTTGCTGAACACTACGCAAGTGCATACTGCTAAGCATCACTTTTGCCCCGAGTGAGACACAATAAGACCAATAAGGTTCCTCTTATGCACTGGAAGTAAATGCTTACATAAACAGAGAGTTATAGAATATAAAAATGAGGGTTTTGTGCTATTCATTCAACCAAATTTCCTTGAGTAAAGTGCAAAAGGCTTAGTTTTCTGTTTGTGGAGGAGGGTAACTTTGGTTTTTTGTATGAATGAAGCCACTTTTGGTGTATCCCTGTGCTGTTGATTATGAAATCCAGAACATAGCACACTCTTAGAAAATGTGTTTAATGGTGAGAATCTCTTATTCTTAAGAACAGAAGAAAAAAAACCTAGATTCCAAAAACTAATGAAGAAATTGAAACAAATGGAGGAGTGGACTGAATAGATGCTTCTCAAGTGAAGAAGTATAAATGATCAATAACTGAATAAAAAATGCTCATGAACACCTAGGGAAATGCAAATCAAAACAACACTGAGGTTCCTTCTTTCTCCAGTCAGAATGACTATCATCAAGGACTCAAGACACAACCAATGTTGGTGCGAGAGGACATGGAGAAAGAAGAACACTTTTACACTGTTAATGGGAATGTAAACCAGTATAACTATTATGGACATCAGCATGGAGATTCTCCAGAAATCTAAAAATAGAAATTTTATTTGACTCAGTTATATTTCGTCTGGGTATTTTCCCAAAAGAATTAAAGACATCACGCTATAATGGTATGTGTGTACCTGTATTTATAGCAGCACAATTCACAACTGCCAAACTGTGGAACCAGACTAGATGGCCAATCACAGGCAAATATATAAAACATATGGTATATTTACACAATAGAGTGTTACTTTGCCATAAAAAGGATAAATGTGTATCGTTTGCAGGAAAATGAGTGGAACATGAGGCCATAATGTGAAGTAAAATAAATTAGATGTGGAAGAGTATCACAGGTATCATATGATATCAAAAATATAAATTAAACAGTAAAAAGAACTGGAGAGATGGGGAGAAGTAGGGAGATAGAATTCTTGGAGATGGTGAAGGGGAAGAGGGGAGGAAAACAGGAGGAAGAAAGGGCACTGAAATTATGTATATCTCAACCTCACAAAATAGATGTAATTAGTGTGTATCACAAAAATATATCATATTAAAAAAAGAACAGGAGCAATACTTTTTTTGCCTTTTAATCAAACACTACAGAATAGGTTCTAATTCACTCAACTAGAATTTTCTGGAATCTATTCCTTTATTGAACAGTGTTCATGTCTTTTAGTGAATATATGTTTCTGTTGGGTAGACAACTAGGAATGAAAATACTGTGCCTACTTTACATATTGCTGAATCGTTTACATCAGTTTAGCTATACCAGTTTCTATTCCCATAAGCAATACAGAAGACTTCTGATTGCTCTACATTCCTCCAAAACCTTGATGTCACCTTTTGATTTTTTCTTTCTTTTTTTCAGGCATTTGGGTTGATGCTTAGTGTAGCTCATTGTAGATTTAAAAGTTGCATTTCCCAGCTATCTAGTAAAGTTGAGCACCCTTTCCTGTGTTTACTGTCCATTTGAACAACTTCTTTTGTAAAGTTCTTATTTAGGTCTTTTGGAGGCCCAAGAATTTTGTGTGTTTTGTTACTTGTATTTGTTGATACCAGAATAAAGTCTGTCACATGGTAGGCACTCAGAGTGATTATTAATATATAAGCAACTTCTATATTCTTTTGCTATCAACTTCTTAATATTTTTCTTTAAATCAACTCACTTTTACTTAGTTGATAATTTTATGTCATTTGTAGATAATAAATCATGTTGTAATATGCAAATCACAGTTTTGCTAAAACTCATTATGATAAATGGATAACTTAAAATTTTTCCATTCATATCTTTATAATGCCTTTCCCATAGTGTCATTGGAGATATCTTAATAGTTCCCTAATTAGATAAATTGTTTCCTTTGAAACATCCAAGAGTTCATGTCATGTTAACCATGATTAATTCTCCTGGAAGCAAACCAGGGGGAGGGCGAACAGGGATTCAGGAAACTCTTCTTGTGTTCTGGCCCTAGTAATGCTTCTGTATCCCTGGGGTGAGTAAAAGTGTGGACAGAAGCCTGGAAGGGTGCCAGGCTGGAGAGACCCAAGAAGACATGGAAAGACAGATTAACACTTGATTCTGGCTGCAATATACTGTGTGACTTTTAGGATATTCAGTAACTGACTGTGCTTTACTCCACAGATAAAAAGCCCTAAGTGTATTAGGGACAAATGAATGGTCAGGGGTTAAGACTCTAAAACCTTATTAAATAAACAGGCTTTCAGTGTCCTGCTACTCTCTCCCTCGATAAGCTTTGCTAGATGAATGCAGAGATGGAACAGCCCCAAGTAATAAAGTGTAATGAGGAAGCCTTCAGGCTTGGCTCCATTTACTGGCCATTAACAGGAGTGCTCTCCACTACACATAAGTCAGTGCTGGACATTACAGCTGGGCAGACTCTCTGTGGGACTTTTGCGAAGTGTGAGGTCTTCCCCTGGTTACTGAGCAGATGATGCTGTCAATGTCCAGCTGTGATGCTGCTCGGTGAACAGACTGCCCATTACTGGAAGGTGGAAAGTTATAGAATCCTGCTTGGAAGCCATGACCCTACACAGAACATGGTCCTCAGGGATGTGCCTCATCCTGAACTGGCCCTGAGCAAATGGCAGTGAAGACCAACATCTTCTTGGGAATGAGTCAGTGGGAGGACCCTGGCATGGGTGACCACAGATTCCACGGTGTTGCTGCTGCTCTTGGGGAGGGGTGACTCACACACAGGCCTGGGGAGAGCAGGGACTTCAGCCCTGACTCTGGTAGGAAAGGATCCTTTCTTTACAAGGAGATTAAAGGCCCCTTCCCATTCCCATGGGGTTAGACAATGTGTAGCGATAAAGTAATGGCTGTGGAGCTCAGGCTGCCATGCCTTACAGGGCACTGGATTGAGCAAGAGGAAACAAAACCCCAAACCATGGGGATCTTTAGACTGCACTGAGCCAGCACTCAGACTCTGCAGGGGTGTAAGGATCTCCAGGCAGGAACTGAAAAGCCCAGGGTGGTTATCACGAGGGGAGCGCAGCCTGTGATGTCAGGGCTGGCTCCAGGGCACAAGGGTCATTTCACTGGATACTTGGGAAAGGCTCCTCAGCAGCAGCCTCTTAAAGCACAAAAATGGAGGCAGCGAGTTGCACTAGGTGTGATGTGCTATCTGAACACATTCAATCCTCCCAGTCTTGTGGGGGTAAATGCCATTTTACATGTGGGCCAACTGAGGCACAGTGAACTTAGGCCATGCAACTTGTAGGGGTAGAGCTATAATTCAAACCCATAATGTCATTTCCCAGAATCTGTGAGCTTAACTAAGCCAGGCTGCCATTCCTAAGCAAGTACGCCAGAGGGCGTGGTATTTTATTCCATGAAGCCCTGAATTCTAGAATCCTCCAGGACAAACTGGTATTAAATAAACTAAGACTCTGTTCGCCAGTATGAGACAAAACAAGGTAAAAATAAGGAAAACGATTAAACAATATAATTTAGTGATTATACTGTATGAATTAGGTACTTCATACATCCATCCAGTGCTCATGTAACCCATTTTACAGATGAAGCCTTGAGGGCTTGTAGGGATTAGGTGTTGGATAATAGTTATACATTTCTACTGCCAGAGGGAAGTTATGGTGACATATGAACATCAAGTTTTCTGCCTAAAACTTAAGCTTTTGCTCCAACATGCTTTTGTTTGTCCTCATAAGGCTTTGGATTTTCTCCAGCTATACCTCATCTGTCCCCTGAGAGACTGCCAGCTTCAGAGTGCTCCCCAGCAAGCAAATGTGCTGGTGTAGATGTGTCCCTGGCAGCATATTCACAACGCACTTGGTATTCCCATTAAAACAAAAACAAAAATAAAAACTAATTTTTTGCTTTACTTAAAATTATATTTTTTGATGGTATTGGAGATTGCATCCACACTGATATACATCCTCAGTCCTATTTTTTTTAAGACATGTTCTCATTAATTTGCTAAGGTATCTGTGCTGGGCACAAATTTGCCCTCCTCTTGCATCACCCTTCCAGTGTGCTGGAAATACAGGTTTTTTTTTTTTTATTTTACAGTTTATACATTTCTGTTGCCACCTGCATGGATTTCCTACTCGTACAGACTGACCAGCAATATCTCAGGGGCCCCAGATTTTTTGGAAAGATAGTATTAACTTGACTGAATCTCAGCTCTTCTATTTTCTGGCCAGTGGATCTAGGGTCATTTGTGTTTTAAGCCTCCAAGCCGAGTTAACTCACGCCTGAGTAATGGGTTCATGATCCTTGGCAGGAATTACCTGAAACATTGAGGTGAGGATGTGTAGCACGCATAGAGAGGTCCATAGCCTGTGTCCCCCACAAGCTTTTATCAGTTCCCCTTATAGGCAAGACAATGTCAGTTCCATCCTGTATCCTTGGAATGGGCCAGCACATGGTGTTTGCCAGTCTTCTCTCTGCTGCTCCACCTATCACTTCTCCTGTCTCCAGGCCAGGTGAGGTGACCCTGCCAGTCCATCTTCTGTATTCCCCTCCCTTTCCATCCGCTTCATGCTACTGTAGTTGTCTCACACCAAGCCTTCAGCTTGAGGGCCAAGGCTGAGCCTCATGTGCTGTCATAGCACCCGGCTGTGCTCTGTGAATTCAGGAGCAGGATGATGCTCACTCTATGCACATACTTACCTACCTACTGTCTACGATACTGTAACGGAAGTCCTCACATGTGCTGCTTCTTCCACTTAAGTTATTTTCTATTGTAGTATAAAATGACACATAGAGAGATACACAAAATAAGTGCAGATCTTAATGAGCTAATGCAGAAAGGATATTCTTATAGTCACACCTAGAACAAGTATTAAAACCCAAACAGCTTTGCAGGAACCCCTTCCTTGTGCGCTCTTCCAGCACAATCTTTCCCTACTCCCAGAAACGGACTCACTATCCTGCCTTCTGCCCCATTTGCATGTTCCTGTGCAATGTAAAATGTTCTTCCACACCCGTATTTCCTGTAAAAAAGCAAACGGATCCAGGCTTACCTTGTTCACTACTTTCCCCCAAGCCCAAACCAGTTAGGTTTCAATAAGCTCTAGTTTCTTTTGGGGGACATTGTGTTTTAAGATCACAACCTGGATAACAAGGCAGGAATCTGCTATGGTTCTGTGAACCACTCTGTGCCCTGCTCCCAACAGGTCAGTGCTGGTTACTGGGCAGCTGCTGAGCACGTGTTCTGTGAATTCAGCAGCTGGACGGTCCTTACTCTACCCACACACTTAGCTATCTACTTTGTATCATCTGCCTGTCATGTCTGTACTATCTACCTATTACCTACCTATCTACTCTCTATATTTTATTTATGTCTTCTCGCTCTACAAATGCATGCACATATGTGTGCATATACATAGCTCTGCTAGCCCAGGAAAATACTCCCATGGATCAAATGTTCTGCTGTCACTACCTCAGTAATTGTTTTTATACTTATTATGTCATTGAATTCTTACGATCACCCCTCAGGAGTTTATCCTCTTTTTATGTTTGAGGAAACAGGGGCTCAGAGGCATGAAGTGATTCACTCAAGGTCAAACATAATGAAGGACAGAGCTAAACTACAAACCCAGAATCTCAGAGGCTCCCAAACCTATGCATACGCCTTTCCTCGGTCCAAAATGAAGGTCTGTCCCTGAAACATAAATTCGTTTACTTTAAATTTGATCTTGTTCAAGACTTAGTGAAGAAGGAGCAGCTGAGTAGATGAGTGACTTCACGGGGCAGAGGGGGAACACAGCCTAGCTTTGTGTTTGATCAATTCTTTTTCTTCATTTCAAGGTTCTCAATGTGACATTATTTTTGCTAGAGATGACAGGACGATATTTTTAGTAATCTGAAATAAACCTGAAGGTATATTTTTACTCTTATCTTACAAAGTTCATTTTACTCAGATGTTTCCAGATGGAAAAATAAGTGAATGATATCAGTTAATTTGTTAAGTAATTCAAGTTCCGATTCACGTTTATATGACATTATGGGCTCGGTTTTTATTGGAGTCTAGTAATAGGTAGAAAAGTCTCTCTTTGCCTTGTGCCCAGGTGGTCATAGCCTCACTGTATTTGTGACTGTGATAAAATCTTCTGATAAGGCTGCCTGGATGGGAAGGTCTGTAGCCTTTTTAATAGAAGCAGACCACAAGAGAGGCTGAGGTCAAGTTCTCAGTTTCTGGGGCCTCTTAAACAGAAGGAAAGAGATGGTCGGCATTTAACCCTTCCTGTCATGGAAAGGAGGCAGATTTCAGGCTTTCCTACTGGGCAAGGGAGCCCTCCCTGCGGAGGAGAAGCCGGATGTGTGGATTCACGGAGACAAACACAAGGATGGGTGTAGCAATGTCCTGTCTTCATCTTTGGACACCAGAGTCAGGACAGTGTTGGAACAAATGCCAAGTCATCCCCACAGGCAAGGAGGAAAGAAGGCCAAACTATGTGTATGTCTTTAATTATCTTAGATGATAATAAAGAATTGACTGGAAACAGATTTGACCATTGATAAGAAAAAGGCCAAATGCCTGATGGGGAGCAACAGTGATTTAAAGTAATTGTCCAATAAATGTGGGGAATCTGTGGTGCAAAAGAGTGATGTTTTCTGAGATCTCATGGATACTCTAATTTATGATTCTACTTATGATCGCCCTTCACACCTCTAAATCATGGCTCAATCGTCAGTTTCACAGACACTCTCCTGAGCTCATCTCCACGGGACCATGTGAGTAAAGAGTGATCCCTCTGTTTGGAAGGGGAGAGAGGACTTCAACCTTCTAAGGCATCTTAGCCTTCCAGGGCCTTCACAGCTGCTATCACTGTATGAAGCCCAGAGAGAAGTGTACTCAGGACTCTCTGGATCCCTCAGACTTATCCCCATCATCATTCTTTCTTACCTTCTTAGGCTGAAACCTCATTTTTTTCCTCTAGCTTCTCTAGAATCTTGTTTCATAGCTAATAACCAAGTCTGCATCCTCAAGGACTCTGCCTAACCTTCAGTCCAGGCTTACAAGGTGAGATACTTCTCCACTATCGTTTATTCCCCCTTCAGAGCATTCTCTTTCAACATGGTCTAGAAATTCCCAGTTTAACTGTGCCTTCCTGGTTGTGCCCTGTGCTCCAAGGATACTCTTTGCCATTGTGACTTCCTGCCCTTCAGTCTGTCTGGAACCACATACCTACCATTGCTTGAACTTGGGATATTTTTTTGCCTGAGCTTTAACCACACAGTCTCAAACCTCATCAGGGTTTCTTTCATATTTTCATCATATCCCAGTATATTTGTAATTAACATTATAATGCTTTATATAAAATATGGAAACCTTATTTAACATTCTATGATTCATTCTATTTGTTCTATTATTCCTTTACATCAGTTCACGTTTTATGCTGCACAGTTCACTGGTGTAGTGACTGAATTTACTCTAACAGTCATACAATAATCTAAGAAGGAAGAAATTTGTCTTATATGTTTACTCACATATTTACCATTTCCATCACTCTTATTTCCTTGCTATGGGTTTTTCCTTGAGTATCATTTATTTTCTACCTGAAGGGCATTCTTTGTCATTCCTTATCTTTTGTTTTCAAAGTTTTCAGTAAAATGTTGGCTGTTTTTTACATTATTTTTCTCTCATATGTAATACATCCTTTATTCTCAGTGATTCCAAGAGTTTCTTTCATTTTCAGAAGTTAAGAATAATATGAATAGGAGTTGTTTTTCTTTCAGCCTGGAGTTTGCTAATCTTATTCAGTCTTCACAGTGTTATTTTGCACTGTCCTGGAAGAATTTTCTATCTTTACTTCTCAGTCAATTCTTCCATGACTCACGCACCTTCTTTTATCCTTTGATCTTTTTAAGATTTTCCTCTTTTATTCTCTTCTGTTTTAAACCTATACTTTTCCTATAAGGATTGCATTTTCTACTCTAGATTTTTACATTTAGATAGTTTCTAATTCTATTCATTCATTATGACAGTTCATTCATTATGACAATGTTTACATTTTAAATTGTAAAATGTGTTTTATCCAGCTGCCTTGAACTTATTATCTGATAATTCCAGCATCTGTATCATCATAGTGTTTGTTTCCCTTAAATGATTTTATTGGACTTTAAGTTATATTTTCTTCTTTTCTCAAGTCCAATATTTTTATTCCACATTGGACACTGTGAATGACAAATAGTAGAGACTCAGGGTTCTGTTAACTGTTCTCTGAGATGTTGACCTTTGTTAAGTTCCTGGATGATCACTTGCACTTGTGGATGTCTGGCTTTATGTTTGACAAGAGTGTGTTTACTAGGGTTTGTTTGGTTTTCTCCTTAGTCCTGGGCCAGTCCTTTAATCCTGGCACATAGTCGTAAGACATGTCTCTGCTGACATTTCATTGCAAAACTCTCAGTGTTTGCCTAACTAACCCTTCTTCCTTGGAGGAATTCCAAAACTTGCCTCTTTGGAGTGCACAGTGCCTAAAATATCTGCTCAGTTTATTGCCCCTATTTTCTAGTAGAACTCTTACCAGGTTGTTGGAGTTTTCCCTATGCTTACATAGTTCAGGGTGCAAAGACCTGAAGGATTTTGGGGGAGTTTGTGCTCAGATTTTGGGCTTCCTTCCTCTCTTCCTATCATTTCTGGTATTGCCCTCTCATTTTCTAGCAATTACAGTACTGCTTAGTGCCTCTAGCACCTCAAGCTGAAAGCATGTGGCTGTCTGTCCTTCCTTCTTTCCTTGTTTAATTCTTCTGATCTCTATTACATTTCAATTTTTATTTTTAATAACCTTAGTGAGGTACAGTTTAATGCACCATAAAATTCACTCTTAGTAAGTATGCAACTCGACAGCTTTCAATAAATTTATTGAGTTGCTCCATTAAAACCACAATGCAGTTTCAGAACACTTCCAAAAATGTCTATGCCCATTTGCAGTTGATTTTTGCCTTGATTTGAAGCCCTAGGCACAATGGACCAGTTTTCTGTCTCTATAAAATCACCTTTTATGAACATTCCATGCAAATGAAATCATATAATATGTTGTCTTTGTGTCTAGGTTATTTCTTTAGTATAATATCTTTGAGACTCAACCATGATGTTGTATGATTCAGTCGTTCATTTATTGTTATTTTTGAACAGCATTCCATGTGCAGATGTACAATCATTTATTTGTAGGTCAACTTGTTTTCTGGAAGTTATCTTTTTCAATATTCCCCAGATGATATGTAGTCAAATTCTTATTTGTGGGACCAGGGATTGGGGTTTGGGAACCCAAGGTAAAAAATCATATACTTTCATTTAGATAATTTTTAAACATTAAGTTTTCTTGAACACATATTTGTGTTAGACATTGTGTTAAGATTAAAGAAGTATATAAGAGTGATATTCCAGTATAGTGGTGGAGATGAATCAGTGAACAAATAAGTATAATAAAGTGTGAAAGGTACAGTGGTAAAAGTCTTTTCTGTCCCTACCCCTCATGGAAGTAAGATCATTTTTCTATTGAGAAGGAATTACAAGAAAGTTTTTATCAAGGATACACTACTTGAATACCATGTTGAAATATGCACGAGTAATTGGCCAGCCAGATGGTAAACCTGACTTGCCTGGCCATCGTCCATTGTTCTTTTAGTCCAAGGCTGGGCAGAGAAGATCGAGTTTGCAATGCGGTCCAATGTTGTTCATAGGCACAGTGTATCTCTGCTATTGGGTATTGCATGGTAGCAAACCATCCCTGTGAGTGTCTACTTGGACTAACGAGTGAAGAAATATAATGAAGTCTTGAAGGATAGCTAGGTTCTGCTAAGCTAGGTAAACTTCAACAAGATTTTTTTTAAAAAAGGTAGGGAAGCAACACAAAGCTTTAGAGATAGTGGACTTGCTCTGATACCTCTGTCAAATTACTTATTTTTTTCAGTCTTAATTTCAATCTTTATAAAATGAAGTTAAAATTTGATTTCAAATTAACTATGTGATTGAGATATAAAACAAGAGTTTAAGGATTGGAACACAACAGCCTCTTAAAAAAAATGCATATTTCATTCCCCCTCACCACCCAACATGTAATATGTTACCAATGTCTCACCATTTTTGTACCAAAGGCCAAAATAAGTTAATGCAATGACAAGGGTTATCTTTTGACTTCTAATTTCTATTGCCTCAAGAAAGCTACTACCTTCTAAGTAGCCAAGAGATGCAGTGGTTTCTTCATAATGAGGCCTTGCTAGTTTCTAAATTTGCCCTGATTGTCAAGGTGATGGAGGAGGTTCATTATTTAGAGTCATAATTAAAGGGCACTTCCTTTAGCTAAACTAATGAGCAGTAAGGGCAGAAATATTTGCATGTTTAGACATTAAGGATGGAAACAGATGACTCATAGGAGATTGGGAGGAAGCAGGCAGGGGAGAACAAATTAATCTCGCTGCTGGGCCTCACTGATTTTCAAGTCTCCCTCAAAGAAGTGGACTTTTCTTGGAAGTCAGCACCACTGTCTTCTCTTATGTGGAAAGAATGGCTGTCCCTCACCAGGACTCATGAGAAAGCTGATCGTTGCTTCAAACATGATTCCTGATGAGCTAAGCTTGTAATCTATTCCTTGGTGGACATCCATTCTAAACCTTAAGTACTAGCATAGATATCATCTCATTCTTGTCACCTTGCATGCTTACTACAGTTGTAAGTTCTCCCATGTCTCCCTTTTGGAGCCTGTACTTCTTAACGTCATGTTCAGGGTTCTTCCACTCGTCAGATCAGAGCTGTGGAAAGCACTTTGCTTTGTCTCTAGTTATTCATTCCCAACACAGTTGTTATGTTTAAACTGAAAGACTTTTGATAGCATTAAAGATAGTGTCCAATGTGCCGTAAGAACTGAAGTAAGGCTAGCTCCAAGTCTCCTCACTGTTTAGTGACCAATGCTTGACCTCGTGTCTCCTAAGGACAGAAGATTAGTATGAGAATCACTCATTTGATATTAGAATTCTGTTTTGTTAATTTCTTGACTTTCTTCAGTGTGAGAGTGACACAGGAAAATATCTTCCATGTCACAAAGCAAATGTTTGGGTTCAATGTCAACAAAAGTATCTTCTTTTCCTCCCATTGGTACCATTCCCTGAAAAAAACTAAAAAGAAAGGAGCGAGGCACAGCCAGGGCCGCGGCTGAGGCCACGCTGTCTCCAGCAGAACCTCTCCAGGGCCCTGGAGTCTTAATTCATTATTGAAAAGGTTATTTGCTTTACTGAGCATTTTTAATTGTGTTGACATTTTTTTTCTCTTTTAACAGAAAATAACATTCTTTTCAGTGTTGACATTATTTCCTGCTTTTTAACATTTACTTTAAATATGTATTAAGGGATGTCTACTGAAAACATGCATTCATTGCCTCTGGGCAAATGTACAAGCTAAAACACAAATAATGATTTCACAGGAGTAAAAGGAATTGCTGAGCAGGTGCTTGTCAGGGGAAGAGAGACAGAGAGGAGCCAGGTCTGTCAACAAAGGAAGAAAAGGTAGCGTGTAATAAGCGCCTTTGATCTGGGGGAGCTTAACAGTTATATGGCATTGGACTTCAAGTCAGGAAGACCAGGCAGAGGACAAGGACAGTGTGGTAGGGAAAAGAGCACATGCTGCAACTCTGTACTCTGAAGAAAAATTCAAGAAAATTCTCTGAGAACTAATGGAAATCTAAGAAAGCCCCCTGAAGCCAGCTCTTCAAGCAAATATCACAGTGTATACTGACATATAAGGCTATGGGTACCATAAGTGGATTTGTGCAGACTATGTCCCTGAGAAGTGGCAAAAGGAATTATGTACTTGTCAGATTTTCCTATTGCTCAGATCTGCAATGTGCTCCACCAGCATTTGGCAATATTGTTCTGTGCTTCACTAACCTGTTTTTACTTTGTGCTATTCACTTCTCTTTGTGTTTCAGCGACTCTTTCCTTCTGGACCTGGTTTTGCCTCTAGAACTCTGCGGGAATTGCCAGTAATCACAGTAGTTAGTTTTCACTAACTGCTCACCTGAACACTCACTTGTGCTAATTAGATAGAACACTTGGGAGGTGATTCTGGGAAGAAGAAAAGATGCAATGGGGAGTCCGGGTCAGGAATGGAGGAAACACTAATATAAGGACACTGCTGAAGTCACTGCTGTGGCAGTGGGGTCTTCTTCCACTGGGAACCCTGAGAACATGCAAGGTGCTGCCCAGAATTGCTCCCCACCTCCAGGACTGGCTGCGCCTGGACCCCTTTGAGATGAGGGTGCTCCCAGGAGTAACAGCACTGGCACACTTTTGGGCCATGCTTACTGGAGCCAAACAAGCCCATGCCACTTTGGTAGAGACCCCAGGGGAGCAAGCAGAAAGGCACAGCTGTGTGTGGTGTACACTAAAGAAGGACTATCCAGCCCCAGTGAGTTTTTGTGCTCCATGGGAAAAGCAGATGTTATCTACAGAACTTAACACTCATATCACCTTGGTTAACTTTAAGCTTCCAGGGAGGTTCTGTCAAGAGAAAGAGGATTTTCTAAGTTTGCTTTAGCATTTCAAATACAGGGAACACAGTGATTTTTCCTAAAAGGCTAAGTTTGGTTTAGCATTTCCAGCATCAAATATAGAGCACACAGGGATTCTTCCTTCAAGGCAAAAAAGTCTCCTTTTTCTCTTCTGGCTGGTGAGGAGAAGACTAGGCTCAGAGAGGAAGGGACAGCCAAAATCTGCCCCAGGGGGACCTCAGCCTGAGGCTGGTAAGGAAGCAGGCCAAGTGAAAAGCCAGGAGCAAGCAGTGAATGGGGTTAACATCCGGCAGCCTTCTCTGTCCTCCATTCTAGGGTTACTCCTGGAAGATGAGGGGCTCTTTGGAGACCTACAGCTGGAGTACATATGTTACACGGGTGTTCGGAGGAGACTATGGGTCTATTTGGAAAACCTGGCCTAGGGGTCACTTCAGTGAGGTGTGGGG
The DNA here is from genome assembly GCA_004027455.1 of Hydrochoerus hydrochaeris. Taxonomy (NCBI): domain Eukaryota; kingdom Metazoa; phylum Chordata; class Mammalia; order Rodentia; family Hydrochaeridae; genus Hydrochoerus; species Hydrochoerus hydrochaeris. The sequence goes on along the minus strand of PVLA01000245.1, from coordinate 495,321 downwards.
AGAGCAGATGTGACTTGATTAACGAGCCCCATGCTTCTCCATGTCTCATGAATGATGTATTAGTTTCCTATTGCTGCTGTAACAAATGACCACAATGTAGGTTAAAACAACACAGATTTATTATCTTATAGTTTGGGAGGTCAAGAGTCTGAAATGAGTTTCACTGGATTTAAATCAAGGTATTAGCAGGACCATATCCCCTGTGGAGGCACTAAGGAATACTCTATTTTCTTCCCTTTTCTAGTTTCTAGAAACTAGCACATTCATTGGTTCCTGGCCGCCCATCACTTCGTATCACACCACATCACATCTAATCACATCACACTGGACCTCCACTTCCATCTTTCCTTCTTCTCAAGCTGCAACCCTACAATTGCCCGTCTTATAAAGATGCTTGTCATTATATCAGGCCTGTAAGAATGTGCCTAATTTCTCCATCTTAAGGCTCTCAAATAAACACATACATAAACTTTTTGCCATGCAAGACAACTTACTCACAAGTTTCAGAGATTATGAGGTGGACATTTTGGATGACATCTTCCACCAGTGGCTACCAGGGAACCCAGAGGTGCCAGGTGACATGCATGTCATAGAGATAGTGAGGGGCAGTAGTGCCTGCTTCAGGGACCCTGGGCATCATGAAAGGCTGAGTGGAAAGGGCTTCAAGAAGAAGGGAGCATAACTCGGGCAATAGTTTATAGTGGTGCCAGCACCATCCCTCAAAGAAAGCGGCATGGGTGGGTTAGGCCAGCAGCCACCTTTCCAGAGAGCAGACCGCCGAGTATCTACACAGTTGCTATCTGAGAAGGCCCTGAGATGTGTCCTTGGGAAGCCTGAGCACACATCTCTTCCAATATCACCAGGCCTCTCCACCTCTCCTCACAGGACTAGAAGTTCTGAGGGCATGAGGAGGGGCTCTCAGAGGACTCCCCTGAGGTCCCATCTATAGTGTAGAGAAGTAAACAATCTAGGTTTTCCTTGTACATGCAAATGAGGATCATTGTGTTTGGACTCACCCCACACACATTATTGACTCAAACAAAGATCCTGCAAGTTGACATTTTAGAAAAAGCCATTTGGAATCCTACTTAAAACAGAGAAATAGAGGTTCTGAGTATAGTTCCCTTTTGTTCAGAATATCTAATCCTGAAGGAAATCAGGTCTTTTCCCAGACAGCATATAGGCAGGGACCCTGAGAAGGGTGACTGCATTGCATAAGAAGAAACATAGCCAGCTTATTCCAGAGTTCGTTTTTAACAGCAGAATTAGAGTGCTGATAATGCCCAATTATTTTGCACATTAAGGTGACTGGTCTGGACTGGACTGACCATTCTCTAATTAACTCCTTGGCACTTGGCTATAATAATGATTGAACTAACCTATTTGACTCCCAGTGTGACTGAATGAGCAGATGCAAGGAAATTGACTGCATCATTCTAACACAGATTTTTTCTTTTCTTTTCTTTTCTTTTCTTTTCTTTTCTTTTCTTTTCTTTTCTTTTCTTTTCTTTTTTTCCTTCCTTCCTTCCTTCCTTCCTTCCTTCCTTCCTTCCTTCCTTCTTTTTTCTCTCTCCAAAAATAAAAGATTCCAGCACTTTCATCTTCCAGGAGCTTTAGAATTCTGTGAAAATAGAAAGGGCTTGACAAGCAAAGACTTAGACCCAAGACAAATGTGCTCAAATCTTGGCTCAGGGAAGTGTTGGCTGATGGCTTACTTTTTCCTTTTTGGCAGAGGAGGAAGACTACCTGCACTGAGGGGACCCTGCGTGCACACCTGCTCTGGGTGTGAGGCTGTTGAGGACCAGACATACTCCCTCCTCCCGGGAGTCCAGCATTTTCTATGGGGTGGGCCAGTGGGCTGGGAGGATGTGAATCATCACCAAAACAGAAGCGAGCCTCAGGAGGGAAGATCCACATCTCTCAAACACACACACTACTGTGTGGTCTTCTTGTATTAAAAAAATATTTTTTTCAATCAGTAGCCCTCAAGGGATGATTGTTGGATAAAGAGAGATTACAGAATTTTAGCTGGATGTAATGTTATTCTTTTGCATGAGAAAATATTAAAAATTGAGGTGTTTTACAGGAAAATCTGATTTCCAACTTTTGAGCAATTGGAAGTATAGCACTGACCTTGGATTCTTGTATGACCTGGGGCTGTGGGGCAGCTGAATCTTTAATTCAACCAGCTAGGTGCCCGGCATCACACAGTCAGGTGTCTCCACTCATTCTTGCTGCAGCTCCTGAGGGCCCACAGTGACTAGAATCAGACTCCTGAAAGAGGATGCTACCGAGGATCCATTAGTGGAGTGTAAATGGGGCAGAGCTGTGAGCTTGCCCAGGGCAGAGTCCTGTTTGTCTTCTTTCTATTTCCGGTGCTTATTGTGCATCCCGCACTGAGAGGACAATGACCAGTTAGATGAATCTGATTTCTGCATCTTGTGCTCATTGCCATTTTTCAGAATGTGTTTCTTCCCTCATGGGAATGGGAGACACCTGTGCTCTTGGCTGGCTGACTGAGGCTGTCACGGAGGCTGCATCTTCCAAGTGGGAAATGCTCTTCAACACCAGCCGGCCTCTATGCCAACACCAACAGGTCCAGAGGGGAGATAGGAGACTTTGTAGCACTGAATCAACCACACCCAAATCATATTAAACCCAGGAGGGGCTACAGATTAACAAGCCTTTCCTGTTGCAATGGCGGCAGAGTGACCTTCTTTGCTCTTGTCTGAGTGTGCATATGACTAAATGTAGGCTCAGGGGATTTGCATTAGCAGATTGAAAGTAGAAATTCTATGGGAATGACGTTCTTCTTGTCCTTAGATCATTTTAGTGAAATGCACTAGATTGTCAGGGGATCTCCTGGAGCTACCTGACAATGGATGGACTTGGCCAGTCCATGGATTCTGGCAAGTGCCTTCTCAAACATGGGACAAAGGGGTTGAACCATCACTCACTGGACCACTGCAGAAAAGCTGTGTGGAGCCAACTGTTTAAACTCTTGTCTAGTACTGGCAGGGATATAGGAATAAGAAGTGGGGGAGTGTTTCTGCAGCCCTTTTTATGGGTCCCATGGAATGGCCTGGATTGAGCTATATTTGTCTAAACTTGATATATGTGATAAATGTCATACTAGCATTTCATACTTGCTCATTTCTTTGGAAATAAAGAACCAACTCAATATAAAAAGCTACTTTTGATTTATTTCTCACCAGTTGCTCCATACTTTTGGTCCCAACACTTTCAAAAGCTTTTCCTTCCACCCTATTCCTTTTATCGGGCTTGCTAACAACCCTCCTGTACCTGTCCGCTGCCTTGGCTGCCCGGTCCTACACTGAGAAGCTCATTGGCGAGATATTCCTCCTTAGGCTTTTCATGTTTTTTCCCCTAGGTCTCCCTCAGGTGTCCCTGCATGGGGTTCCAAGCCTGTCCCTGCCTTCTGCCCGAACTTCTACTGCAGACACTGTAAGCTGTCGGTGTATGTGTTTCCTTGACCTATGGATACTGCTAGAGACTAGAAACTCCTATTTCATCTGCTGATTCCAGGTTCCTAGTACAAAGCCTCACACATAGCTTGTACCCAGAATAAGGTGTTGAGTATAGAAATAAATGAGTGTCATCAGGCATTAAAAGAGATAGGATGCTTCTGAAATCTCCAGGTGGGCAAGCGGTTTAAGTATACACAGTTCATTCTACAGTGAATCCAGCTCAATCTTTGAAATACAATATCAAGATCAAAGATAAACAGTATTTAAGAGATAGACAATAAGCACTGGCAAAGTTTTAAAGTGCTCAGTCAAATGAATCAAAAGCAGATAGACCAGAAACCAGAAGGTAGACTCTTAGAAATGGGTAAGTAGACCAGGGAATGGGGAAGGAAAGGAATTGCAGTTACCAAGAGCCAGACACAGCATACATGCCTATAATCCCAGCACTCTGGGAGGCTGGGTCACAGAAATAGTAAGTTTGAGCCCACATTGGGCACCTTTGAGACTTAGCAAGACTAGAGTAAAAATTTTTTTTTAGAAAGAACTAGAGATACATTGCTCAGAGTAAAGGCCCTGGCTTCAATACTCCAGAGAACAAACCAAAAGCAATTATCAAGATATAACATATGCATTTACCATGTACCAATTTTCCCAAATTAACATTATTATTTTGTATTACAAATATGCACTAAAAAAGAAAAAAGAGGAAAAAAATTAATTAGATATCATGATGTTTTGAAAAAGATCTCTAGATTGTTTTCTCTTTCTTGTGATGGTTAAGGTGGTTTGCCAACTCGATTGGGTTGGGAGCTACTGGGAGGACTGGTGGAGCTCACTTCTGAGAGTTTCTGGGTGGGCCATGGAGACTGTCCTTGGGGATCTATATCTAAACCCCTACCTTTTTCTCTTTGCCTCTGGTACTATTCCTTTGTTTTGTTTACTAGTCACCATGAACTGAGCATCTCTGCTTTGCCATCCTTCACCATCATGTTTTTGCCTCTGAGACAGCTGGGAATGGACCGAATTCCCTTAAAACGTGAGCCTTTAAATTGTGGATACTGCATATTTCGTCCTAGCAACAGAAAATCTGACTAATACACATATCTAGTGCCTTCCTCCCCTGCCTCACTTTGTCTCCCTTTTCTTTTGCTCTCAATGTTTATTTACTGTCAGGAAAACATTTACGAGGCACCGAGTATATGCTCATGGCTCTAACACACAAGCACTGAATAGTTGTGCATGAGTACAACATAGTCTTGTCCCTGGAGCTCAATTCCAAGTGAGCAGACAGGTGGGTAACTACAGTACAGTGAGTACTGGGATCGAGTTCTGCATGGGATCTGAGGAGTGGAAGAAAAAGGAAAACTCTTTAGGGGTGCTCCAGGCTGCCTTCCTCAGAGGAGGCTTTACTAGGTATGTATATTGTAGATAACAAGTGATTTATATCTAGGAAACTTTTGGTAAGATTCTGACCTCTTGGAGTTGATAAGAGACCCGTTTAAATTACTTGGTTTTCAGGCATGTACACCAGGGAGGTCTCCTATGCCCTACCCTGCTTTACACTATTCTCTGTGATTTTCTTCAGAGGGAGGGCAACTGTCTAAGTGGACTGGGGCTTCTTTTCTTTTCCTTCCTTTCTCCTTCCTTCCCTTCCTTTTTTCTTTGCTCTCTCTCTCTCTCTCTCTCTCTCTCTCTCTCTGCCATGTGAGGACACAGTGCTACCAGGAAAACTGCTCTCACCAGGAACTGAGTTGTCAGGAATCCTGATCTTGGATTTCCCAGCCTCCTTCACTGTGTAAAAATAAATTTCTTTTGTTTAAGCCAGCCAGCCTGAAGTATTTTGGTATGGCTTTCTATGCAGTTTGAAACAAAGAGGAAGACAGTTTGAGCAAAGTGAAGATCTGACAATTGCACAGAGTTTCCTCAATACTACAAATGTTTTGCATTTCACTGATAATTCTGATCTATAAATTGTAACTCTAGAAATGTTTAACTTTTAAATTAGCACATGCTCACTACAGAAGCAGCACAGCATAACAGAAAGGGGAACTGTTGGTTGTGATTTGCTGTGTGACCCTGAGCAAGTTACTGAGCTGGGTCTTTTGCCTCATGATGCCCATCGGGAAGGCCCACAGTGGAGCTGAGGGTGGTCTCACACACACAGCCTTCCTGCCTCAGGGCAGCCACTCTCTGTCAAATCAATGTCGATGAGACCAGAATAGTTTAGAAGATGTTTAGTGAATCTAGCGTCTAAGTTCCCAGTTTTGGAATGTATCTCAGATTTGTTAGATTTACTATATATTTATATGTACAACCAGAATTCCTTTTTTTTTTTGCTATTTTTAATTTCAAATCCTGTGACTTCATTTGCCTATATCTGTGCTTCTCAATCCCATGTCAAAAAATGCTTCAGGGTATCTATAATTATCTTTGCCAGTATGGCAATGTTCTTATTAAAATAACCTCATGATATGGAATTTATTTTAGTTCACTTCACTTTGTATTATGTATTTTAAAACATCTCATAAAAGCCATCTGGCCCTTCAGGACATAGCCGTGAGTTTGCTGAGAAATCATATACACAATGTCAAGATTTTATCATTACTGCGAGAACTAGAATTCTTAGGGGAACACAGAGTATTCTAGGTGCCATCTGCTCAGGACTCTAGAATCTAGCAGGACAGAAGTTGTGGGAGTGGGCTAGGCAATGTCCCTCAGACATCCATCCCCTGAGCTTGGCATCCTGGATCCTGTTACACTGCCCCGAGTTCCACCAGTGAGGACTCACACAGTTACTGAATCTTGTTTTAAGGAGTGTCCATGTGTACTTCTGTGAGGATGAATGTAATAACTCAGTGTGAATTAATTCTGAGACTTGCCCCACTGGAAGTTGGGGGTTTAGGAAGAAGACGGGGTAGAGATGGAGAAACAAGAAGACAGAAGGGACAGGATAAAGAAACATTCAGCGCAGACAAAATGACTCAGATAGTAAACATGATGGCCTTTGAGGAAGGAAAGAAGACTGAGGATCCTATAAGTAGTGCTCAGTTCAGGATATGGCTGGGTCATAACAAAAGCAAAACAAGGGTCTGGGGCCCCCAGACATTAAAGAAAGGCTGCAAATTGAGCATCATTTCATCTGCTTGTTTAAAGCGGCATGCATTTTATGCTCCACTCCTGGCTTCTGGATTCTCTCTCTTGATATTTTTAAAGCCATTTTTAAAGAAGTGAATCTGACTCCTTGCAAATTTAGGCGAAGATCAACTCTAGGTTTGCTTCTTTGACTTTTCTGCATTGGCACAGCCACCCAAAGAAGTGGGATCTCCCTTCACAGTCTCAGAACTGCACAACCCTGGGAAACACACTGCAGAACCTTGGATTTAAACCAGACACTTCATGTGCCATTGATGGGCATGACACAGTGGCCCCTGTGATAAAGAGTCATAAGGCTCTGGAGATAGTCTGGTTTTCTGCTTCATAAAAGAGTACTCACTGCTCATGATGCTCTGTCACATTGACTTTAAAGTCTTCAGGGTTTTGCTCTCAACCTGTCACCAAAAGCAAGCAGTGCTGTCACCAAAAGCAAGCAGTGCTGTCACCCAAAGGGAGGTAGTACAGCAGTGAAGGGAAGACATGGAGCACTTCTGCTATAAAGATGTGCTCACAAAGATCATGAAGGAGCCTGGCAACTAAGGAAAAGCACCTTCCCCTGAGGTCATCACAGAGCAAAATAGACATGACATACATGGGTAGGTCCACTGACCCTACCAGTCGTGACTGGCAAGTGTGGCCCTCCCTCAACAAAAGGCTTTAAGGGACCAAGGTCCTTCCTCACTTTGAAGGACTCTATGCCCCCAGAGTGGATTTCTCCAAAACAACAAGTCACCAGAACTCAAGGTGTCTACCCCCTGCATCCCTGCAGGAAAGAGTTGTGAGCAGGGAAGACGCACACAAGAACCTCACCTGGTCCAGCTTCCAGTGGAACTCTGCGGGGCGAAAGGTGTCAGCCTGGTCGAAGTCCTTCCGTAAGAGGAAGACAAGGCGGCAATTGTGCACATACAGGGCATAGTGGTGCCGGTTCATCTCTGAAAGGCAAAGAGAGAGGACTTGGGGAGTGAGAAAATCCCTGTCAGTCTTTGCCAGAGGAGTCATCCTCTACCTTGCCCAGTACAGCTCAAAGGATAAAGAAATGGGCACTCTGGTTTGCCCTTCACAAGTGGTCTGATGAATGCTCTTGAACCTTATGGGGGTCACTGAAATGGAAGAAGAGGACTCAGGAGCAGCCACAGCAGAAGTGCTGCCAAGAAGCCACCTGGTCTTTAAATGCATGGGCCTTACCCTCAGGTGCTGCGTCAGACCAGGGTAAAGTGACTCCGGTTGGCAAGCTTTCTATGCAGTGACAAACACTTCCAAGAGCCTTGAATGTGCTCTCAGCCAGTGGTGTGAGCTGATCTGGACTCCTATAACACAGCCGGTTCCTCCTGGAGCTCTGAAGTTTTGTTTTACCTCATCAGACTGACAAACAGTGACCACAGAGCACACTGCCTCATCACTTTTGTCTACCAAACCCGTGTTAGGAGGAACTGCCTGGCTTGTAGCTGTAGGGCAGAGGGGATAGATCCGTCTTCCAGGATTAGACACAGCTGCCTGGTACTCCAAAGCAGTGAATCCACACCCCTTCCCCATGCCCAGCCACTAACCAAGGGGACATTTTCTCCTCTGACATAGAAACTTCCTTTCCTGTCTAAGAAATCTGATGGCATGGCTACAGCTATACCGCCTCCTACCAAATGACAGAAGAGGAGCTGTACTTTGACCAATACCAAGGCCTCATGTGTTATTACGTCATAGTATACAGAAGCACATGCTCCATAAATGTTAGATGAATGAGCTTGTGACCATGTCTAGCAGGAAGAACGTGGCTCTAGATTCAGTGTGACTGTGGATGAAGCTGTGTCTTTGGGTGATGTTGGGGGAGTTATTTACCCTCTCAGAGCCTCAGTTTCCTTAACTGTATCATGACAGTGATGCTGGACTCTTCTAATGTAACCTAAGAATAGGATATTGTGATTGTTTCCTACATAACCTCTCTAAATCTTACCTGTGTTGTATCAGTTGCATGTGAAAGTTGTATTAAGTGTGCGTAAGTGCGTGTAGGTTATATGCATATGATGCATGCGTACCCATGCGTGAGTTTTATGTATCATGTTGTATGAGCTATAGTGTGTAACTGGGAGGTTTAAGGTGGCTGCAGTCATATTTGCCACCATAAAATTGATGCACTTATGGGGAGAAATCTGAGAAATTATAGTGAAAAGGAGCTAGGACCACACCTTATCTTTGGGATGACTTTATGAACCATGATAGCTCTGAATATGTTCAGCTACAAGAACCCTGCCTTCCTTGCATGGTTTTGATTTTTTGGTTTTCTCATAGCAGTTTAATCTGGACTTCCCATTCCCTGTATTGGGAAGCATCTTAACTGATACAATGAGGAAATGTTGGTAGAGCATCTGCCCAGAACAGATGCTCAGTGACTGTTAGTATTATAAAGACCATTACTCTGCCTTGTGACCACAGCAACATGGCAAAGCAGTGTTAGCTGCTATGTTCATGTACACATTACAGTCCTCTAGAAGGAAACCCAAGAATGCCAAGAAAGAGGATGGTCAGTTACCAAGCGTGGCAAGATTGGCCTGGGCCACTCAGTGACCACTCAGCCTCTGGCTAGGCAAATACTATGACCTGGTTATGAGAAGTCTGTCAAGATTTTTTTTGTCCTTTTCAAGTTTTCTGATTTTCTGTAAGTTCTATTAATAGCTGTAAAGAAAATAGAGAAAGAATTTTTGCCTTTATGAGCTTTGCTTGGAGTCAGGAGAGGCTGGGGATGCAGAAGTGGACCAGGAAGAATGAAAGAATAGATGGCTCTCTGCCAAAGCATCTCCTAGCCGAGGAGATTTCTCTCTCTCTCTCTCTCTCTCTCTCTCTCTCTCTCTCTCTCTCTCTCTCTCTCTGCTTTTTGGTTGCTCTGGGTTCCTGAGGTAAATGTCCCCCCACCAAGGAAGCATCTGCAGCTCACTAACTGGCAGTGGGAGTGAGGTTCTCACCCCTTCTCCGTGGTAATCCCAATCCTCCTGAGTGGTTTTCTCCTCATTGCCAGGGTGTGGGTGCACCCTCCTTTCCCAGCAGACACAGCAGTCATCCTAGCACTTTGCACCAGAGTGAAATCTCTGCCTTTCGACCTGGTAACTGCTGGATCAGCTTGGTGCTCTTTCTTGGAAAGCCCACTAGGGAGATGGCTAGTGCTGTGTGTGGTCACTTATCATTCATTGTTTTCCATGTAACGCAGAGGGAGCAAGAGAGGGCTGCTTGCCAGGAGCAGAAGATTCTAGTGTCAGGAACAGATGTGTGGGCAGGAGGGGTTATGGAGAGAGGGCAGAAACTGAGGAGGGATCAGGAAAGGCAACAGGAAAGAGCGTTACTTGTACAGGGAGTGGAAGGTAACCACTAAGGTAAGTTGGGTTGGTAGGCACAAGTGTCCCATATGGCAGAGACACCAACATGTTTTTCCCTAGTGTGTTCCCTTTGCAACCCCCACACACAGCTAAAGGCATTTCACGGCGTCTCATGGTGAGCTGGGGCCATGTGACCAAGCTCTGGCAAGTGGAAAGTGATTAGATGTAAAACAAACCACCTGCCGTTCTGACCAATAAAATCCTTCTGCACTCCATCATTTTCTGACTTTCTATTCAGTGGCTAAGAACAGCAGAAACAAAAGCTGCAGAGAGGCAGAAAGGCTTGGTCTCAGGATGTCTGGGCAAAGCAGTGCTTCCCCACCCTGCAGACCTACTAAGCGCTGCTGAGCAATTAATGAGAGTACACTGATGCAAAGTGCCAGCCACTGAGACTTTGTTGGTGGGAAGGAGAGTGGCTTTCTTTCCTTCTCTTTGCTGCAGTCAGTCGTTGCTGACTAATCAATTCTGTTACCCAACTATTTATAAGTTACTTTGTAATGGGCCAGAATTATCAAGTTTTACTTGTACCAAAGAGAAATTAATGCAGTTTTCATGAAGGGCAATTCAATATGTTACCTTAATAGCTTTCTTAATATTTATATTCTTTGATTTAATAATTCAACTTTCAGTCCAGAAGCAATCAGAAATGTCCAAAAATTATATAGTAGAATTTTCACCACAGTATTGTTTCATTTGCATTTAAAAGGAGACAATTTAAATATGCAACAAAAAGCAGAAAGTTAAATGGAGTATTATAGGTCCACATGGCAGTGTTAAATTGCCATACAATTCATGTTTTAAAGAATATCTCATTGCACAGAGAAATGATCTGAATATAGTTATATAAAGGAAACAGATAATAGTACTACATGTTTCATAAAAATATATTCAAATTGTGAGAACATTCTACTATATGTAGAAATAAAATAACATTTTAATGAAATGCAGTTATCAAGCAAGATCTCAAGTGTTCAGATTTTAGATGGCTTTGCATTTTTATACATTTCTGTATTTTTAATACTTACTCCTGCTATAAATATGCATTGCTTTTACAACTGAAAAACATTTCTGATACAAAACAAACCTAATCAGGCTTCAGTTTATTCCTAAAATTTTTATTTTTATTTAGGGTAAGGATGTAGTTATAGATTTTTTTTAGAGTCAGTAAAGTTTAAAAAGATCTTTCCATCTTCTCTGTGCCAATCTTAAGTGTGACTTTCTTTAAGGTCTGAGCTGCAGACCTTGTAGGTCTTATGGGTTGAGGGCACTCAGTGCCTGTAGGTGGGCTGCAGTGGTAACAGGAGGCATTGCCATCTGAGGTAGTGTTCAGCTGTGACTGCCTAATAAAGTGTCCCTGGGATTCTGATATACGGACCTAGGGTGGGTCCCTAGCATCTAGTCGTCTCACAAATGCATTAGTTTATTCAGGTAATAGTCTGGCCGTGGAGCTTATTATGATAAAAGGTATTAGGTCTAAGCCTGCTGTTCTTGATAATTGGCTTTGTTATTCTGGTCCCATTATTCAAACTTCCATGTTCCTCTCTAAGAGGGAATATTTATATCTCTTTGCTCTGCCTTCCAGGGCTACTTGATATGCATCAGAAAGGACCAAATGTGTGGCCACTGACCATAGATAGCTCTGCTGCTTTGCATTTGTCTACACAGACTCGAGGTGTTGTCTCATTGTGGTTATGGCTCTAGAACTGTGATGGGTCTGTACCACAGGTGTTGCTAGGGTCCCAAACCTGGTCCCAAACCTCAGTGTCACCTCAGACAATCTGTGGGGTCCTTCGTCCAAGAAGCCCCAGAGAAGATCTGTTGTTGGCACCAACTTCTCTTACACAGACTTGTGACTGGGGAAAAATCGGACAACTGAGTCTCAGCTCCTCTTGTAGAAAATACATTATTTATCATGACATCTATTGAAGTAGGGAATTTGGAGGTTCTTGTAGCATCATAAAATAGAATACAATTAGATCTAGTAATAATAATAATGATAATAATAATAACACTATCAACATCAGGTAAATTAACAGAGTGCTAAGATCTGGCACTTCTAAGCAATTTTATACTTTGTTTCATGTTTATCTTCTCTGTTTTATGTATGGAGAAACAGGCTCAGAGAGATTAGCAGTCCTCCAAGGCCACATCTTAAGCGATGTGCTGGCTGAGCTGTGAACTTCAGCTGTGTGAGAGAAGAGGCTGAGATCTTGAAACTTAGGTATTTCAACAAAATGTGCACTCGAAATGGGAAAACTATGGAATTACACTTAAAGACAGAGCTGTAATTTTCTATATGATCCCAGAATTTTATGTGCATGTGTGTGTGCATGATGTGGGGGTGTAGTGATAAAAGTATAGTATTTGATCTAAACTGATTCCAGTTCTAATTCCTATAGGATGTATAAATATTTGGGACATATTATTTAGCCTCTTAAGGATGTCCTCATATCCTTAAGATGGGAAAAACAGAAATACTTTTATAAAATTATTTATGAAAATTTGAGAAATTGGTTACACATGTTTGATGTGCCAGATGCTGTTCCAAGCACTTGATGTACATGAAGTTGCTTAATCCTCGTAAGACATGGTGAGGAAGATAATATGGAAATACCCACTTATAGACTAGGAAAATGAAGCACAGAGAGGTTCCACTTGCAGAAGGTCACATAGCGAACAGGTGGCAGAGCACTTTTAACCACAACCTGAGAACTGGCTGACCCAGGTTTAACACACTGAAAATGCCAAAGAACTATCAGCTATCCCTAAGACATATGGTGATGACTTTCAAACTATGACTAAGTTAGTGGGACTCTCACTTAAAAGGTTTTTTGGAAAACTTTCTAGTATATATCAAAGGCAGAGCTTCTTTAAGTATGGATGAAGCATTCTCCTCCACCCCTGGCTCATCTATGGTAGCCCTGAGGAGCTTCTGGGGATGCTGAAATTCTGAGGTGCCCAATTTGAAGATCCTGATTTCAGCTCTTGCATTCATTTGCAGTTGTGCTGATACCTCTCCTCTTTCCTGCTCCTGTTTTACCACAAACCCAGTAAATCAGAAGACAGAAATCCAGAGGCCAGAACACATCCCACCCCCATGATCTACCTCCCTCCACGACTCCTCCATGATTGCATCTGTGTCCAGACAGTTGGGAGACAGGGGCTGTGTAGACTCACCAGTTTTATCTGAGTTGCAGAGGATGGTTTCCTTCTCAGCCCTCACACCGGGGCTGGGGCCATGTTTCATCCACATGGTGATGGTGAACTGGTCCGTCAGGTTCTTAGGCACAATCCCATCTGGAATCTTGGCACCCTGTCTGCCATCAAACTTAAAGATCATCTCACTGCTGTCCACCAGCAGTCCTGAAGTCCAGTTGGTGGCAGAGCTGGGGGATGGCAAGAGGTCGATGATGCCAGATGAGGCTCCTAGAGGGAGCAGGAATAGAAAGCACAAAGGTTCATTGCTCTGTTCTAGGTGATTGGGGAGAGAGGTGTCAAACGCCATCCTACCCTGAGTCGCTTATAACTTACAAATAAAAATGGTGCAAGTTGGCAATTTGGGGTGCGATCAGCTATGATACAAGGAAAATGTGATGGCTAAACTTGGAGGGTGAGTAGAACTGCAGACTTTTATTAACAAGTTCCTGGGGGAAGGCTGGGATTTGCTGAGGTGGATGGATTCATTCATGCACTCACCCATTCATTCACCTTTCATGCATTTATTCAGCACTGAGCTTGTGCCAAAACCCCTGCTAGGTGCTGGTCACAGGAAGGGAAATCAGATCCAGCCTTTGATCTACAGAAACTCAGAGCCAACATGTTGAGCCACAGTTAACAAGACCAAGACTGTGGAAAGTTCTAGGCCCCAATCCCAAGGGAAAGAGTGTGAGCCACATTGTAATCACACTTCGGTATAAACACATGCTGAGGACAAATGGTGCAGTGTGGAGAACAAGGGTTCTGACATCAGCAAGGCTTGAATTTGACACCTGGTGGCATGGCTTGCTAGCTCTGTAACTCCTGTGACTCTATTCCCTGTCCCTGGTGTCTGGGGACCAAATGCATGTGAACTTGCAGCGGCATGCTTGCCACAAAGTGAGTGTTTGCTCTGTGTTTCCTCCAATTTAATAATCAGCATTATTATTATTTCTGCTACCACTATCATTTTACAGGGTAAGTACAAGGTCTTACCCTGAGACAGTGAGAGTGTACTGGCAGATTAGGGTTTGGGAGTATCCTGGGGTAGCTTTCTGGAAGGTAAGCTGACGTGAGAGGGAAGCGCTGGCTTGGCAGAGAAGCCTGGGCCGCCCTGCTGGGAGGATGCTCAGGCCCCGTTTTTCTCCTTAGAGGCTCAAATGTGGAGCCTTTGACTCCACAGAGTCACAGCTCCCTGTGGAGGCACAGCTCAGCCAGTCAGGGAGGAAGAAAGGCTGGGAACTTTCTGCTTTGTTCAAGTAATAAGGACGGGGGTCAGGGGATCTAAGGTGTGCTGGGGGCTGGCACGCGGGGGTGTCTACTAGCACAGCACCACTAGTTAGTCATAAACTCTGGGACTAATGGTGGTTTCTTGTATCAACTGCTGCTTCTCACGATCATTTGATTTTTTTTTTTTTTTGGTCGTTTTGAGACAGGGTCTCACTGTGCAGCTCAGGCTGGCCTTGAGCTCACTTTGTAGCCCAGGATGGTCTCGAACTTGCAACGATCCTCCTGCCTCAGCTTCCTGAGTGCTGGGATTACAGGCGTGAGCCACCACTCCTGGCTTCATTTGATTTTTGACTGTAGGGCAGAGTCTCGTCTCAGCCAGTGTTTGAGTTTCAAGGACAGCCACAAAAACCAAACAAACGAAAAACAAAACAACAATAAAAAAGCCCACCAATTCCTACAGTTAAAATTGCCCTTGAAAACTCTTACAGAAAGTACCATACAGGAATCTGATATATTATGTTTCTTTAAAATGTTCCACCCCAACCAGCTTTCCCTCCAGCCGTGGAAGAGATCATTAGGTTGATACCTAACCGCTTGCAGTGGGAGGTTATGCTACATATAATCCCTTGGAGGCCAGATCCTCTGCCTAGCGCTGTGACAATTCATGGTGGAAGCAGCTTCTAGACCTGCTAGGCCTGAGAATGTAGGAGATGCAGACCTCTCAGTTCATGCTTATCTAAGGGGGTGCAGGTAGAGTTGATTGCATTATTTATATGGGTATTTTCTAGAGATTCTGCCTGTTCCTCTACCTACCATGTTCAGGCATTCAGTTCCTGTTGATTACCACCTTTCCTCTTCTGACATGGCCCATCAGATGCCCTGGCAATTTACTTGGTGCTCGGGGGTCCATCTCCACACTTGGCATCATACTTTCTTCTCCATACCTCATATTTAATGACAAAAGCCCTTTGTCCACCTCAGCGTCCTCCATAGATATTTGCAGTAAAGCTATTGGTCAAGCTAGTGTCAGCGAGAGACTTGTGAGTGGTCTGGGAAAGGGAGATACAGGGTACTATGGAAAAAGTTCATTTCTCTAGTACCCACCTAATAATATAACATGACAACAGCTTCTTTGACCCACACATACACTGGGTCTGACGGAAGGATTTGTCCAGTGTGAAGACAGCCAGTGACTGGGGCACACGGAGTGTATGTTGGTTCCTGGATTCTGGGGTGGGAATAGAGATGCAGGTTTCCCACTTAGGGCTCCTGATTTCTAGCTCAAGCCAGCAGTGTTAGTGTCTAGCAGGGCCCAGGACAGAAGTGTACATATGGCATCTGCTGAGGCCTGCTCTACCATCACAGAGCAGCCAGGACTACACAAGATGTCTGGGGGAGAGTTCGCAGGGCACGAAACTCCATCATGTGAGTGTCCTTCTTTTGGCAAAGGACTTCGTTGTGCCTGTGGAATTCACACTGCAGTTAACACTTTAAAGTAGTGCAGGAACTGATCAAAAATTTGCCTCCACACAGGTGTGGATAAAGAGAGAGAGAGAGATGAAGACTAACACCTAGTGTGGGCTGGTAGGAGAGACATCAAAGGAAGGTGGGGAAACAAAACTGGTTAGAGTAACTCAGCCTTGGCCAGAGGTGGCTGGTAACTATCGTTTATGTTTGCACAGCTTTACTTTTTACCGTTTTATAGTTTTAAATTTTATTGTTTTCCTAGAAACTATTTTTTGGACATTGAGTAGGTTCCAGACGTGAATTTAGCAATACTTTCCATGCTCCTTCCCAGCTACTTGTTTGAGCAGTTAATACTACTAAGACTCCAATTTCTAGAAAAGAAGTGCCAGGCTGAATGACTCCAGGACCAGAGCCAGGATCAAAGCCAGCTAGTGAGTGGGCCTATCACCAGGGCATCCAATGCCCAGACTGCACAGTGCACCACCTCAGCTGAATTTCAAGAGAACTTATAGCTTCTCATGCATTTTGTAAACATAGAAACTGAAGCCCAGATAAAGGGACACTATCTGATCGAGTCTGCACAGTCACACAGCTAGCTAGAGTCAGGTGCTGCCTTCAGACACCCAGATCGTGTTCTTTCTACCACATAGTAGAGTCCAGGGGGCCAATCAGCTGACCTGCTTAGCATAGCCCAGTCCCCTGGGATGGCACCTCCATACCCAGATGGCTGCTCCCACATTCAAGACACTGTGTGGCTTGGCAAGACTGCTGATGTGGGGCTCCCCTGGCTTCCTTGTGGAGGGGGACTGGCAGACCACCCTCCCTATTCCACAGATGTTGTCTGCCAGAAAGCACGAAGCTGCATTTAGCCAGATGGTGTGCTCTTCCACAAACTTAACAGATTGTATTTCATTTCTTTGTACACTTAAACAAACTGAGAAAGATTTACTTTCTCCCAGTGTTCTGTCTCTTGCCCCCAAGGGATCCCACGGGAAATCAGAGGGTAAACAGGATGCGTCACTCGCAGAGATGGGGTGGCATTGTGTGCACATCAGGGTGTATTTAAGACGCTCCTCGAGGATCCTCTGTGACAGTGCCTGGGGCCCTTAGGCACTTAGAATTCATGTTGATCTGGTGCATAACAGCAGCAGCAGGAGTGCTGGTGGCTTTGACTCAGAGTAGGGTTCTGATTTCAGGTCTCTGGGCCCTACCTGGGTTGAGGAGTTGCTCTGAGCCAGAAAAGAGAAAGACACAGGAGGAAATGAGGCCGATTTCAGGGTACATTATTTGGCCCAAGAATGGTGGTTACTGCCTGAACTTAGTTTATGGGTGTGTGTTCTGTTCTGAACGATCGTGGTGAGGGCAGACCATGTCCTTAGCACTTCAAGATAGGTGGCAGAGGTGACTGAATCAGGTCCTCTGGGCCCACCGCAGGACACAGGAGTGGGCATAAGTGGGAGCATCTCAAGGAGAGGGACCAGAGTAACTGAGGAACAGGGCTCAGTCTATTCAGTGTTTCCTGCTTGAAAAAGCATGGCAGATGTAGGATATCTTTTCCAAATTATTTCAATAAATGTTTATGCAATTTATGAGCTTTTCCAGGCATTGTCATATAAGTGAAGCAATAAACCAGAGAAAAGATCCTATGTTTGGGGACCCAGTAAGGCATTTGCATTCTAGAAGGATCAGTATAGTGAGTACAATAGTGTAGTGGAGGCGAGAAGCCAGGAAGGCTCGCCACCAAATGTTTGATGGACCACAAGGTCTATGAGATGGAGATGTCTAATCACAGCACAGTTCTCTACTCATGATACCAGCTTGGCCATGTGACTGATGAAATGTAAGTGTGAGTGATGTGTATCAGGTCAGAGACTGGTATAGCTTAGTGCATGGTTCTCCATGTGTCTTTTCCATTTGCCCTAGGTCAACAATGTTCTAGACAGAGGTTATTTCACTAGCCTGGTTCCCAGTGGGAAGGCAGCATTAGAGCAGAGCCATAGACAACCCAAGAAGCATATATAGTAGGAATGATTAACCTTTGTTATTTTAAGTCATTGAGGTTAAGAGAGCGTTTGTTACCACAGCATAACATTTCTTATTATCCTGACTGATAATTCACCTAGGTAATTGACATCAATAACTACAATTCCTATTTCTATACATTCCAGAAACACTGGTAAGGAGGATTTCCTGACATCCTTTCAGTTCACAAACTGTTGGACCTACAGTTAGACTATCATTCTACCACTATAATCCCAAATAAGAGGCATTTCTTTGAGACCTTGAAACCAGGTATTTGGATTTCTAGCCAAAGAAAGCAGGGATTTGAATGAAAGGTGATCAAAAAGACTCCCAGGGCAGGATTGTGGATACCCACCCAGTTGCTGACTGGCTTGAGCAAGGCTACTGCAGGCAAAATCTTTCCTCCTAACAGAGATAGTCGTGAAGTCTGACCATTGTTAAATGACCTCCAAGAAATAAATATATGCACAAGGAGGCCGATGATTACCATCATCGTGCATGAGTCACGGTATGCAAACCTTTGCTGACACAGGATTAGTGACTTATTCTGAATGCCATCATGCGAACGCTCTCTTTCAGCTCTGATGGTGGAAGCAGGGCCACTATGGGGGGCTAATATTCTTACCCTCAGCAGCCCCACTTTAGCAGTATCTTGGAATCACCCATGAGGGCTTCCTGGGGTTTTTCTGTTCTGAGGGTATCCAAGCCTATGATAATGGTCTATAGTAAGAACAAGCTCTTCTAAGCTGCAAGGTATAGTAGAAAACTATGGACTTCCACAGCTCTTAATTGCATTGGAACTTTTTAAACATATCTACCTTCACGAGGAGACTGAACTGTTAATTAATTTTATTAATTTCTATATTATTTTAAGAGTTAGTTCAGTATTGGGGAAACCAATAATTGTTGAAGTAAAAAAATTTATGATAGAATGAATAGGTCCTCTATGAAAATCTTCTGGCTGCTAAGTGTACAGATCCCAGGAATAGCTTAAGGTCTGGTCACCTGCACTGCTCTCACAGATGAAACACTCGATTTAAATGGCATCTGCAAACCTTGTGACCTTTCCTTCAACAAGACTTTTCCTGGGAGCCTTGACTCACAAACAGAACAGTTGCCCTTGGCATTGTGTGTAGGAGGTAGCAGCCAGCTGCCACGAGCCCCATGGTCCCTGGAGAAGTGGCCCCTGATTTCTGGGCTACAAAGGGCATATGCATTACAAGTACTTTTCTATTTTCTGTAATGGCTACTGATGTAGGGCATTGAAGTGGACCTTTTCTTGGGTGGTTGTTAATGTCAAGTTTAATTTGGCTGAGAGACCTCACTGAAGGCTTCTTCATGCTTTTCATACTTAACACAGCACTGTGACACTTCGCCTCTGGGAAGCCTGGTGCTGTGATGGTGGGTTCACCTGTATCCCTGAATTTGAAATAAGTGATAAGCAGTTAGCCAACTTCTCCAGGAAGCCTAGCTTTGTAACAAGTTAGGGCAGTAAGACCAATTTTAGGTTACATTTGGTCCTCAAGTGAAGGAGACACAGGTTCAGGTCCCTCCATTCCTCTATCTACAGCCAAATACAAATGTCTCCAAGTGTTAATCTCAGGAAGTAACATTCCTGACATGTAGATACAGATAAGCCATTTCACAGTTGCTGTATCTGCTCAACCTTCCTCACGGCAGGTCTGACACCCACTATGGTCTGTCTTCCCTTTAGGCAGGTTTGGTTCTCTCACTGCATCTCAAGAGTCAACTCTACATCAGGAGGAATCAGCAGGCAGCAACCAAATTACTGAACACTTACAGCATCACAGAGAAAGCTCCATAAGTGCGGAACCACAGAAATACCGCTGGACAGACACCACCCGGTATTCACAGGAGCAGGTGACCAGTGATTGCAGGGAAAAACTTGGGAGGAGAAGAGGAGAGACCATCTTGTGGTGGAAAACATGATCAAAGGCTTGGGAATCAGAATAAGCCAATCAGAGTAACCAAAGGAGAGGATAAAACAGGCTGTAACATTGGGTGAGGCAGGTCCTTAGGAGAGTTGAGAGGCAGGGCAAATTTTGACACTTACACTTGTGTATTCTGCTGTCATAATTGTCCCCTATATCCACTCTTGCTCCTGAATTTGTGTTTTGGTTGGCAGCCTCCTCATCTAGGTAGCTGCTTAACTGAAATCTGCTTAGATTCCTGCTTTTTCACTCTTGACAGCTAATCAATCATTAAACTTTGCTGATTTTGCCTCTTAAATTTGTCTTAAATTCATCCCTTCTGCCACTCCCCCGATTCAGAACTCATTATCTCTTGCTTAGACCATGGCAATAACTTCCTAATTGGTCTCCCTGTTCCCCTGAAAAGTCAATAAAGATTTGTAGGATGAAAAATGCATGAGTGCTGAGGCTTCACGTGTCACGGCTGCTCTCTAGTTGGGAAGCGCAGCAAGAAGACTTTCCTTCATCCCCTGAAAACCCACAGAAGCTTGACTCTAAAACCCATGGTGACCCCAGGAGTCCAGTGACCCCAGTCTCTGTCCATTGAGCCCATTCAACCTGCATTTTGCTTAGAGTTTGGAAAGAGCCTGGGCTTTGGGGTCTCACAGCTTGCTTTTGCTCCTTTCCCCTATGCTCTCATCAGTGCAAATCAAGAATCACGCTTCTGCCATGAGGCTAAACTGGCTTGGCCGCCAGGGCTACGGGGACAGGGTTTTAGAAGTGTGGTGGGCTGCACTCCTAGGAAGGTCGTCAGAGGGAAACTAGATTTTCCTCATTCAAAAGGCAGTTCCCAGCACCAGATTAAGCTTCTCCTTGCAGGGATGCTGCCTTCCCGGCTGAGTTAGCCTGCTTTTCTTCAAGGCCAGGCTGGCAGCCCAGATGGAGTGAGTCTGTTAAAAACACCACACACAACTTTGCTCAGAAGCATCTTCCCTATGAGCATCCTTCTGACTCTCTTCTGCCTCCCATCTCTTCCCAGCAACATTCAAAATCACATCACAAGCCTGTGCCCTTGGGTCCATCCGATGTCTAGCAAGCTGATTCCAGAATCTCCTTCTGACCTGGATGAGTTTAGAAAATGACTCTAACCCACAGTGGCATGATGTTGGGTGACTTATAATTCAGGTACTAAATGGGGAATGAAACGGCATATTCAGTCAAAGTAAGATATCACCTTAGATGGCTTCTGTGCATGCAGGAGGAAGGAGAGGCCTGGAGGGGCTTTCTGAATGTTGCACTTCCCTTAGATTCATCTCTGCAAAGTGGTTTGTGTAATACTAGAGTTGGAGCAATTTCTCTAGGCAGCTACCTTGCTTGTGAGGCATCTGCCTGGCCACAGGCCTTCCCTGCCAGCCCGGTGACATGGTGAATGGAATGTGGTGACACTCAAACAGGCTTTAAAAATTTTACATGATTACTTGTGCAAGAACAGTGTGGGTGAAAGGGTGTGGGAGAGGGGAAAACCCTTATCCAAAGCCCCTTTCTGCTGTGGTTAGCCAGACCCTGCTTCACTAGCATGTGAGCTAAGCAGTTGCACAGGGCTCTGTAGGTTTTTGGTTTATTGCTTGGCTGTTACCAAATTCTAAATAATTTTTGAACAAGAGCCCCACATTTTTTTTTTTTCCATCAGGCCTTGGAAGTTATGTACCTGGCCATGTGGAGCAGAGACCAACCCTTCTCTAAGTGCCTCACAGCACTCTTCCTCCTGGCTTTGGTCAGGTGGTTTTCTACAACACAGCAAAAGAGAGCCTGCTTGTCTTTTGACACTGTGACAGGTGCTTTCAAACATGATGTGCTACTTAATTACTGGTTTACTTAGAGTAGAACAGAGCTCCCATCCTTCTGCTTGACCAAGTCCACATGGTTGGCAAACAATCTGAATCAGTCCTAATGCCAAAAGCTAGGCTGTCTGACCCTTTGCGGTAAGTAAACTTTCAACCAGGAGTTGCATAACCTGATGCAGGTGGCAGGACTGGCTATTTCCTAATATAGTTAAGAGATGCCCTGTTGGCATAATTTGGTATAGTAGCAGTTAATTCAATAAATCTCAACAGGGAAAACCTACCACATAGTTTCTGGAGGGATCTCTCAGAATATGTCTCCCGGTCACAGCCTTTCCCAATATAGTTGGTCTGCAGCTCCGTGCTGACCTGGAGAGAGGACACAGCTCCATCACACGTCTCCAGGTGGATGTTGGGGAACAAAGGCATACTCCCCGAACCAGGCTGGTACTCAATCCTCTTGGTCCAGTCTGAATAAACAAGGAAATAAGGAAAAGTAGATCAGATGTGGTCAATCCTACCAGAACACCTGTTCTGAAAATGTGTTCCAATAAGTTATTTGACTCAGCAAATACATTAAGGAATAGTCTGAATATGCAAACTTTTTATTTGCTGATAAAAGATTTTTACCCCTGAGATAGAGTAGGCAAATCAGAAAGCTGAACCCAGCTGAACTGAGCCCCAGAGGAATATAAACACACAAAAGCACACATCTCCAATGTTTACCAGCTTCCTAGTTGACCAGTGCTGTGGAAGAAACAGAATGAGCTGCTACTCTCAAAAGCATCACCAGTGATGCATCATAATGGAGAAAAAGAAAACATTAGCACAGTTTTACATAACTGCTACAGTGAACACGGTGCTTGACCTTGAAGAGATCTGACATTTGCTGGTGGAAGGGGAGCTGGCAGGCTCGCAGCTGGTGTGTTGCTGTGAAGCAGTGGAAGGAGCGTCTCAGGAACAGATGGAAAGTTGTGAATACAGTGTGGATAGGTCCATTTCCACCAGCAAACAACAAGTCTGCTCAAGGTCGGGTGCTGCACTTACTGAAATGTTTGCATAAAACTGCTGTGTATCTTTTTCCCTTTTAATACAACAGAGCTGACATCTTTAAGCGTTGTGCCTCTCACCCCGTCTCTTCCATTTTGCCTCACTTGATGATTTTCAGGAACACATATGTCGTATTTTACAACAGAAGTGAACATGGTCATTCAAGGACTAGGTGAGATCACAAAGGCAGGGTGTAAGATGCTTAAACACTCAGGGCTTTGACCTGCCAAAGTAGGGCTGATGATCTTGTCACTGGCTTTCTGTGGGAAATTAATTGGGAGATGACAGATGTCAGGAGAGAAAAGTATAATGAAAAGTCACCACCCCAAAACAGCACCACAAACAGAAACACCAAGAGCATGTGTGCACAGGAATGGATTTGATACAGAACAGCAGTGACTGGGAGTCAGAGCCATTCAAGGCAATGATCAGAGACTGGTAACGTGTGCTGCTGGCAACATGAGCAACTCACGTTCTGCAAGGATACACATCCGAGAGACCACGCAACTGTCCTCAGCCAGACTTGAGTGTGGAACAATGAACTGAGTCATCGAGACATATAGTGATGGGTACTATTAGTTTACAAATCCCAGGTGTTTGTCACATAGAACATTACCGCTAGCACACTTTTGCCAAAATAGAACTGAAAATATGTAAAATTGGCTATTCTCATCCATGAGAAACTCGTTGATCCTTGCATTTGTGGGACTTTGGGTCAGTCTTCAGCCACCAGGAGGCTGTGCATACCCTGGGGACAGTGGGGCACTGGCTACCATCATGTACCATGGGGAAGGTTGGGCTTAGGAAACAGCCAGCACAGCCATTTAGTTGGAGATTCTATGTGTCAGGTTTCACTTGGAGCACCAAGGTGATAGCAGTGAACAGGTCAGGAACCAGGGGAGAAAGGTAGAAGTGAATAGGCCTATGTCATCCTAAAGCAAGTGCAGCAGAAGGTGAGACAGGGGCTATTTCAGACGCAGAATTCACATCTCTACCGAAGTCTGGATGCCAAGGATGAATGTGCTCCTGGGAAGCCTCAGAGAAGCACAGATAGCAATGATCTCTGTTTGACCCTAGAAGGGCAGGAAGTTCTTGGGCAGGTTACTGAAGGCGTCCAAGCCTCAGGCACCACATCAGTAAAGTGAGGACCACAGCACTGATCTACAAGGTTTGGAATGAGGATGAAGTGTGACAGTGTATTCTGGGTATATAGCAGTCCCTCATTAATGTCATCTTGGGGCAAGGAAGAGGGCAGTGGCTCCCTGTGCCACAACCCTGCCATGTTCCAGATAAATCGATAATCTGGGTTTAAATCTGGGTTCCCTTGCCTAAGGGCTGCACTCAAGGGTTTTTCTTCCCAGAGTATAAATAAATACGTACTTTATGGTGTGATGCTCATCCCCATGGAACCTACGGTGAAAGGACATTTGGATGAGTATGGCTGCATATAAAGACAATACAGGACAATAGCCCTCAAGAGCTGAGACTGAACTACCCCATCACCATCTGCAGCATGAGACCATCACCTCAAGCTTTACCTTAGGACAAGTCACTGAAGATAAGAAGGGCTTCTTGTCAGGTGTATCTGAAAATCTCAGGGCCTCAAGAAGTTGTCCGCACCCAGCCAGCCGTGTAGCACGCCAGGTACAATTTATTCCTGCTTGTGTGCATTTGATCATGCTGTGCATTGTACATGGATTTCCCTTTCTCTCCCCATCCTTCTTGCTACCTTCTTCATGCAGAATTCTCCAGTCTAGGTAAATGTACTCCTCTGGGCTCCCACACAGTTTTGGCCCCAGTAGATCATAGCATTAGGCTCAAGCTTTGGGGTGTGACTCTGGATCCCCATCATACTGCATGGTCTCTGGCATAGAGTACATGATCACTGGCTTATAAATATAAAAATGTGAATAAATCCTGTAACATACCATAGTGAAAATATCCAATCATTTTCCTGCCTCCCATGGTAACTGTGAACTCCTTCACAGCAGGGATAGTGAGGTTTGTTTCTGAACCCTCTATATGGTCAGAATGCAGAAAATACTTGCAAGTGGACTTGAGGAGGCCCAGTCACCTTACCCTGACTGCTGCCCAGGAAGCCCTTCTTGAGTGAGAGATAGAATCCAGGCCTGTTTACAGCTCCTCTGGCACTGCCCCTATTACAACCTTCAGTTTCCAGAACCATCTGCCCTCACAGCAGCACATGTTTGGTTATCATTGTGCTTGACAAGGGACTTAGTCTAAAACTGAATATGATGCTCTGCTTCCCAATAAAGCATCTAGGAGGAGGCTGAGTCTCTTCCCTTCCCCTCCTTCCTAGGACCTTTCCCGTTCCACGGTGTTGCAAATTAGTAAGTGGGGAGCCTCACTGTAAGCTCCACAGAACCAGCCCTTACTTTTGCTAGCCAGTAAGAGCCCACAGGCTAGGGAAGTCTTGTCCCTGGAGACACCCAAGACACTCCCACTGTTGACTCTCTCTATTCTATAGACCCTGTAATCGTCTCCTTTGAATCTGTGTGTTTTGGTAGGTTTTTTTTTTTTTTTTTTCTCCAGCACCTGGGATGGAACTCACAACCTCATGTTTACCAGCGTGGGACCTTAACCAACTGAGCTAAAGCCCAAAGCACTTTGGTAGGTATTTTTGATGAGAAATTCTATCTCAAATCTCTTTCAAAAAGAGTGCAAATGAATCTCCAACTGACAAGTAACTCATGACAGGAAAGCCAGAGAAAGCACAATCCTGGCAGTTTCTATCCTCTGGCCAAGTCTGGCTGGGAGGCAGAGCCCTCTCTGCCTTCAGGGAGAAATCAGGTATGGAAGAGCTTTAGGAAAATCACAGCTCTCAGTTGCTTTGGTGACCCCTTGGGGCTTGTTTTTAAGGGTTATGAGGTGTTGGCAAAATTTCCACTGTATAGTAAAAAAAAAAAAAAATCAACGAAGCTTTCTGAGCACAGTGTCTTTGAAAGACTAAGGAATAGACAAAAGTCTTCTACTTTTCCAGAAAAAAATTGGGTGGAGAATAAGAGGACAAAAGGCAATCCACCTAATTCAGCTTCTGGCACATACAATGTCTATTGCTCTTCATTTTCAGGAGGGTAAGACATCATGGTAGTCAAAGGTATGACCTTGAAATTCAGCAGACCAGGATATAAATTCAGACCAGGATATAAATCCCAGCCTTAGCACCTACTATGAAATTTTTGGCAAATCATTTAGCTTCCTGGAATCTCAGTTTCTTCTTTTGTAAATTTTGTGCCTACCATCCAGACTTTGGGGGAGAGGAGATTAAATGCACGGTCATTTCAGCATGGAGAACATGTTCAACAGATGTTATTTTAAAATTATCACTTATTAAATAATATTAATTTTAGGAAATAACTAATATTAAGCACCTACAATGTACCTAGCACTTTACGTCTACTCTTGTGTTTAGTTCTCTCAGAGACACAGTGAGAGGGTCTTACTACCATAATTACACAAGTGACAAAACCAAAGCTGAGTTAGTGTGACTTGCCTAAGGCCACACAACTCTTATAAAATCTCCTTTGTCAGCCCGAGGATTTTTTAGAACTGAGAACAACTATAAGTCATGCAGTTTCACATTTGAGTATTCAGTTCACACTGGGTTTCTCAAAAGGCTAATCCTGATACTGACAGATGGTCAGGAGTGTGGTTGGTCTCACCACTGCCTGGCCTTGAGCAGTTTGTTGGGGCTGGAGCTTTGCTTTGACTCCAGTAATCTGTACTTGAAATCAGCTCCCCCAAATGCAGTTTTGTAAACTTGGCGAACCCATTGTTGTTTCATAGCCTCCATTACCTCATCTGCAGATCTGAGATAATTTCATCTGTTCCTAGGCTGGCCATGAACCTTAAAGGAAGTATACAGGCTAAGAGCCTAACAGAGAAACCTCCCCATGAAGTCATATGTGAGGGTTGATTGATTGTGTCAACTTGAGTAAGAAACACCCAACTACACTGACTCAGCATAATTCTGGGTGTGGAAGATCCACATCAGGGAGGATTTGGCAGAATGGTGTAAAAGGGTAATAAAGAAGGAGATATTGCTTCTATTTCTTCAGAGGAACTCAAGTCTTGGCCTTCATACTGGATGTCATCTCCTGGCTTCCAGTGCAGATTTCTCAGCTTCCAGCACCGCACCATTCGGCCTCCTGGCACAGACTTTGGCCTTTGCATGGGACACTACCATGAGCCCCAGGCCATCAACGGGATCAATCCCTTCAGTTTCATGCAGGCAGACAGAACTTTACTCTCTTCCATACCTGACTCTGTGGGAAGTCATTGCAAGCCAATCTTGGAAATTCTTATATATTTGTGTGTCTTGGATTATCTGTTTCTCTAGTAAGCACTGACTGATATACACTATGTTAAGGAACATCCCAGCTGGGCCCAGTGGCACAAGACCATAATTCCCGTTTTCTAAGTGGGTAAGATAGAAGAATCACAAATTCGAGGTCAGCCTTTCAACTTAGTGACTGGGCAAGACCCTGCTTCAAAATAAAATAAAATAAAATAAAATAAAATAAAATAAAATAAAATGGGCTAGGATGTAGCACAGTGCAAAGGGCTTGGATTCAATTGTTAGTACTGCCAAAGATAATAAAATAAAATAAAATAAAATAAAATAAAATAAAATAAAATATCTCATTCCTTGGTTCAGAAAGGAATGAACAGAAAGGAAACAGCCTGCCTGCTGGTTTAATAATCAGGCCTAAATTGCCCTGTAAGTATTCCTGAAAAAGCTAACATTGGAATGATATTGGGATTTAAGTTCCATCTTTGTGGATTAAGAATTTAGAAACATGATGATTTTATTATAACTCCTGCTAAATTTGGGGAGCATATGTTTTGTTATCAGGATAATACTAACCTCCTGTAACTTTCAGATTAGCTGCCTAGAGGTAGATAAAAAGCTAATCTGAGACTTTTGGAAAGTGCAGGCTTTCGGGCTCACATAGTGCAAGGTACTTATGTTCATTGTTCCAATTTTGCACCCAGAAGTAAAGCAGAAGGGTGGAAGGGAAAGATGCAGGGAGGGCAAAGACAGCTTCCATTCTTTAACTGCACATGACCTGCTGCCCTTCCTGACCTCAGCTTTTATCAACTGTAGGAACATTAGGTTTTCTAGGAAATTACTAGATTTACAGAAGGTGAGTGGCTGATATTGGGATGCTGGGGAGTTGGGAATGGGAAAGGGGTCTCCTGACCATGGAATGTTCAGGCAGCTGACATTCTCAGGTCCTGCAAGCCTCAACCATTTGACAGTTCTACAGCTTTTCTATAATGGACAGGTAGCTTTAAAAAAACAACAACAGGGGCTGGGGATTTAGCTCAGCAGCATAAGCACCTGCCTTGCAAGCACATGGTCATGAGTTTGATCCCCGGTACAAAAAAAAAAAAAGACAGAAAACAACAACAACAACAAAAACAATCATACAAAATTTCAAAACAAGATTGTAGGAGAATAATAATGGTTAGTACATTGCATATTGTTATCTTCAAGGTAGCTGCTCATATTACTAGAAACAGGCATGAAAAATTGATTAAACAATATAGATACAAACTTTTCAATGAACTGACAGCAATTAGTAGTATAACTATCTTAGCTATTTATATATATATACACATATATATTTCCCCCTTTCCTTATCCCAGTTTCTCTTTCCTTTTGGACAGTTTCTTCTCATTTCACAAAAAATATTGTACATTTTGGTTCTTATTTACTTTTTTGGCTTCATACACTAGAGTGAAAATATGATGTTTACACATGCGAGTCTGCTTTATTTCACTTATGAGTGTGGTCCAAAGTTGCATCCATTTCCCTATAGATGTCTCAAGTTTATCCTTATTTATAGCCCTCTATTGTGTAAACAGCACATCTTTTTTATCCATTCCTTGGTTGATGGGCATTTGGGATGTTTCCAAGATTTAGCTATTACATATTGTGTTGCTGTAAACATAGGTGCATATTGCTGTGGTGAGATGTCTTTAATTTTTCTGAGAAGGTACCCAGAAGGGAAATAACTGGGTCAAATGAGATCTCTAATTCTAGTTTTTTGAGGAATCTCTAGTTTTTTGATTTCCAGAGTGGCTGCACCAGTCTGCACTCCCACCGACAGAGGAAAAGGGCTTCTTTTTTTCCATAGTCCTGCCAGCATTTGTTACTGGTTGATTGCCTGATGATGGCCATTCTTACTGGGGAGAGATGGAATCTCAGTTTTGTTTTAATTTGCATCTCTTGAATAACCAGTGATGTTGAACATATTTTCATATATTTATTTGCTATTTGTATTTCTTCATCTGAGAAGTGTGTGTTCATTTCAGCTGCCCATTTTTGGACTGGATCTATGAATTTGGGGAGTCTGATATTTTTCAGTTCTTTACATGTTCTCATTATGAGTCCTTTGTCTGAGGGACAGTTGGCTGAAATTTTTTTCCCACTCTGTGGGTTGTCTTTTCACTCTGTTGGTGATTTCTTTTGATGTGCAAAAGCACTTTAATAAGATGAGATCCCTGTTGTTGATTCTTTGAAGTGTTTCACATGCTGTTTAGGTTTTGTTCATGAAGTCTCTGCCTACCCCTAGGTCTTCAAGAACTTTATCTACTTTCAGTTCCAGTAGATTTAGTGTTTCTGTTTTAATATTTAGATCTTTGATCCATTTTGACTTTAGTTTAGTGCATGTTGATAAACATGGGCCTAGTTTTAGTCTTCAGCATATAGAAAGCCAGTTTTTCCAGAACCATTTATTAAGGAGGCTATGTTGCCTCCAGTGAACATGTTTGGCCCCTTTGTCAAAGATAAGGTGACAGTGTGTTTGTAGTTGTGGCTGCATCTTCTAATCTATCCCACTGATCCTCGGGTCTGTTTTTTTGCCAGTATCTTGCTGATTTTATCACAGGAGCTCTGAGTATAATTTTAAGTCAAGAATTGTGACGCCCCCTGCTGCCTTTGTTATTCTAGGGCTCTTCTGTTTCCAAAAGGGATGGGTGGCTTTGATTTGGGTACCCAGTATCTTCCCATTTTTGCTGAGAGAAGCTAAGGAGATTCCTTGGTCCAGCAGGGGGCACCACCATCTTCGCTGGTTATCAATGTATCCAAGTTGGGATGGGCTGGTTAGGAAGGTAAAGGTGGGCTGCTGCAGCAGTAAGTGGAAGTTAGAAGATGAATACTGGCCAAGATATTTGGATTTTAACTCAGAACCAGGACAGGGTCATAAATAGGTGTTGAGTAAGGGCATTAATTATCCTGACTGTGCTTTGGAATTCTCAGTCAACACTTGAGTTCTTTCTGCCTGGTGTTTACTTTAGAGCTGCAGAGCACTCCTAATATCTATCCCGTGATCAGTCTCCCATAGGAAGGGTGTTGGTTCTAATAGGACCATGCAAAGGGATATTAATTTCAGTTAATTCAATTCACTTCAAGAGTGTTTAGTCTGTAGCTGGCCAGACTCCATTGTGAACACTGGCTCTGTTGCTTGTGGGCTTTGCGGTCTTGAATAAATTACTGAAATTCTCTGAGCTTCAGAAGAATGAGGACAACCTAAGTCTGCTTTGTAGAGCTGCTCTGGCAATTGCAGAAAAGGTATGCAAACAACATGAACAGAGAGCCGTTGTTGTTACCAACATCATCGTCATTATTTCAGATGTCAAGAACTTACTGAGCATCTGCTATGTGCCAGGTAGAGCGGGGCCAGGGAGGCAGGGATATCTGAGTGATTACTTCACAAAAGGATTTACAGGCAGAACAGTGGCAGCCACACAGCCAGCTTCAAGGCTGGCAGGAATAAAGAACAGACTCAGGGAGCGGCAAGGAAGGGTAGCTCATTCTGACCAGCTCATGCAAAAGAGCTTCCTGGAGGAAGTGGCCTGTATATTTGTTTGAATATAGGTCTTATTATTATTATTTAACATAACAAGGTCAACAGATTGGAGTTTGGAGCTGTCATGTACACCCACTGATCCCTGGGAAGGAGGCACATCACAGCATGGGCAGCTGCATAGAGGAACATTGGTGCCAGTCAGGAGGCAGAGGAGGGGAGATGCTATGAGCAGGAGATTTTATTGTGGTTTATAGGCAGCAAGTAGGCAGACACAGGCCTGGACTAGCTACTTGCAATAACATCCAAGGGTTCTAGGCATAGAACTGTCCCAATCTGGCTCCCACCAGCACTTGGTGAGATGAGGGCAGGTGAAAGAAGCCTGCAGTGTGAGAATCGGATAATAAGGTGGTTTGGGGTGAGGGCTCTGGATTGGTTGGTTTACCTTTGGAGAGGATGAGAGAGCTAGTCATTCATTTATTATTGGAGGGCTGGCTGGTATGGAGGAGGGCAGGTTCCCCAGTGTTAGCAAGGCCCCAGGTGTCAAAGCATCAGAGCACAGGGCGTAAGAGATAGGGTTCATCAATAGTTGTAGAGACAGGGGAACTCCAGGGAGTAGAGAGGCATGGCTGGATGTCTTCAGCAGTGCCTGTAGCTGCAAAACTTTGAGTTCGTGCAGTACACTTTAGGTACAAGCTCACATCTTGGCTTATACAGCCCAGCAGCTGAGTGTGAGTCAGAAAGCACAGACATACTTGAGGTTGGGGAGGCCCAGGTTGTGATGTGAGGCTAGAGAAGAACTTTGGATCAGATTACAAGGCCATGGATTGCTGGGCCAGGGAGAGGATTCTTCAGCTTCTACCAAAGTCCTTCCCAAGGCCTTTGTGAATAGGAGTGACAAAAGCTAACTTCTGAGACTTTCCCTCTCTCTCCTCTTCCTACATGTCTCCTTGCCGTGAGTTCCCACGTGTCTCCCCGTGAGTTCTGCAAACCTGACTCTAGGTAGGCCCAGGTGACCCCAAGGCAGTAGAGTACGGAACTAGGAGTGATAAGCCGGTGGTCTCTGGAGTACAGACTCTGCTTCCATTGCTAACCAGCCACTGCGACTCTGGCAGGTTACTGAACATCTCTGTCGCAGGTTCCTCTGCAGTGGCAATGGGGAAGATCAGTGGTGCATCTCACGTGGCGCATCAGGGGTGCCACTATGGAGGTGAAGTGAAGGGGTACACGTGTCATTCTTAGCAGAGTGCCCAGAGCGCAGGGAGGGCCCAAGAAATATGGGTAAGTCCTACCATGTTTCCTCATGGTGGCTTCTGTGCACAGATTCCAAGGGGGGCAAAAAGCAGGGCCCGGCACCTGTGCAGCCTCTCAGGAGAATAGAAGGAGGGCTACTCTGAGACCAGGCTGCCGACCCTGAGGGAAGGACCATGCCCCTTCCTGTGGTGAGCAGGCTGCAGTGGTGAAAGCTCCTGCAGCCAGTCTGTAGCGGATCCCACGCTATACCAGGATGACCTGACTGCTAAGTCAAACCCCAATCCTTTCTCACTTTTCTGAAGTCATTTTCTTTTCATTTCTCATCAACCCCTGCCCCAAGTCCTGACTAGAGGGAGGCAAGAGGGGCTGAGAAATCTGGGAGGCTGGGATTCCAGTCCTGGCACCACAATCAATTCATGTCCAGAAAGGCCTTGTGCTTGGATTACTGGACTGCTGTCACTGTCACTGTAAGTTCTTAGTAATTTCAGAACAAAGGACCCTTGTTTCTGTTTTTACTGGGACTCACAATTATGTAGCTGGTCCTGCCTTACCAGTTGATTAAGTGTGGGCATATTTCTTGATCTGAGCCTCAGTTTCTTCATCTGCAGAGTGGGTATATCCATTAACTGTCTGCAAGGGAGGCCTCTTTCCAAGATCACTAAGAACCAGGGTTTCAGAGTCAGTCCGGGGTATGGATATCAGCCCTGCTACCTGGTATCATGTTCTGTAAGTCATTTCTTTTTCTGCCAGAGTTTATGGATACAAACACCTCAGAGTCACTTATAGGGTTTACATGAGCTAATAACTGGAAACTAGTTAGCCCTGTGTCTGCCATATAACAGGCACATATCTTCTGAACATTTAATTATTTGGCATTCTCTTTTCCAATTAAAAACAATTGCACACAGACACCATTAAAAAAGAAACAAAATACAAACTCCGAACTCAATTACAAATACAAAGAATCTCCTCTCTTCCCTTATTACTGACCCTTTTCCATTTAACATATTTTATTTTCACTACAGCATACTTTTAAAATTCCTATCATAAAGAGATAATTAACTACAAAAGAACAAGTGGCAGGAGGTAAATGTGTCTGTGCACCTTTCTGGGGCTTGGCCTTCCACTCCTTGCTCCCACTGGCCCCTCTGCCTGTTGTCCAACCCCTCCCCTTCATACAGCTGATTCTTCTATCCCTCCAATCACCTCTCAGCTGACAGTAAAGGAGCCTTCTCAGGTTCCCCATTCATCACACACTCCCCTCAGAATTTTTTACTGATGTCTTTGTGTCCCAATTCCACTCTGGAGGAGGACTTGTGGTATGTTTGTCAATAGACAGTATATAGCACATAAAGAGTGCTCAATAATTATCAGTGAAATGATCACTTGTGAGAGATCATATTATGAAAATCAGAACATGCCTTTGTGCGCGCGCGCACACACACACACACACCCCAATTCTGGCTGCCAAAGGCAGGGAGTCTTTGTTGCAGTTCACTTGGAATAGCACACTGGGCAAGCTATCACCCATCTAGACCCTAGCTAGCTACCAAATGTCAGACTGCCAAGCATTAAAATGGGAAGGATTCAAGACATGGCTGGTGTGTGTGTGTGTGTGCGTGTGCGTGTTGTGTATGTCACTGTAAAAGTGTATGTAGGTAATATACCTACATATACACAACTCCAACTTGATTTTGAACATCTGAGGGTATGTGTACTTAAATTGCTCCTATAAGTGAATCCAACCTTGGAGATTCCCATCCATGTATTTTCAATCCTTTAAGTCTGCCTGAATAGTCTTCATAAGTATCAAATGAAATAACATGAAATTTCTCCTCACATTTTGTCTTGCTTATGATGTTTTCTCTAGTTTCCTGAGAGCAGAGGGGATTAGATTTGTCTTGGGTCAGCACTGAGATTACTGGTCTCTCCACCTGCACAGAACCTCGTATCTTACCTGCAGACCTCAGAGTCCTGGGCATCAGCAGCTTTCCGCTGATTCCAGAAAGACTGGGAAACTACAGGCACTTTTTTGCTAAGTAACTCTCCCTGAAGCAGGACTTTTTCTCTGGTTCTCTTCCCTGACATCTAGGAGACCTGGTGCCACTAGTCAGAACATATAAAGATGGCTCCCTAGGAGGTCTAAAGAGAGGAGATGGCCTAGGACTGGCCCACCTTGTGGAGGGTGAGGGTAAGGGTATGCTTTCCACAGTGCTGTAGTCTGGGCCACTGTGGTCTATGGATTGCGTTCCGTCCCTTCCCTGCTGGTTACAGGTCTGCTATGAGGTAACCCAAGAAATAAAAAATAAGCATTCGGGCAATTTAATAGCAGTCAGACAGAATACTTTTGAATTGGTTGAACCTAATTAACAGTGAAAATTGGGATTATACCTTTATGTTTTCTAGTCATTTCATTTTTCTAGAAATTTGTTCTTCTTACAGTTTTACAAAGCATCAGTTCATGACTGATTATAAAATCCCTGGTCCTTTACTGCGGATAATTAGAGAAGCATTGATTGTAAAAATTAAGCTATCAAAACTATTTCCTAAAACCTACTTCCAAAGTTTTCAAATCCAGGAGGCAACACTTTGGAACACTGAACATTCTACTTTATACAT
Organism: Hydrochoerus hydrochaeris; assembly: GCA_004027455.1. Classification (NCBI taxonomy): domain Eukaryota; kingdom Metazoa; phylum Chordata; class Mammalia; order Rodentia; family Hydrochaeridae; genus Hydrochoerus; species Hydrochoerus hydrochaeris. Next base: position 460,874 of record PVLA01000245.1, on the reverse strand, counting down.
CCAAAGGGCCAGCAGAGGCTCTTGCTTCTAAATTTCAGATGGCTGCCAAGCTCAACCTCCCACCACTCTTGTCTTAGGGCCCTCATCGCTGCTCACCTAGACCAGTCACCAAAGGAACTTCTATCTTGTCTCTTCTAGTCCTTCTAATCTGTGCTGGTCACCAGTGTTCAACTGTAACTCTTCTAATTCCTCCTTCAGGAAGCTCTGTGGGATTGCTCCAGTCCCGGATGTTTTGTCTTCTTCATTCATAAACTGCACAATTTGCATACTGTGCTCTCAATGCATGGACAAGTGCGAGGTCATGGGGGATCATGTGAAAAACTCCTACAGGAGCTTCTTACTCCTTACCTCAAGTGATCCCAGTGGAAAGTTTTGAGGGGAGGTTCCAGAATCTGTGATTCAAATTCACCCCCTAAGTGCTCTGGATGCATAGACAGACTTGAAACTAGCAGTCAGACAATACTGGACAATAAACTGCCACCACCTTCAGGAACCTCAGCAATTGGAGGGCGGGGGTTAAGAAAGGGTCCATGTCTTGCTATATAGGATGCTCAAAGGGAATCTACTCACAGCCTGGAAACTGACATGAGTTTATGAGTGTCTTTTTCTTTCTTTACATTGTACAGGCAGAGCACACAGGCAGAGAACCAGGGCTTTCAATGGAAAGGGCTATTTCCAGGTATGTTAGCCCAGAATAATGTTCTGGACTATGCCTTCCTCCAAGTAAAAGGAGTGTACTTTCCTGTCTTGTTGACTCCTAGTTCAGTCACATGACTAAGTTTGAATAGCAAAATGAGAGTGGACTGAACCGGTGAGAATATTCTAACAAGCTACAGCCATCTAACATGTAAAACAGCCCTTCAATGTACAACTTTTATGGAAAAAAATGCAGGCTGAGAAAGTGGTCCAGCTGCCAAAGGGAATTTTCTTTTTAGGTTTGGTCAAGATGGAAAAGGAAGGTCTTTCTGAAAATGGGTCCAGGAGTACTGGAAAATCACAGAGGAGCTGCATTCAGAATGTAGAATCAAGGCCTTTAAGAACCTTCTTTCCTTCCAGGATAAGGGACCTCATGATATTTGTCCATAACGCAGAAATGCTAAGCGACAGTTTCTGTGGGGGCCTCTTCTTTTTTCCTGATGGGAGTGTTTACTGCTTACCCTATTCCCAACCTTCCATTTCATGCATTCCTGGGAGATGGGATAGGGGAAGGCATCAGTATATTTTTCAGGTCTAGAGAGGACCTATAAAATCAAACTTTTTATCAAGAGGACAATGTTTGTTACCGTGCTTAATTTTGGGTTTGGTATGTAACTCAGTTTAACCAATAGGACCAGGGAAGATGTGACAGCAGACAGTTCTGCTTGGAGCTGGGAGAGGTAATATTTCCACTCATTCTTGTCAGCTTCTGCTGTAACAGACCGTGGTTACTGACCCACCTTGGGCTCTATAATGAGATGGAGCAGATGAATGGTGCCCTGTGGATTGTACCATTGTGACAGAGCAATGCACTTGTCACTGACACACAGGGAATGAGTAGTAGCTAGTGACAAACCTATCCTTGTAGCATGAGGCTGACACTTTGAGGATTATTTGCTGCACAGCGTAACCTAGTAAAGACCAACGAACAGGTTAGGGTAGTAGGGAAATGGGTCGTCCAGATCCTATAAGCAAGCTGGAGAGAGGAAACTTCTGAAGACATCACTGATGAAAACGTTTCCTGCTGCAAACTCAGAGCAAGTGCTGAGGTCAAAATCAAGACTAAGGACACTGAATAACGAAGGGAGCATTTCTTGCCGGATTGAGTTGACGCTGGGCTGAGAGTCAAGGGGACTGGGTGGGACTAGCTGGTCACAATTCCAACCCTGATCTTAATAGAGACAGGATATGAGGCAAGCTGGAAAAAATTTCTCACTAGTTCTTTAACGAAACAGTCTGGAAAGCTCAAAACAGTAAAATGATTACACAAAGCACATGAGCCTATTTAGCATACAGCAAAGTGAATCTGTTTCCCATCCCATAGGGTGGCCTCAGCCATTCCTAGTTTGTCCTGGGGCTGCTGTGCCATAGGCTGGTGGTAAAGCTCCCTTCAAGGATCCTGGAGCAGAGAAGGAAGCAGGGGCTGGGACCTATTTATCTCTCACCTGACCATCACAAACCTCTGTGGCTCAAAAGAGTGAGATAAAAAGGAGATTCCTTTGGGATCCTCCCTTGAGCTTTATTTTTAACTGGCTGTACTCTGTGCATCAAATGGACCAATTTTCAGTTAGAACGTTGATTCTAACTCAGGTTGGGCCACTTGCCACCTTCCATCTTATCATCTCTTTGCTATGCTGGTTTCTAACTATTCATTTACTTCTGTGACTTTCTACTTGTCTGCCAATGAGATTCTTACCTCCAATCATAAGTTTTATAAGGGTAAGAACTGTGCCTATTTTGTTAGCTCCTAAATACCCAGTATCTACATCAATTCTTGGATTGTGATAGGGTTTCACTAAATATTTGAAGAATAAATGTCAAAAGTGCATGATGCAAGGTGCTGTAACCAGGTTCTGGGGTCTTGGGAATTTCTTGGTTCCCTTTCTTCTCTTTGCATTTCCCGTAAATTCTCTGGCTCGTTCCAGTCCTCAGCTTTGAAGATATGGTTGTTCCATGTTCAGGGTTCTCTCCATATGCTGCTTCTTCAGGGCCCTGAGATGCCAGGCAGCCCTTCGGCAAGTTCTGCTCTGCTGGCCAGCCCAGCTCAGGTACTGGGACACTGCAGCCCAGTCCTGGCAACCTCTCTCGTGTCACATGTTGAGTGGAGAATGACTGTGTTTTGTGTAGCAGTTCTTTCATGCCCAAGGGAACACCTTGTTTCTCTAATAAGTCTGATCTCACTAGTGTGAGGCACCATCTCTTTAAAGCCTGTGATAACCCTCTCCTTCCTCACATCCTGGCTCCCAGCCCTCTAGTGGACGGTGTGCTCAGAGGCCCAAGCTGAAGTGAGTGAGCCCTGTGGCATTCAGGAATCAGGACCTCTCCCCACTGGGCTTTCTTCTCAACCCTTCATCCCTGAAGATCCTCAGCTCCCAAACAGAACACGTCTATCAGGATCAGTCTTTCTGCTGTAAAGATGCAGAAAGATGCATCAAGTAGTTTAGAGCAGTTCTTCTGAAAGAGAGCTGTCCCATGGGGGAAATCATTAACTCTACCAACCAGGGTACTTTCTCTCAGATTTACAGAAATACTTCTCTCCTATGCCCAATAAACATGAGCATTTTCCAGGCACTTTTCATATCTTGGGACAAATATACTGTTGATGTTAGATGGAGTAGCTGTTCTTTAAGAATCTTTACTTTTATGAGGTTGAAAAGCATCTACAATAGAACAGAGCAGTTTTTCATGCATGTATTTTCAGTCTTTTTGAAAAGATTGTTTATGTATATTTTTCATAGTCTAGTTATATAAATGTCTTTAATATGATGGCTGTATAGGTTCAAAGCTGATTTTTTTTTTTTAAGTAAAGGGAATTGATGGTAGGTGGTACTGCAGTGCAGGACTTTTCATTCCAGTGAACATTCTAACACTGGACCCAAATTCTCACCTCTTCCCAAAATACAGTCGAAATCCCCATTCTGCTGAATGCCCTGAGACCCTCATGCTCACAAGCCTGAGAGGGAAGAGGCAGCTCCCTTACAGTGCTGGGGGTGAATTAAAGCAACAAAACTGCTAAAAAGTGCTTGCAAAATGTATCTTGGGCTTGAAAATACTTATAGACTTTGGCCTTGTACAGGCAGTCCTGAGAAACTAAGTTAAAATTCAAACAATTACTGTTCAAAACAATATTTAATAATGTGTTAAAAAAAAAAAAACCCTGAAACCAGGCCAGCTCCTGCCAGTCACACAGCCACACCTAGCTACAAAGATAGCAGATTTGAATACAGCTCTGAGGGAATATTCTGTGGCTGTGGAGGGCTGGTGTACTTTTACGATGTGGGGAAATGCAGATGACATAAAGATAATCGGAAAAAGAACATAAAATTCAAATGACTGAATGAAGGGAGAAAACTCTACCATAATATGAATAATATTGCATTATTAGATTATGGGGGATTTTTACTGTGATGTTTACTCTGCCACTGTTTATCATTTTAAAGGAACATAAACTGCAATCAAAACCATTGGAATGTTAGTGGCCCAACCGCTACCTTCCCTTTGCATTGCTGCAGAACGCAGAGCTTGTCTATTTCATCTGAAAAACATCTTTTGTTGCTCCTTTGCGGCTCTCTTAGGGATATTTCTCCCTGACCCTTCCCGTCCTACCCTTCCCCCTCCCTCAGGGAACTTGGTTAACTGCACTCAGCTTGAGGTCTCAGCTCTGGTGCCAGTTCCTCTGTCTTTCTCATGCTGACCAGGTACCCTGCTCTCTGGTGTCCCAGCCTGAGCTTGGTCACTGCCCTGGCTTCTATGTACTTAAGCAACCTACTCACTTTCCTGCCTTCTCCCCATCCCTCCAGTTCATAATACCCAAGAACTCACCCCTGGCTTGGCACAGAATAACCCTGGGGGGAGTTTCTTCAGATGAATGGAACTTTGGCAGGTTTTTAGTTAGGCCCAGAACCACAGTCCCACCTCCACATGATTAGGGTGGAGTTAGGTCTTCACCCCAGCACTGTGTTGGTCATTGCTTGCTCAACATACATGAATGCCAGGCTCTGAAGAAGACTACAGCCAACTCATAGTTCTCTATCCTGTCCTTCTAAACAAAAGCCATGCAAGATAAATGTGGGGAGAAGGGGGATACTTCAGATAAGTGACATGAATGAAACAAGGACAGCAGGACTGTGGGTCATACTCATCATGAGAATCCATATGTCAGCGGTATGCAGATGACATTGGTGTCTTGGATGGCTGGCCTGCCCAACATTGGGTAGCCTGTAGCTAGAGGGAGACTCTACTTCATAGATCCCTTGCTGGACCTCCCATCTATCATGGTATCCAACTGAGGATAAGATTACCAGGGGGTTCACTTTACCACTAAGACATTTGAGGGTCAACTGACCTACCCAAGGTCACACAGCCAATAAATAGCTCTCAGGGGCTGGCCAGCCTCCCCAAACTGCCTTAGTGGCTTCTATTTATTAACCTCCTCATCCATTTCTTTCATTGCTAGTTTTAACTTCATCATTCTTACATATCAAGCACAGTTCTGCTCCATGATATCCCTCATGAATAGTTACTGTTAATAGCCTCAGTTTTTAGATGCTAAATCTGAGGGTTGAGAGAAGCTAAGTATATCCTTGAGCCAAAGTGTGGTGGGTTCTAGATTTGAACTCATGTCTTTCTGGCTTCAAAGCTATCAACCTGAAGCCCTACACTCTGCAAACTCCCTGCAGGGAGACATCCTAAAAACAGCAAACTTTTACAAGAGCCAACAGTAGAATAAGTTGGCTGACTGCATGTGTCTTGGGGCAGGGTCAGATCCATGGAGAGGTGAAATAAACTGTTGGGACCTGATTTTAATCATGGCTTTTCCATTTAGCATCTGTGTGTTCTTGAATATACCTCGCCTTCTTTGTGGCCCACAGTCATCTAAAAAGGCAGAAACAGGTGACCCTGTTTCCCTGGCTGACTGGCAGTCTTGGTGGTGGGCCTGAGTGTAAGCAGTGATATCTCTCCCATGCCCTCTGTCCTGAAGGCCACATCTTCTCTCAGGACTGTTTTGTCCAAGTATAACATGGGGTAAAGTTTTAACTGCAGAATTTCTCTGTAAACGATTTTCCTCCAGTGCCCTCAGAGTATGGCTGTACTTTCCTTTGCTTTCAAATGTATTGTTGGTGACTGAGCGGGAGATCTATCTTTGCAGGTTGATGGAGCTGGGCTGGATATTACTAACCTGTGGCAAAAGTCTTAACTTTAGCATCCTCATCTGTAAAATGGAAAAATAGCACTGAGGGTGTAAGGAAGAGTAACTAGAGAATGTACACGATGCCCTTAGAGGGTGCCTGGCAAACAAATAGCAAGTGCTTCGACAGAAGTGACTATTATCGTTGCTATTATTATTTAGTACTGTTTGGGTTCAGTGCACTCTTTTCACATACTTGTCCTCCTCAGGGTTAAGATAATTGAACCCAGAAAGCCCCTCAGACCCACTTCCCTCCAGCCCCAGGGGAGCCAGGCACGGGGACTGTAACCTGGCAGGTCTTTAAGCACATTAAGACCTGCGGAGTAGGTAAATCAGCATCCTGTATAGAGCCATCGGTTGCACCCTAATGATCAGCTATGTCAGGGATGTCAGAATAGGCCGTTATTCACTGAGGAAGGCCCCACACGCTTGCTGCCAGGAATCAGCCTGCTCCCCTGGCAGCTCGGAGAAACCCTGGAGCTCAGGGTCATCCCGCTGCAGCCAGTGCAGTTCAGCCACTGCCAATTACTTTGGTGGGGGAAATTCTCCATTGTAATTTTAAAAAATAAAAGGACAAAAGAAAAAGAGCTTGTGTTTTCTGAGACTACATATAAGGTTCTGAGCAAGGCGTTTCACTAGCAGCCTTGTGCCAAAACCCCATCCCCTCAAGAAAGCCTTTTTTCCCACTTTACACATAGGGACACTTAAACCAGAAGCAATGACTTGTGAGTTACAGATGAACTGGTACTGAAACCTGGGTTCCTGGTCCCCTAGAACTGTGCTGTTTCCACCCTACTGTCTCCCTTAAGTACTCCCAATCTTAGATGTCCCAGTCTTAAGCACTAAGATTCCAGAAATGGAACCTTAGGCCACCAACCTCAGTCAGTTCCATGGATTTAAAGGTGTGTGCCCGTGGGTTCATTTAATCATAGCGTTACTTGCATAATGATTTAACTTTTGCAAAGTATCTTTATACTGGAAGCTCTTGGGCTCTTAACAATCCTACAGAATAGTTTAGCCAAGGATTACGATTCTTAATTTACTGTTGAGGAGACCAAAGTCTCCCCTTGTTTCCTCTGGCTCACAAGGTGACCCTAGGCCACTTCAGGTTCAGCAGACAGCAGCTGAAAGATGGGCAGTCTGGAAGTGTGGCTGAATTCTGATTGAGCTACTAGACCAGTTTGATCAAGGAAATGTGTCTATAGTGAGGCCCAGAGAGGCGTAGGAATTGATGTTGCGGGCACCTGTCAGGTCTTTCATAGACAGTGTTTCACTGACTGCAGCTACTATCTTTGCCAGGCAAGTCTCATGGCCACTTTAGAAATGAACAATAGGCAGGTTAAATTCACTGCCTGTGGGCACCCATATCATGCCTCTCTTGAACAGTTTTCTGAGACGGCCTTCTGTAAGTTGGTAACATGCCCCCTTTCCAACTTCTTTTTCTATCTTTCATCTTACTCCTAATGCTGCATTGCCTCCTGGATTGGACTGATACGAATCTGAATTACATTATTGCCAGTTTACAATTGTGAGATTTGAGTTTAGTCACTCAGTCTCTCTTTAGCCTTAGTTTCTTTGTAAAATTGGCTAGAATTGCTTATCTCATAGGGTTGTTTCTGTCTTCTCTATGGTTTGCTTGCTCTTCTATTTATACACTTTGGCTTTGTCCAAATGCATCCATTTGATATACCAGTCTTTCTGGACTGTGCTATGTAATTCAAGAAACTACTTCCTGCTAAGGTGTCAATGGACCATAGGAGCTTTATATAGTGTTCAGAAATCTTGTAAAGGGCCAGAAGAAAATACTTTATGTTTGAGGTTCATCTGGTTTCTGTTACATCTACTCAGCTGCACTGTTGGGTTGCAGACAGAGGCAAGATGTAAAGGAGTGTCTATCATTATATTCTAGGGAAACTTTAACAGCAATGAGACTTAAATTTCTTGCAAAGTTCATGTGATATGAAATAGTTTCTTTTGATTTTTTCAACTATTTAAAATGTAAGATCCATTTTTTGGGTTCCCATTTGTACAAAAACAAGTGGTCCACTAGATTTGCCTGTAGGCTACACTTTGCTCACCACTGGCTTGACGCATTACTCTTGCAAGACATATTTGCATTTTAAGTGGGGATTATCTATTAAAACAAAAAACTTGTAATGGTGGAATACCTAGCAGGACACAGACAGAAAGGCAAGAAGTCTTACTTTAATCTCTCTTTCTGGGATTGCTCTATGCCTCTCCCTGGAAGAAGGATCACATTTAATCCTGTCAGGGACACAGCTCTACATTCCGAGCCCTGCCCACTTCAGTATCCCCGGCAAACCTGGGTATCCTACTGGGCTTTCAGTCTTTGATTGGAAGTCAGTGCTTTCATGTAGTAAAACCTAAGCCAGATTTTTAGTTTTCTCCATTAATCTGACTTTTGGAAGGGGAGAGGGAAGCCAGCTGGGCCTTAGGAACTGCGTGGCAGGATGTGGACAGCTGCCGAAGGGACCGAAACATACACCTGTCAAGGCTTAGCAGGAGCCTCGTCGACACACCTGACTTCCAACTCTGTCCTTTTGCCCACGGCAACTCATAAGATTTGCCTGTAAATCTAACTTCCTTTGCTGCCCAGTACTTTAAGTCTCTTTTGATTTTTAAGATGATTTAAGAATAAATACTAGGCTTTAGATACTTTTTAATGAAGTATTTATACACTTAAAAGGGCACCTGGTAATAATCTGTCTTTGTGGTTGGTGGCCCTGTTCCCAGTCTTCACTTTTCAGACATAATCTAAGTGGTTGGCAGAGGAGCTCCTAAGGTCCTTCCTAACCACACTAAAACATGAGTCACTGGTCCCCACAATGGTAGAGAAGCTCTCCCTCCATGATCTGGTCACTTCCATCAGTCCAGTCTTCCCCCACATCCTCCCACAGTGAACTTTCTTCTTCCTCCTTAGCCAGTGTTCCCCAGTGTGCAGCATGCTTCCCCTCCATGCTAAAGACTTATTTGTGTTAGTTCAGGTCCAAGTACATCTCCCACAGGGTCCCTGCCTGGTGTGAGCTCAGTGTCTCCTTTGCATTCCCACAGGTCCCCTCCCAGCATGGCCTCTGTCCAGTATTGCCACTAGCTCTTCTGTGTTATGAGCCCTGGCAGGCTGTGTTTGTCTCAGTGTACCCAGCCTTCAGCACACAGAGGGCTTCCCGTACTGAGAGAACACATCCACTCGAAGAATATTCAGTTCTTTCTCACCATGCAAATAACTTGGGGGGAAATTAATCTCAACTAACTATTTTCATGCTGCTCTTTTCAACACAAAAGGCTTAGATACTCTAGATGTCTCTGTAAATATTTTATCCATGACTTTCTTACTCACAATGAAGTCTATGGACCTACAGCATATAGAACTGCCCTAGATATATTGAATTGGATTCTACATTTTATCCAGACACCCCTAGGCCCCATTCATGAGCACATTCCCTTTTGCAAAGCACTCCTCTGAAGGATATTACCTTTCCTTCCTCACAATGGCCTGATGGCTGAAATGATGGAACAGTCCAGACAATTTGATACACCTGCAGAACCTTTCAAAACCCAAAGAATGGTCAGAAAATGTATCAATTATATAGTTGCATCTCTTTTCATTTTTATTTTAAATAGGATGCCTCACCGTGAAGGTGAAGGGAATGGCAGTTGATTAGATTCATGCGGAACTTTCCAATGGTGTTAGATGAATGCTGAAAGGGGAGGTATAATCAGTTGCTGTAAGTCATGCCCCAGGATGAGGTGAGCACTGCTATCCCCAACTGCGAAGCTGACCCACATCTGCAGTTCTCTGGTCCACAAACAGTAAATCTTGCTGCAAGTGCTCATGGCATACATAGGCCAGGCTGGCGCAGTTTTACCACTTGGGAAGAGGGAAAGACACCGAGAAAGCATTCCAGACACCTGGCTGGAGAGGCAGGACACAAGCCTATTTTCACCTTGTGGACTGCTGCAGGTGTACGCTCTCCTGCTTCCTAGTATAATCTTTCATCTCCATGACATACAAGTGCCTGTAATCATACCATGAGCTCTCAAGGCTCAGGACAAAGAAAACACATGGTTTATGCTTGAGGTCCATCATCAGCCCCTTTCAGAAGAGAAAGAGAATGTTCCCTTCAGCAAAGTCCTACCTAACCTTCAAGGGTGAGCTGACCCTTACTGTTGGTTGAAAATTACAATCTGAGAACATGACTGAGTAGACAAAATTCATGTAACAGCAACATCTACAAACCTGGCACCCTGGGCTCATTTTGGATGTAAAACTTTCCTTCTTCCTCTTGCCTCCAGTCTAAGCCATAACCTGCCCTTCTGTGTACTGGTGACCAGTGCTAGAAAGTAAGCTTTTGAGCTATACTTATCGAGGCTGTGAGAAGCATGGCTCATTTCCTTTCTGAGGCATCAGTGGAGTCTGGGAGCAGGTTCCTGTAGGGCCCGGGGAGGAAGACTCTGGCTGTGAGCAGAGCTCTTGCTCCAGAAGCTGCTGCGGCAGAGCCAGGGTGAGGTATGAACAGGGAGCGCTTTGCGGGAGGCAGGAGGCTCCTGGACATGATGGATTGCTTTCACTGTACTGCAGTTCCCTCCTGCCTGAAGGGAAATGGCTGAAAACAGGTACAGGAATTCAAACTGCCAAACTGTTGCCTGGTGACTTGCATTCTTTGTGCGAAGTCACCTTGGGAGGGCCCTCTTTGCTCCTGAGGAGCTACAAGGAATCTCATTAAGAAGTTACATGCAGACCCTCTCAGCTGGGTCTGGGGACTTGAGACTCGCTTACCCTGTGCTCAGATCTCAGGCATCCTACCATGACCGTTCTAATCTTATTTCCTCTATCTCTCTAGTCACAATCCTGTCTGCAGCCAGACAGTTTTCCTCATATTGTTCTCCGGGTCTCTAAATGGCCTCCTCTCTTGATACTCCTTTCCCATCTACAAGGTACAGGATTTATTTCACATCTGCTCCAAGTAAATCAACCTTTCTCCTGTCGCACCTACTGGTCTCTCACAGGAAGGGGCAGCCTGCTTCATCTACAGATAGCAAAGAAACCAGTAAGCTATTGCTCAATCTGGTTTGCCATAAAACTAGAAGAAAGGAACAAACAAAAGACACACATATGGGGCAAGGTGTGGTCAGTTCTTCCCCAGAGAAAGCTATACTTCCAGCAAAGAGAGTGCAGGCGTGACTTCACGGAGAAGAGAGAACACCACCAGGATAGGAGGTTTACATGTGAGGGTTTCCTAAGTGGAGGAATCAAGTGGACCAGTGAGCTGGAAGGAGGAGAGAAGGTTCCTCTCCTGCTCTGGAGTCTGGAACATAAATGGCAAGAAATCATTCTGACCATTGCTACATGTATCAGCAAGCCTGAAGGGCCTAAGTCCTGAAAGTCTGCTGAGGCAATGACTGCAAGGGACTCACTGATTGTCTACAGGGGATAAGATGGAAGGAAAGAGTCTCAGTGCAGAACCCACTGGCAGCTTTTGCCACCACAGGTTGGTCAGTTAGGACAAGGAAGCCACCATGAAGTGGCTGATTCTGATTTTGCACATGTTTAAATCACTCTGCCTGACATTCTGAACTGATAGGGGAAACTTCCTCTTCCTCTTTTTCTTTGTTCCACAGAAAGGCACATTTTTAAAACCAAGGTCTCACGGGCCATTCATTTATCTGTCCAACATCACCAGTGCCTGCATCATGTCTGGTCCTGTGCTGGGCAGCCGTGGCACTGGCCCCCAGGAGCCCGCCATCTGGAGCTGCTCCATGGCACCTTACGCTGTGGAGAAAGTGCTCAATACATTCTTCACAGTAAGAATTAAATGTTAAGACCAGGATTTCTTTGCATATATTTAATATTACACTTACATAGATCCATAAGTATATATTCTATAGGAAATTACATTTACATATAGGTATAAACATACAATCACAAATCTATAGGTGCCTCATTGCCAAAGACTGAAGAAAATGGGACCTTTCTCTAGATATGGCCTTCTGTTTTGTTTTCTCCACTTAAAATTCCACTGTGAGCATGTTTCATGCCTCAAAAACATATATGTCTTTCTAAGCTTTTTCTTCAAAGGCCAGACCTTTGCTGCTAAATATTTTAAGTTAAAATAAAACCAGATGAATTTATCTTTACTCAGATAGCTTCCTATTCATTAATTCACTCATTCACTCATTCAGAGACTACTTCTTAGCACTTCCCTTTGGTGTCAGACATCATGATAAGCCAAAGACATTCAATGGTGAATAAAGCAGAATTCTGTCTCCTAGGTTCTTATGTCTTGTGAGTCATATACTAGGAAGCAGCACTTTGGGAGCTGCCTAGTAAGTGGAGGGGTCCCAGATAGCTCCTCAGCCACAGGGCCCATGCTTCATGCTTGACCAGCCTGCCCCTGATATACCGGATTAAGAATGAGTGACCAGCCAGGGACCCTAGGGTGGCCTGTCTGACAGGAATGTGGCTGGCTCTCATTGACTCTAAGGTAACTGAAGCACGTGGGGAAGGACAGGAGGGCAGGGACGGGACAGTGAATAACAGGGGCTGTAAAACTTAAAGACAAATCAAGGGAAGACAATAAGCACAAACCACAGAGGGAATGGCCGCTCAAAACCCTGTAACCTAAAAAGAGTTGGGTAAGCACCAGCCTGCATCATCATCCCATGCAGAGGAGACAAGTAGCCTGTATCAAAAACAGGGCACAGAGATAAACAGTGTCCCTGATTAGCCGCCAGACTCTCTGGTGTCACCACTGGAGCCTCTATCATTCCAAAGACCACCTAATTCTCTGCAAGGTCTATCTTTGCAATTGTCCGTGCCTCCCTTACCTATCCTCAGGTCAGGGACAGACTCTGCTAAATAAGGCTCACTTGAACACGAGCTCTGTCTTTATATCCTAAAAGATCTAAACTGAAGGGAAGCTCCACTTCCAGGAAAGCCATTGCTTCTCTGTTCTCTAATTCAGCCTTTTTGGAACTCCTCTGTCCAGAAGCTGGATTCTGGACCTTCCATATCTGCCAGTACATGATCTATTTAAGCACAAGAAGTGTAATGATTGTCTTCAGATGTTGGGCAGTGGTGAGCCACGTGAAATGCATCGACTGGGTTGAGCACACTTGAAAAAAGTGGATAAAATCACTGGTAATTTCACCTAAGTGTGGCATAATTACTATTAATTAAAAGACTTCATGAGATTTGAGAGAGCACTGATGTTAGACTAGTTACCTCTGACTTTTGTAACTGTGAAACGAGGGTCATATATCCGTAAGAGCTGTGAGAACAAACAGGCCACTCTATTTCTTGCAGTAAAGTGACTAACTTTGGAAATTTGTCTGGTTATGTGTTGTGATGGTTTGCAGACATGCCTAGAAAGCTGTACACATCAAGCCAAGCTCTGCTTTCACACAAGACTGATACAGGCAGCCCACCTTGCCATCCAGGCTTGCAAACTGGCTTCACGTCCACCTGCACCAGCGTGTCCTGAGCAGCAGGTTTCTGTCCACAGTCATAGGCTGTCACCAGCATCTCATACTGGCGCTGCCTGTCGTAGCTCAGTTTCTCGGTGTTCCTGACGTTGCCTGAGGAAGAGAGATGTTCAGAATCATTCCAAGTCAAGTTACTTTTTCAAAATCGCTTCTCCACCCATCAACTTTACAAGGATGAAATGACCTCTTCCTGCATCTTTTTGTAAACACAATGGCAAAAAGGAGTATGGCTTCTACCTAAAGTGGCTGGTTTACATTTTAGTGGTCAATTCCTTGACCACTGGCTGGAGCAACCTTGCTGTGCAATGGGCTGGTGGGGATTCTGAGTGCACATTTGGAATCCAAATGACCTGTGCTTATAAGCAATGGGTTTCCAGGAAGCACCTTCCTAAAGTGCACGCAAGAAGCTGTGTCCCTGACACAGTGCACGGAGGGCTCATTGGCCATGAAATTTCTGGGAAACAGACGGAATTCAGAAAATGTTCTGATAAACATTTTTTAGCATCTGGGCTCGTTGCCAGGAATGTTCACTGCCTCTTCTCACATTATTTTGCTACCAAATAGGAAGTAAAATCAATAAGAAAACGTGTGACCACCCTCACGGAAGTTACACTGAATAACAGATTCCTTGCCCTGAGGAAGAAGGCATTTTTCTTTACCAGGAAAGAGCAAATAATTTTTTTCAGAGCATTTTTATTGTTTTTTGTTCCTGTGGGTTTGATATATTTATAAATAAATATTTTGTAATTAATGAGCAAAATATTAACTGTCTATTTTTGCTGGAATACAATACTGATTCCAAAGAATGAATAAAGACTCGAAGCCCACTTAGCACTTTTAAGTTTCTCATTCCAAGAGATTAAAACCTTCTTTTGCTGAAAATAATTTAATTCCTGCTTTATATAATTATTTTTTGATGGAGGAACTGACAGAAAATTAAAACTCAAATGTTATCATCTTTTACCAGAAATGAAATTAAGAAAAGGGAAATTAAAAATGCAAATAGATAATAACAACAACAAAAAATCAACAATCATTACATACAAACTGTATACTCAGGCCGGCAGGCTGGGGATACAGCTCAGCAGCACAAGCGCCTGGCAAGCATGTGCGAGGTCATGAGTTTGATACCCAGCACCAAAAAAAGATTGTATACAAGGGTATATTCTCATCTTTGAACAAAGCAAAAACATTATCTGAATGAATGTTATTCTATTCCAACTGATGCATGTTGCTCATATAAATTAAGACAATGTGAGCTAAGACAAAACTGTTTAGAAGAGTGGAAAAGAAAAACAATACTTTTAAACACTGGAACAGTTGATCACTGCTCGCCCAGTGTTACTGAAATAGCACGCTGCTGCTGGATGATGACAAGCAGGAGCTACATACAGCAGCACGTCAAGGTGAAGCCCAGGTTGGTGAGGATGGAATACAAAGTCGCCCAAGACAGCCAACCAAGAAGGAGAACAATCTAGTCTTCTTCCTGTTCCGGACCATTGCTAAGAATGCAACTATGTCTATGAGAACATTGACTTTAACAAAGTCAGATGAAAATCTCTGAATAAAAATAGGTTTTATGTATTTCTGACTTTGTCTCTGGTGTCCAGAATCTCTTTCATTTCCCCACTAATTTTGTTTTCTTCTCAGCTCAAGGCCTGCACAAGGTCTGGAGTGGGTTGGAATTGGGTTGGCAGTACTCCTTGTGGATGATGCTAACAAACTTGTTTGTGGTTATAGTCACCACAGGGGAGGAATTCTTCCAGGTGGAAGCACTGTAATATAACCATGAGAAGTATGTTTCAGCAACATCAAATTGAATTTTGAACAAAAAGTTTTAACTTTCTCTTTCTCCACAGTTAAATGGCTCTCAAAAGATACGCCTCTCAGAAGAGGAAGGCTCAGGGTTTACAATCCATGTGACATTAAGCAGACCAAACACTATTGATTGTGGTAGAAAAACAAACACTGAATCCTTGGCTCAATTTGTTGTAGCTCCACTTCCATCACCAGCCTTAATGAAATTGACTGAGAAACTAATTTACTTTCTCCACCACTATCAACTCTTTGTACACGTGAAAATGGTTTCAAAGCACAGAATTTGTGGCATTAGATCTGAAATAAGAATATAATATTGTGAGCAGCTGTTTTCAGGAAAGGGTCGTATTTGTATGACACTTACTTAAAAGTGAAAGCATAGAGAAAGTCGTCTCTTGTTTTTGTTGAATTTATATCTTTTTCTCCTACACTGAAATGTGCCTTTTCAAGAGACCTGAGCTTATAGTCAGCTCAGGTGAGCTATACAGTCTGTTTCCCAGGACTCTTTTCACCAGATCCAAATGAAATCCGAGAAACTAATCCTCACAAAACAATCAGAATCTATGCTCCCTATTAATGAAGGTTTCACTTTTCTTTTAACCCAGAAACTGTGAGGAGGGAGTGGGATTGATGAGATTAGTACACTGACCCCATTGCTTTTCTGGTGAAATTTGAATGGGAACATTCTGGAAAGCTACTTGACAATCTATGTCAGTCATATTGTAATCGCTTTTTAGATGCAATTTCTTATCTAAAAATTGATTCAGGGAAATGATAAAAACCACAACTGAATTGCAGCTTCTCAAATATGTACATCTAAGTGTTATACATGCATTAAATATAGTTCGATAATAAGAGAAGAGGTAAATATGGGAATATTAATATTAAGATGGAATATTGCTCAGCACTAAAATGGGGATTATGAAATTATTTCAGAGAGAAATAATTGAATTTCAAGTGAAAAAGAGGAGTAAAAAGAAAAAAGGTAGTGTAGTCTTGATTTTATTTAGGAATTCCATTGAAAACATTGGAAATAATATAAATCTTAATAGTGGTTATCTTTGGCAGGATGATGAGTGATTTATTTCCTTCTCCATACTTTTCTGTGTTTTCCAGAGTTCATACATAGGGCTTGTCTCACTTTTCTATTCAGGTAGGAAAGAAGCATCTTCATTTACTTAAAGAACAAACAGACTGTAGGACAGTTCCGCTCAGAGTTCTCTTGCCGCCTAGGGCAGTGTTCTCATGAGAAAAACTGGAGGATGCTATGAACCAGCCAGTGAGTAGCCTGCCAGCTGCATGAACAGCTGATTAAAAACCACAAACATCTGCTAAGTGGTTACTGGGTGTCATCGTGTCACCGAGAACACTGTTGTCCTCTTTGCTGACATTGTCGCACATGGTGGCTTGTTTCATATACTCTGCCAAGAACAATGTGAAGAAGTTTCCTCATAAGAATTCACCTATGAGGTTCGTGGCTGCAGGTCTTGTGTTTAAGTCTATAATCCATTTCAAATTGATTGTTGTGTAAGAATTCTATTTCTTTTATTTTTAATCCAGGTTTTCCTAGCATTGCTTACTAATGACTATATCATTTCTCCATTGCATATTCTTGGTGTCTTTGTCAAAAATTTGCTAACTATATATATGTAGATTTGTTTCTGTGTTCTCCATTCTGTTCTGTTAGTCTGTATGTCTGTTTTCATACAGGTCTTATACTATTTTGATTACTATAGTTTTGTAATATAGTTTGAAATCAGAAAATGTCATGCCTCCAGGTTTGTTCTTAAAATTGCTTTTGCTATCCAGGGTCTTTTATGGTTCCATATAAATTTTGGAATTTATTTTTGTGTTATTGTGAAAACTACCATTGGAATTTTGATAGGGATGGCACTGAATCTGTTAATCACTTTAAGTAGTATGGACATTTTGACAATATTACTCCTTTCATTCCTTGAACATGGATTATCTTTCCATCATTTGTGCCTTCTACAATTTCTTAATTGATGTTTCATAGTTTTAAATTTAGACACTTTACTTCCTTGATTAAATCTATTCCAGTTATTTTATTCTATTTGATGCTGTTGTAAATGAGTTTTCTTGATTTCTTTTTTGAGTAGTTTGCTGTTAGAAACACAACTGATTTTTATATGTCTATTTTGTATCCTTCAACTTTATTGAATACATTCATTAGTTCTAAGTTGTTTTTTCTTTTTGGTAGAGACAAAATAATTTGTGTTCAAACAGAGACAATTTTATTTTTTCTTTCCAGTGTAGGTGACTTTCATTTTTTTCTGTTGCCTAATTGTTTTGACTAGGACTCCCAGTATTATAAATAGAAGTGGTCTTGTTTTTGATCTTAGCGAAAAAGCTTTCTATTTTTTATTACTGAGTATGGTATTAGTTATAAGTGGTATATAACTTTATTGTGTTAACGTGCATTACGTTTACACTTTGTGAGAGTTTTACTATGAAAGAATATTGAATTTTGTCAGCCAGTTTTTCTGTGTTGAGATGATCACATATTTGATCTCCATTCTCTTAAAATGATATATCATGCTTATTTGATTTTGTAAGGTGAAACTTCTTTGCATCACAGGGATAAATCCTATTTGATCATGGCATGATTCTTTTGTTGCGCTCTTTAATTTGGATTGGTAGCATTTTTGAGGATTATTTCTGCTTCTATGATTATCAAAGGATATTGGCTATGATTTTCTAGTCCTTTCTCTTTTGTCTTAGTTTAGTTGAAAGTGTGCCAATTTTGGTCGTCTTTTCACAACAAAGTCATCACTGACTTTTTTTCCTATTGCTCTTCTAGTATTTCCTTAATTTATTTCTACTCTGACCATTGTTGTATCTTCTGTCTATGAATTTTTGCTTTTTTCAGGTCTTTGAAGTATAACATAAATTGTTTACTTGAGTTTTTCCCCTGCTTTTTTGATGTAAGCCTTCTACTTTCTCTTTTAATATTGCTTATTCCTACACCTTAGGATTTATATATTGTGTTTGCATTTTCGTCTGCCTTAAGATATTTTTTTTCATTTTTTTTATTTAAAGAGGAAAAAAACAAGAAAAAGGTAGAAATATTACAGAATTTCAAGAAAAGAAGATAAATAGTAAGAAATCACTAGTTGATAAATTACATATTGTTCTTTTAGAAATAGTTATTCAAGTTACAGAATTAAAGCACACAAAGTGGACACTAAAGTAGTGAGAGTGCAAACAGATCTGTTCAAGAATCCAACAAGAACCTAGAAATATGGTCATCAACCCCACACATCTAAACTTACATACAGCTATATCTTTTATAGCGCTTCCTATTTCCTCTTTTTTTAACAATAACAATTATACATTTTTGAAATTTTATTTAAGGAAAAGAAAAAAAAACAAAACTGAAAAAAGGGTAGCAACAATACAGAATTCTAAAAGAAAGAAAGAAAAAGGAAAATGAGAAAAAGCCTCACTAAGAAATCAGTAATTTATAAATTACATACTGTCATCCTGGATGTAGTTGTTCAAGTTACAAAGTTAAAGGGTACATAGTAAATATCCAAACAGTCAGACTACAAACAGTTCTGCTCAAAGATCCAACAAAGATTCAGCAATATGGTCATCTATTTTACACACTCAAATATACATGCAGTTATATCCCTTAGAGAACTTTCTTTTCCTCTCTTTTTTACAATAGCAATTGCACATTTTGGTTTTATTACACTTGTAGTTCTTATTTACTTTTTACACTAGAGACACAATATGATATTTATAAACATGATTCTTATTTATTTCACTAATGAGGATAGTCTCTAGTTGTCTCTATTTGCGTATGAAGGCCTCAAGATCATCCTTTTTAATAGCTGAGTAATATTCCATTGTATAAAAATGCCACCTCTTTTTCATCCACTCTGCAGTTGAAGGGCATCTTGGTTGTTTCCAGGATTTAGCTACCACAAATTGTGTAGCTATGAACATGGGTGCACATATATCACTGTGATATGAACTTTTCATTTCTTTGGGGAAAATACCCAGGAGGGGAATAGCTGGATTGAATGGAACTTCCAATCCTAGTCTTCTGAGAATTCTCCATATGGATTTCCATAATGATTGCACCAGTCTACATTCCCACCAGCAGTGAAGCAGTGTTCCTTTTTCCCCGCAGCCTCTCCAACATTTGTTATCAGTTGATTTCTTGATGGCAGCTATTCTTTCCGGAGTAAGGTGGAATCTCAGTGCTGTTTTAATTTGCATTTCTCGAATGACCAGTGATGGCGAACATTTCTTCATGGATTTATTTGCCATTTGTATATCTTTCTCTGAGAACTGTGTGTTCATCTCAGATGCCCATTTTTGGAGAGGGTCTTTGAATTTGGGGGGCTTGATGTTTTTCAATTCTTTATATATTCTGGACACAAGGCCTTTGTTAAGACATTTTTTAAAAGTTCCATTTTGCTTTCTTCTTTGCCCCTTCGATTGTTCACATTTTCTATGCATTTGTGAATTTTCTTGTTTTTGATTTCTTCTTATTATTGCTCTCTAGCTTCATACAATTTTGATTGTAAAAGACAGTTGACATGTTTTCAATCTTCACAATTTCAGGTTTGTTTTATAGCCTAACGCAATCTATCCTGGGGCACTGTCTAACTTTCTGGTTTCTGGGTCCAATACTTGATACCAACAACTTAAAGGAGGAAAGGTTTATTTTTGGCCTACAGTTTAAAAAGGTATTAGTTCATAGTTGGCTGGATTCAAAGCAGGGTACTATGGCAGAGGGGGCATGGCAGAGGAAGCTTGTTCACTGCATAGCAGGGAGAGGGCAGAGAGATCAAGGTAGGAGGGAAGGTGACAGGTTCTTCCAGGCCATGCTCCCAATGACCCATCTCCTTTAAACAGGCTTTACCTCCCAAATCACATTTAGCCATAATCTAAACAGCTAATCCACTGATGTATATATCATATACCCATGATCCAATCACATTCCCAAAGCTCTACATATGAGCACATGAGGCTTTGGGGGTGATGTAGTGTAAGCTGTAACAAGTATGTTTCATGTGTACTGTGTATTCTGCTGCTATTTGATGACTGTTCTGTATATATCTACCAGGTTCATTGGTCTGAAATATAATTCTTGTACTGTGTTTCCATATTGATTTTCTGTCCAGAATATCTATCCATTGTTGAAAGTGGGATATTAAATTCCCCTGCTATTATTGTATTGTTTTCTATTTCTCCCTTTAGGACTATCAGTGTTTGCTCTATATATTCTGATGCTTCCAAGTTCAATGTATTGTGCGCATGTTTATAACTGGTAGAGCCCTTTGACGAACTGAATCCTTTATCATTATGTAATTATCTTCTTTGTCTCTCATTTTTGATTTAAAGTCCAGTTTTTACTCATTCAGATATTCTGTGTCTTTTGATTAGGGGAGTTAGCCCATTTATTTTTAAGTAATTTTAATAGGTCATGACTTACTAGTGTCACTTTGTTAACTGGTTTTAGTTTGGCAGATTTTTGGCTTTTTTCTTTATTTTTTATTTTATTCCTTTGTAATTTGATAATTTCCTATAGTAGTATAGTTAGATCCTTTCTTTTTGTGTATCTGTTTGCTTTCTAGTTACCATGAGGCTTTCTTAAAATATCTTATAATAATACCAATCTTTTTGAAGCTGTTAACAAATTAATATCAATATATAAAAGTTCTTCACTTTTAGTTTGCCATTTTATATTAGAGATGTCACAGTTTATGTGTTCTTACAATTCCGTATCAATTAACAAACTATTTTAGCTATAGCCATTCTTAATACTTTAGTCTTTCAACCTTGAAAACAGATTTGTATATGATTTGCATATCACCATTACAGAATTAGAGTATTTTAAATTTCACATATACTTTTCTTTACCAGTGAATTTTATACCTACTTTTATATGTTTTTATATTATAAATTGGCATTCTTTTGTTTCAGCTTGAAAATTTCAGCTTGAAAATCGAGTTGTGATGAGCTCCCTTAGCTTTTGCTTATCTGGAAAAGTATCATTTCTGTGGGCTGGAGATTTAGCTCAGCTGCATAAGCGGCTGCCTTGCAAGCATGCAGCCTTGAGTTCGATCCCCGGTAGTGATTAAAAATACAAATTTTTTTTTAAAAAAGAAAAGTATCATTTCTGAAAGACCATTTGTAAGGTTATGTATTCTTGGTTGGCAAGTTTTTGTTCTGTCACTTTGAATATATCATTTTATTCTCTCCTGGATCATAAGGTTTTGGCAAGTTTTTGTTTTGTCGCTTTGAATATATTTTATTCTCTCCTGGATAATAAGGTTTCTGCTGAACAATCCAATGCTAACCTCATTGGAATTCCCATATAGATGATATGTTTTCCTTTTGCTGCTTTTTAGAGTTCTGTGAGTTTGGATTGTATCCCTGCATTTATTTATTTTGGTCTGGGTATTGAATCCACACATGTCTGGGTATGTCTCACACATGTGAAACATGGCCTATAATGCTGAGACACTCATGCAGCTCTTGACCCTCTGATTAGTCCATGTCTTGCTGGACTTTTGCATTGGATATGATTAGTGAATTTTAAATTTCATATAACTGGACATCCATATGTTTCCAAATATTTTGGGAATGTTTTAGCCATTATTTATTGATTAGTAGTAAGATATTTATTATACAAATCAATGGAATCTCTATGGTGTTTTTATCCACACAAATATGACACAATGAGGTGAATTCACTCTTCTTATGCACTTGACATCATTTTTCTCTACCCCAGCATTCTTCACAGTTCACAAAGATTCCTGTTGACTTTTTTTCTATCTCTGCTTTGTCCTTCTCCTTCTTTAGCAACGACTACTCTATTTAATATTTCTATAAATTTGAATTACTGGCCATGTGGCATTTGTCTTTTTATGGCTATCTTGTTTCAGTTAATATAATCTCTTCATAAACACTTCAGTGGACATGCAAAGAAAAAACAGTATATCTACATGACGAAATACTATTCTGCCTTAAAAAAATACTGTCATTTGCAATAACATGGTTGGAAGTGGACAGTCATTATTTCTGAAGAGACATTCTACCACTTTCTGTCTTCTCCATTTAAATACTTCATGAGGCAAATAACTTTTGTGATGGTGCTTTATAAATGTTATAGTATTTCTTCATTTCCTTTCGTTCTTTTTTCTTTTTCTATCTTCTGACTGAACAATTTCTTGATCTATCTTTGAATTTATTTATTATTTCTTCTAATTGACTGAGCTTGATGTTGAAGATTTCAGTTGAATTTTGAATTCAATAGTTTTGTTCGTTTGCTCCAATATTTCTGTTTGACTCATTCTTATATTCTGTATCTCCATGTTGATATTCTTGTTTTGTTCTTGTATTTTTTTCTCTGACTTAGTAAAATTGCTCATCCCTGATTTCTTGTAGCTCACTGAGATTCTTTAGAAAAGACACACTTTGAACTCCCCATTGACCATTTGTAGCTCTCCAGTACATTGGAGTTGGCTACTGGCAGCTAATTATATTCTTTTGGCAGTGTCACATTTCCCAGACCCTTATGGTTCTTGTAGCATGTGCAGGTGTTTGAGCATACAAAGAAGCAGTCACTTCTAGAATTTGTAATCTGGCTTTAGTAAGGAGAGACATTTGCCTGTGTGGGTTAAAGAAGAACCCTAGAGAGCACTGTGGTACTATGCCTAGTGACTACTCCATATCTGCAGAGAGGGGCTGGTGTCTTTCTGGTTCAGGAAACAAGGGTCTGCAACATAGAAACTGTATGGTCTTTGGTGTGGTAAAGTCTATGGCAGGTCTAGGGTACCTAAGGGGGATACTGGTGATCTCAGTGGCATCCCTGGGTACAATGAAAAGAGACTGATGCAGTGGTGTGAATGCACTTGGATTTAGGCATACACATGATGGCAAGTGTTGTTTCAGGGCTGTGTGAAACAACAGGTACTGAGTGTGTGTGTGTGTGTGTGTTTGTGTATTACTAGAGACTCAAGGCTGGAAGTGAACATGTACAGTTGTAAGAGTGAGCTGTAGTAATGTAGTTGGTGGTAGGGAGAAGAAACAGATCAGGTCAGCTGCATGTATGTGTGCAGCTGTGAGACTCAAGCTGGTGATCTGTATGTATGCAGTTTCAGAAACTATCTGTGGGTGCAAACATGGGTGTGCAACAAGTGATGGAGTGGTGGGGCTGGCTGCATGATTGTATGAAGCTCTAAGGACCAGCTGTGGGCACATGAGCCATGGATGTCCAGGATAGGAGTTGGTAACTCCACGTGCATGTACAGCTGCTGGGACTATAGCTAGTGCTATGCGCTGGCATGACTATGGCACCAGCTGTTAATGTATGCATGGCTGTAGGCACTGCTGAGGAAAGTCAGAGGTGGCTGCTTGCATGAGCACAGCTTCAGGGACTGTAGCTGGTGGCAAGCAAGCATATGCTGTACGAACCAGCTGTAGGCACCAGTTTGGCTATGAGACCTGACAATGGGAGCTGAGGCTAGTTTCTCACAGGCACATGGCTAGGGAATTAGCACATGTGGGGATGGCTGTGTTTGCAGTGCTGATACCAGGGTTGGTTGTCCATGGTGGTGGCAGATGAGGCATCTTTGGGAGGGAGGAAAAGGAAGGCTATTTATTCAAGTCCTTGGGATTTGCAAAAGTGCAAAACTGTGGAATTTTTAAGTGTGAAAGCTGAGAAAGTCTGTTGCTGGGCTCCCATCCTCATGATGCAACCAGTGTGAGGATGCATTAGGGAAGTTCTTTGTTTCCTAGGACTCAGAGCCTGCCTGGGTGACAGACCAGGAGGCATCTACCTAAAGCCATGAGTTGAAGGATATGGGGAACCTAGGCCTCAATGAGTGGATCCCAGATACACGGTATTTTCCCTGATATGCATGTATACAAAGGACTCCTTCAAGGAGCTGAGAAGGTCATCCAGAGAGGTGATGGATAAGGGCCAATTGCCAGCTCATTAGAATGAAAGTTGCTGCTGTGTCTGCCCCTAGGTCCTGCCTTCATTACTTGGAGAATTGCTTTTGTAAACTTCACTATTGGGGGCCCACACTCCCCAGGAGTGCCCACTCACCTCTTCATCTTATGTTGTAAACCAAAATCGGAGGCAGAGGCCTGGCAAAAGTCCCATTACTCACTTTTAATGAGACAGCCAGGGAACTAAATTGGCATATGTTAGTAAAATGGCTCATCAAGGTGAGTAATTATCTTCATGGCTGGGGCAGTTTACCCTAGATGAAAGTATTTGCATCTCATTTCTCATTGGGTCCTGGTTCTTCAGAATGAGGGCAGGAGGCCAAGTAGAGCTTGACCACTGATCATAGATACCTCCACTTGTCTGGTTTTGTTGCTCACTGTGGAATCATCACTTTCCATATCACAGTGCTTTCATGGGACAGACTACATACAGAAGAATGGAAATCCAGAGGAGAGAAACACAGTTGCTTTATATTTTATACAGTGGTGTGCGTGCGTGTGTGTGCGTGTGTGTGTGTGTGTGTGCACGTGCGCATGTGCGCATTCTTTGTGGTGGTGGAGGGCAGGCCAACCATTTCACAGGGCCTGTGGGACAAACTGATAGGGAGTGATTCTGACAGGCCACACTAAGTAAAATTACCTTCTTCTCATTTCTGAAGCAATCTTTAATTCAAGTCCAGTATTTCCCCCTCTATTTTCTTGTGAACTGTTTTGGGCCCTGTACGATCAGCATCTAGTGATATCCCGGAGGGCAATTGTCATTCTCAGGTTTTTCAGCCTTTGTGGGGAAACTACTGTGTTACTATTTTTTTTTCTGTCTTATAAATATCAATTTGTCTTCCAGGACAGGATGTAAGCTACTTATGGTTAGGATGAAGGTGTCTCCTTCCCCACCCCCCACCTTGCCAATGGAATCTGCTGTAGTTCTCAGGATACAGATTATAGCACAGTTTCTCTCTGGCTTTAATTTAAAGAAGCATCCACAGATCTGTTTCCTTCTTGATACTGGTTACTTTTTTTTTCTTCTTAATTCTGGTTCATGGCATGCTTTGTGCATGAATTTCACCCTTGATTTCTCCTATCTACTTGTTTTCATTAGCTAGTTAACTTCATGTGATCAGGCCTACACCTGTTTGGAATTCCATTCTGTCTCCATCCAAAGTATCTAGCATCATCCTTGATAAACGGAAAATAATTACAAATACTTAGTAAATATTACAGAGTATAAGGATTTCAGGTCTTGCAACTTTTACATCTTTGTGTGGTACTTAATTGTAATCTGAAGCAAATTAAGGATAATATACAGACACCCACACACTAATCTAATAATTTAAAAATATACCTTGCAAATAGTACCATTTTACCTTCATCAAAATATTGAAAATTGTAGTCCAAAGTGAGTTGAGTTGATTGGCACTCTGGTTATGGTGTTTACACTATAGTGAGTTTCATATTAATGTTGATGAAGAAATATCCAAATGGTTTTATAGAACTGGTTTCAGTTTAGTTCAATGTGCCATTGAGGTTCTTACTGGGATTAAAATTCTGAGAAGGGACATTAACAAGCACTTTAAAGTTTCTTGAATGTACGTGTGGTTTGGATGGTGGTTCAAAATCCTCATCTTCTCTAGTAGCATCTCGTTGGGAGGAGGCAGGTTTTTGTGCTAGAGTCATGTTATAACTTGTCTAATGGGAAAGGAATCTAGATATGGTCAAATGATGCTCACATCTGGATGATAAATGGAAAATTCTACCGAGAAACCAACTCTTTTCAGTATCCAGATATAGAGCATTGTGACTTTAGTAGTCCCTATTCATTGAGTTTGAAATTTTCTAATGGGTAGTTTGGAGGTGGCACAACTGCTTATCATACAGGAACCATTTCTTCCAGTGGATTACTGAGTTCTGGGTCAGGAGGCTAGACCAACACAGGTGCCACTGCCAAGTACATTTGGAGGCTCTATGTGGCCTCAGAGTTGTGGCTGACTTCTCTGACTCTATTGGGATTCTCCCAGGACACTCACCATTTCTGTCGATGGCAAAAGGCACATCTGTTGTGACGATTTCGTAGTTGCAAATCTGGCTGTACTGGGGAGAACAGTCTTCATCTATGGCTTCCACCTGGAGTATGCTGTCATAGATCTTGCCCTCTGTTACGATGGCCTTGTAGGCTGGCTCTTTGAAGGTAGGAGCAAACTCATTGACATCCTTCACCTGGATATGGACCACGGCCCTGGGTCACACATTGGAAAGAAGAGATGATGGTAAAGATAGAATCTGGCCACCCTTTGATATCTCCTAGGAAAGCTGACTTACCTCAAGGGCAAGTGTGTGGGAAAAGTCACAATCTGGTCAGCCTAGAGACTCTTACCCATTCTCTGACCTTTCATGTTACCCACCTTTTATCCACTTCAACCTCTCTTTATTGTTTCATTCATTCACTCCCTGCTCTATTCAGTGACAATTTAACTTCTTTTATTCCATGATAGAGTCTGAATCAGACTCCATAAAGAGGAGAGCAAAGACAACTCGTCTTTGTAGCAGAACAAAGCACACATTGAAAGTCCCAACTTGGTCTGCTGGAAGGGGTTGGCTTACCAGAGGAATCATGGAAGAAGTGAAATATGGACTTAATCCTGAAGGTGACCTTGGTACTATCTTCCAGCAAAGAACAGTGAGTACAGTAATCCTGGACTAGAATACTAGATTGTCCAAATTCTTGCAGGACTTGGAGAACTGGGAAGACTTGGGTCAGGTCTGGGGCATAAAGATATCTAAAGGGCAGTCTATGGATGCAGTGAGTGGAGTGTTGGGCCAGGGTAAGAGAGGGCCTCCAGGGAGCTGTGATGGGTCACTCACTTGTGTGACTTCTTCCAGGCTGTCTCTCGGGGCCCAGAACCACAGTCATAGGCTTGGATGATGAATGTGTACTCCTTCTGCAGCTCACAGTCGATGGGACTCCGGGCACGGAGCCGGCCCTCCCCTGATGTTTTATTGAGCACCACAGCCTCAAAGGGCAGTTCCTGGCCGTGGATCTTGAAAGCACAGATTTCTCCTGCAGAAGAATGGAAGGCAGTGAGTGGGAGCCCTGGGAATTGCCAGACTGAAGACATTGCCTTTACTAGGCCAGATTCACAGACCCAAATACTCCTAGTAATTTCCTCTGTAAACAGACTTTTCAAACCAATATTGTTGGTCTCCAGAGATCAGACCAACATGCTCATTTCACAAAGAGTAAAACAGTAATGAAATATCACCTATTAGATGTATCCTGGTGGGAAAAAAGGTGAATTATCATGCTGGGGAGTTGGCTGAGTTTCCCAGTTTTCGTAGCAGATTTCCCATGTGTTTTTTGCCTAGTCTGGAATTGAGAAACTTGCCTACCGTCAAAAGACAAATGACTGCAGAGGGAAGGAATAAAACAAAACACCAAGGCTTTTCACAACCCTTTTTCCTGTGACAATATTCCCAGCACTTGAAACTGTGGTGCATGTACCAGGAACATAAGCATCACCCAAAGCTTGTCAGAAACACACAATTGTAGACCCCACCCAGACCTCCTAGACTAGAATGTGCATTTTACCAGGATCTCCAAGTGATTATTGAAGAAGCATTGTTTTTCTCTTTCTTTTACTTGCATTTTAAACAGGTCACGTTGCTGCAGCTAAATTCCTTCCACCTCTCCCACCATTATTTCTCCCCATCTGCCCCTTCCCAGTGGTGATAGGGCAGTCACTCAGAGGCAATTCTGTCTCTTGAAACAGTAGGGGTGTGTCTGTATGAGTTCAGGATTCCCTGTGGAGCTTGAAAAGCTAACTTCTCAAAGAGCTAAACATGTTGTGAAATTAATGCACTTCTCTGCTTCAGCTAGGTTAATGCTTATTATAACTATTTCTGTGCATTAAAATAATAAAGCTATGTGAATATCTTTTTTCATGCATCGATGGATATTTATTTCTTGACTGCAAGCAAATCCTGTAGTAAATGCCTTGTGCTGAAAATTTGAGATGTGTCTTTTCCCTATATTGAAAATCTACAGACTTGTTGGAGAGATGATGTCCAGATGTCCAGAGAGACCATTCATAACAAAGGGGATGTGAGAGTTCATGTGATATGTGCAGGACAGGGATTGGCTACAGGCTGCTGGGGGAGTAAACAGAGGTTTAAAGTGAGAGTCCAGATTTATATTCCAGATTTGTAACTTACTACCTGATAAGTTTAAATGAATGAGATTGCTTTTCTGGGCCTTACCAATGTCATCTGGGAGACGGTCTGGGAGATGGTATTGGAGAGAGGGGATCTGCAAGGAGATGCTCAACCTTGGGCTGACACTGCTCAGCTACACTACCTAGACCAGAGAGAGGCAAGAAAGGCACCTAAGATGCTAGAGGAGGCCTTGTGCTCAAGGTGACCCAAGTACCTGCTTGCTTCTCCCCAGTTCAGGGCCTTTCCAACTATTTATATGAACTGACACTATGAGAAGAGGGGTTAACATGATTGCAGGTCCACTTTGGGCAGTGAGCTTTGTAATCATGGTAGTCTCGTTTGAACTTCAAAACAAACCTGTAAGACAGGTGTTTATACAATGTTATGTATGTTACAAGAAAGAGGAGGAGGAGGTGGAGGAACATGATCAGGGAGATTAATTACTTGCACAGTGGTCACAAAGCTAAAGTTAGTATTACACCTAAGTATGGTTGAGTTTTAAAACCATGGACTTTCCACTCTACCACATCATCTCTAGACAGCTTCATAACTTTAATGCCATCACTTGGGGATGCTTCCAGGAACGTTCGATATTCCAATTCAAGTCTCACTCAGGAAAGAAATCTTGCACTTTACATAGAGGAAGCACGCTCTGATCTCTCACTAACAATGTTTTCTAAGATGTTCAATCAATACTAATCTTACCTTTAGGCTTTTGTTTTATTATTATTTCTTTGATTTTCAGTTTCATTATGAACATTCCATTTTTACTACGTCTCCTCCTGGCTATTTCTCTAATGCAGTTGTAATGACTTGCCCATCTTGCCCATTATTCAGTGGGCAAGATGGGCAAGTCATGGGGCAGGTTCTAACAAGAACACTGGTTCCCATTAGCCAGTGTCACTCAGGAGCACTAGATATTTCAGTCCTGCCTATTCTGACCAGGCTAGTTCTTTAGCCTTCAGACAATAGAACAGATTTCATCTAATCCTCAGTTTTAATTTGTGTTCTGAATTGCTAGGAAGGAACACACTAGCTTCCGAAGTGCCTTCTTCATGTTTTATCCCAACATCCATGCCAATGTGAGAATATTACAAGGTACTCAGACTGGTTGTGGGGCATTCTTTGGAGGGCCCAACCACTGTCATGATTATGAGGCTAATTAGACCATTTCTCTTTAAAGAGTAAAGTTAAACATAAAATAGATGAGGGAAATTTTTTGTTGGAAACATACAATCATAAACAAAGCAGTTCTGAGAGTCACCAATCCTCAATAAGAGAAAGGAGAGGGAGGCAAAGGAGAAGGAGAAGGAAGAGGAGACACAAGGGATGACTTCAAGGTCACAAATTTTCATCTGGCTCAGTGCAGCTTAAAAGACCTAACATTTTTTCAAGAGCCAACTAGTCCTAGGCTCTGTATTAGGCCTGGAGATACAAAGATAAATGGCTGGAGCTTCTTAAAATATAAAGATCATACATTCTCAAGAACTTCTTATCTAGTCGAAAAGGCAGTCAAGCAAACAAGGACAATGCTGTGTTCACTTATTTTTCACCAACTCAGACTGAAACAGGATTCAGCATGCCTTGAAGAAAGCCTAAAATTCATGTTACCCTTGTTTATTCCACTTTTACAGCTGAAAGTTGTATTCCTGTTGCAACAACATCCATTTGTTAAATCATCTTTTCACTGACATAAGAAATTTTAGGAACTACCTAGTGGGTACTGGTAGAGCAATGATGAACAAAGCTAGGTCCAGACCTGACCTCTAAGCTGTTTGAGGTTCCATGGGGGAAGGAAATAAGCAAATATATGAATGAAGAATGGTGACTGTGGTGTGTGCATTGATGGAGTTACTGTGGGCTAGGAGTCCTCTGGTCTGATATGAAGAAAACGGGAAGTGAAATTAGAGGTACTCAGGCTACAGGGAAGAATCACACACCCTCAGCAGGCAGGAATACAGTGAGTCCCAGAGACCATAGGGTCCGGTGTGGCAGGAATGGAGGCCATGGAGGCAAGGCCAACTTCATGGATGTGCAACCCTAGAGCTATGAGTCTCTTGTCCTGACATGCTCTGAACATGGTTTAAATATATGCTGCTTATTTTGAAATTTTCAGTAATTTTATGTGTGATCTTGCATTTGGGCATAAAATCTTCTGGAATAAGAGAGCATGTCATGAGCAGAAGAGACAGCACAGTAGGCTGCATGCCCACTGTGTCTTGCTGTCCCTTTTTCACATAGCATTCTGGAAGTCCATGAGCACAGAATCTTGGTGGACCCACAGCACATGGGAGCTCAGCAGGATTCAGAGTAGGAACAGGCAGGCATGTTATGTCTTCGACTGAGTGAGTCATTGACAGCCCCAAAGGGCTCTGCTTTCAGCTTGAACCAAAAGCATTCTGCATGCAGAAAGAAGACAGTAGCAGTGTATGAAACATGATTAGCCTAAGTACTCTACTGTATCCTTTACTTTTCATTTACTTCCTTGTTTGAGCCAATCACTTATGCTGAAAACGATGGCAGAGAAAGGGAAAGACAAGTGTCATTGGTCCTTTTCTTTCCTTGTGGCCTTACTACAGTAAGCTCAAGATAGAAAGTGCTGGAATAAAGTGCACATGCCAGGAAGTGAAATAAAGACAGCTGAGTCTGTTTTGGATAGGACTGACACTGATAAATACACACACACGCACACACACACACACACAAACATGAACCACAAGATACAAATTCTGTAATTTTGTTAATCTTGCATACCATTTGAATGCTTTTATTTGCTTTGCTGTTGTTTTTTGGATTGTTTGATTCTTGATTTTTTGTTGCTTTTTTTTCTCTTTAAAATAAAAAAAATGGACATTACAGACTATAAAGTTAACAGAATTCAGGCTGATAATTTAAACTTTGAATTTTTCTCTAATTAGAACTACATCAGAAGAAAATTTAAAACATTGCAAGTTGAGAGAAATAAAGGAGGGGAGGCCACAGAATGGAGTACTAGGAAGAATAATTAACACTTCAGGCTGTCTTGATTTTTGTGAGAGCTGTCACTTTAGTTTGTTATTACTAACAAAACATAGTAGTGGAGGATGGCACATTCAAAAATTATATGTATATATATATATATATATGTATATATATCTCAAGCCTGAGGTTTCTAGATATCACCGTCCGAAGTTTGCTTCCCAGCCCACTTTCTCAGATGTGAGCTGGTGTGCCAAGACTCGAGTGTGAGAGACAGAGGTGAGCACATCTGTCAGGCCAGCAATGGGCACAGTGCGCAAATGAGGCTGCTGGGCTTCCGGGTATCATCTTGCACTCACTGCTGCCTAAGGTGGCTGAACTCAGTGTCACTAAGAGCCTGTAAGGGCCAAACTGGAAGAGGAGCCCCTTCACTGCCTAGATGGGTGTGATGCTCCAACCCTTCAGTGGCCTGTCTGTTACCCCAATCTGCCTTCTCCTCAGCAGGACCACAGCTTCTCAGACACTGGCAGGAATCTCTGTGGTTGCCTCTTCAGAGCTCACATAAGATTTGAGGGAAATGTCTTTAAATTGATTTTTGGAATATATTTTGCTTCTACTCTTGAAAATCCTTGAACAAAAGATTTAATTGATTCTGTTTTTCAGAGGGGAAAACAGTCTCAGAGAAAGTAAGTAGATTATTTTAGGTCAAACCTTCTCTAGAGGGAGAACTCCCAAAGTCAACATGACCACCCCATTGCACTATGTAATTTGACTTTTTTCACTGTGATAACATTTGCACTGATTATATACTAGAAATGGCAAATAAGTGTCAGTAACTAAGCAGTATCTAACTGAATTCTTCCCTACAATGTACTTAGTTGTT
This sequence comes from Hydrochoerus hydrochaeris, assembly GCA_004027455.1. NCBI lineage: Eukaryota > Metazoa > Chordata > Mammalia > Rodentia > Hydrochaeridae > Hydrochoerus > Hydrochoerus hydrochaeris. The sequence continues at coordinate 428,625 of PVLA01000245.1, read as the reverse complement.
TTAGAAAGCCAGTTTCACTTAAGAATGACGTGGTAGTAGTATCAATTTTGTGAATTTATTTCAACATTTAAGTTTGTGTCTTTTTAATATTCTGCCTCCTGTGGCAAATTATGCCATTATGCTCTAAGAAAATCACTTTTCTGAATTAAGTTAGTAGTAAGCTAAACCAGAAACTCTTTCATGGACTGCTGTTTTTGACATGAAAGGACGATTGACAGGAAAACTATGTTTATACAAACTTCGAGTGTTAGCCTGCCACTTCAAGAAGGAACTGAGTATTTGCTGCCAATAATAAAATCTGAGCTTTTGATTTTGGAAAACTTGTATCTGCCACCATGAATTTAACAGTTTATGAATATTTTAATACTTTCTTGATGAAATGGCTAATGATACTGATTTTTTGATATTGTATAATGAATGTGATTTTTTGATATTGCATAATAAGTCAACTTTTGTTCAGTAATGGAGATTAGACTCAGGTCATCATATTGAGCTACATCCTCAGTGCTTTTCATATTCTTTATTTTGAGACATGGTCTTGCTAAGTCACTAAGTTTCCCAAGTTGAGTTCAAACTTGTGACTCTTCTGCCTCAGTTTCCCAGTGATGGGACAAATTTTGAATGATATTCTTAACAATGAGCTATATATAAGCAATGAGCAATGAAACGTCATGCAGTCATGTATAGATACAAGATTCAACGTGCAAGATAGACCAATGGTTTCTAATGTGACCTTGTGCAATGGACTGAATGTTTACATTTCTTCAAGTTCATACGTTGAAAACCTAAATGCCAAGGAGATAGCATTAGGAGGTGGGGTCCTCTGGGGTTTGATTAGTTTGTGGGGGCCGAGCCTTCATCTTGCTTGTCCACTTGATTAGATTAGGTTATGACTAGAAGATTAGTAAAGTATACTTCCAGATGCATCTGGTGGGAGTCTTTTGAGAGATGAAGGTTGTGTGGGAGAGCAAACAGCAGGGGCACCTGCCCTGCATAGGTGCAGCAGATCCAATACTGCAGAAGCCCAGAAGGAACAAAATAGGAGGAGGAGGAAACATGCTGGCACATGCTCTCCCTTCCTTGCCACCGTAGCATAGGCAGCTCCCCTCCATTGCGTGCTCCCCACATGATGACCACAAGCCGGAAGTAGCAGAGCAAGTGCCTATGGACTGAACCCTCTGAAACCGTGAACCCAAACAAACCTTTCCTTTTAAAACTGTGATTTGCAGGTGTCTTGGTATAGCAATGAAAGCTGATTAATACCATGCCTTATCAAAGAGGCTCCAGAGAGATCCTTGCCCCCTCTGCCCGAAAAGTTACAGGGCAAAGGTACATCTTTGAGGAATTGGGGCTTCCATAGACACTAAATCTTGCAGCACTTTGATCTTGGACTTTGCAGTTTATATAAATAAAACTAAAGAGTAGAATAGTGAAATAGTGAGAAATAAATTTCTATTTTTCGAAGGTACACAGTTTATGGTATCTTGTTATAGTATCCCAGATGGACTGAGACACAGTGTATACATTAATGTAACTTTAGATGCTTTATTGTATCTAGCTTTTAAGAAACTTCCTTGAGGAGTTCTGACCTAGATAACAGAGAAGAATATCTATAATTAACAGGAAAGATCATGAACATACTTCCTTTTCTAACTACATAGCTGGTTGAGGTCATATTTTTTTTTATATCTTATCATAAACAACTTAACACATTGAAGGTAGAAGCAGATATAAGGATCTAATTATTTTCTATTAAACTAGGCATTAAAGAGACTGAAAGACCCAGTTCGGTAGTTTGTGTTTGTAGCCCTAGCAGGAGATCACTTGAGTCCAGAAGTTTGAGATTATTCTGGGTAACATAGGATGTCCCCATTTCAGAACAACAAGGACAAAATATACTGCAAAAATATTAGTAGTGTCTTTCTTCTTACTATTTTATCTTGGTTTGAAAAATTTTAAAATTTATGTTAACATGTAGTAAGTTTATTAATCTTATTTTTAAATGAATTAATATAAATTTCAATGTTTCTCAGTTTCAATTTGCAACATGATAACTGTTGATAGGTAATCCACATGAAGGAAAGCTCAAACCAAAAATCTTAGGCCCTACTATTCTTATAATTTACCAATCATATCTTAAGCTTATAATGCCTTAGCCTATGGCTGATACTCAAAGCATGACCATTACTCTGTGGACAACTCCTATTTTTAGATCAACCCAGTCTGCTTTGTATCTTGCAGCCGGGGCATTTAATGAAAGAATACTGAGGTAGACTTTTACACCCATGCAATACAGTGATGGAGTGGGAAGCTTTATTTCCACATCTTCACCAAATCTGGGGCAAACAGGCTGGGTTGGAATTCTAGCTCTGTGGTTAATTACTAATGTGACTTTGGCAAGTCACTTAGTACTCTGTGCCCGTTTGGTCATCTGTAAACTGGGGTGATAGTAATAATAATTGTTGGGAACCACAAATTCATAATGGCTAATTTTACATATTGCCCTATGGGATAAAAAGGAGGCTTGGGATTATTGGTACCATCCATCTGAGATATTCCCATTGACTCTTCTTAGCATGTGATCATTGATGCCCTCTTGAGTCATCCTAGGATTCTACTCCAGGACAAGATCCTTCTTAGCATATGATCATCCACACCTTCTTGAGTCTGAGTCTTCTGATGAATTGTAATCTTTACTAGCCCCACTTACCTCAGTACACACCTAATAAATAGTAACTGCTTTGGAAGTGGAGGGAGTCGGAACCAGAGACATTGATGCAATACTATACTTGTCTCTGTTTTTTATTTTTCTCGTTGTATTCTTAAGACAGACAGTTGGGACTCTTGGCTGGGATTCCAATAAATAGTTATCTCATAAAGTTGGGAAGATTGACTCAATTGATATATACAATACATTTAGTGTCTGGCATGGAATAAGTGTTCTATAATTATTAGCTCATCAATGTCATTATATTCCATAAAGTCACACACTGTGACAAACTCACAGATTCTGTTTGAGAACTGAAGAGGCTGGACATGGAAATCATTTCACTATTAGAAATATGTTAAGTGTGTATGTCACATATGTCAATCAAAAATACTCTGGCTTCTTGAAGCAATTTTACCTATAAGCTGTACCTCACACTCATATTCTTCCTGAATGTCACTGACCAGTGACAACATCCTATATCTTTCATACTCTCATTCAGGGTCAGTAGTGCTCCATGGAGAAGTATCGTGCAGGGAATATTTTTGTTTGACTGTCCTTTTTCATCTTGGGGACTGGGGTTGGCTGATAGCCTTTACCAGGCAAGAGGCAGGGGTGAGAAATATCCTGCCGTGGCAGACGAATCCTATCTCATCAAGAACCATCTGACCCCAGAGAGTACCCTTCAATAACTGCAATACAAGCAAGAAGTTAGTCTTCTTGGATCCATTCCCTGGCCTGGCCCAAGCTCCCAAGTTTAAGGGAAAAGATAGGTCCTTGTGACACCTTCTCCTCTGGCTTAGAGAGGTCCCTCAGCTGCATATCTTGTCCTCCGTAGTACACACTAGCAGATGTCAACAATGACCACAGCACCAGAGGATGGGTCCGAGGATGGTTTTCAGGTGTGTTGTCCATCTCTATATAACATTGTCGATAGCTTCAAGTATAGTAAAGTGGGAAAGGACACATGCTCATCTCATCGACAGGTAATCATGCCCCAAATATCAAACTAGGACTGAACGTATGAATCTATAGTTTAAAAAGAAAATAAGAGTATTGAAACCCTCCCCAGGTTAAAATCTTAAAAAGTAGAAACTAAAGATAAAGCTTCACTGGATTATCTCTTTGAGTACCTCTCACAGGTCTGGGTGCTGAGGGGTGCCTGGCCAGGAAGGCCTTGCTTTGAATGCCATCTTGGTTCCTCTCAGCTATATGATCTTGAGTTGTTACCAAATTCCTTTTCATTACAGCAGGGAATATTAATCAGGCCTAATCCTGAAAGTACCATGAGGCCATGATGATGCACTCAATGCAGAGCAGCTTTGGGAAGCATAAAGGTCTATTAGTTATTGTTACAGCTATAATAAATCCTGTCTTCAGGCCTGCAAGTAGCGCTACACATACTGTCACCTTACCTTCATTCCTATTAGAAACCAAAGAGGGAGTGAGTGTCAGCAATTCTTACTTTCTGTTTACTTAGAATTGAGAAAAATAAGACATACATCTTTATTTAAAAGGTCATTTTCCTAAAGCTTTGTGACTGAGATCAAGATCCTCCCCTTTTTGGAATATTACCATTGCACAGTTATAAGTTTCTGAAAAAAGTAGACAAAGCATTTTTCCTTCTATGGCAATATTTGTTAAATTAATACATGATGTAACAATTTTCATACATGCTGGGGGATGTGGAGAGGTTCTTGTGGCTTAGCTGCTCCTAATTAGGTCAAGCAGAGCTTGAGCAAATGTTAAGTGGTCCTTTGGTCTTCCTGGTGCCCAGTGGCTCCAGAACACAGTGACAGTACCCTGTACCTCCAGACACACCAACCTACCTGGCTAGAGACTGGGGACTTTGTAGATGAAGTAGAAACCAGCTCTGTCTTTGTAGACAAGAGGAGGCAGATGAGCAAATATTCAGTGCAGTGATTTGCTGCTAAGGCTGCAATATATGTCTTTTCTGGATGTTGTGACAGCAGAGGTTATGACAAATTAACCTACCCTCTTAATATTTCCAGACTCAGTTGTTTGCTGTCCCATAGCCACTGTATAGCAATCCTGTGACTGCAGGAAAGAAAGATTCAGTCTAATCAACTCCACTGAGACAAATCCTCTCCATGGACATGGTCACGCCCCTCTATGGTGGCAGTTCAGTGCTTCTACTCTACAACATTGCAGATGATTCGGGTCAGACTCCCGAAGTCAGGTAAAGCTAGACTCAAATCCTGACTTCTCAGTTCTCATCTTGGCAGCCTTGAAAAAGAACCTCTGCAGACCTCCACTTCTCCACCTGTTTAATAGGAATAACTTTCTCTTATTCATTACAATCAAAGTATCCTTTTTTTTTTTCAAACTAGAATTTGCTATGGCAGGAACTAGGTTCAGTGACCAGTGCACAAGTGTCTAATTTAGTTCTCCTAACAGTTTTATGAGGAAGCTAGCTAGCAGGGGACCAGAACAGACAAATTCTTCTGGCCCACTGTTTTCTCTTACCTAGCTTGCTGATTTCTACACACCTGCTCCTTCACTGGCTGGGCCTGAGGAGCCTGTACGTCTGCTCAGATGTAGTTAAGTATGAGGAGGAAGGGAAACTGGAAACCACAATGAATAAGACAGTGACTGAATTTGTGATAGCAATTTGTGATGAGTATGCTCTAAGCCCTGTTTTTTGAAAAAAAAAAAAAAAATGACAGCCCAGGACCCAATTACAAAATGGAGATAAATAAATCAGTGAAAAAAAAAAAATGAAGGGAATCTTGTTTGCCCACAGCTCTTGGGCCACCAAGAAGCCACACCAGCTCCAGGACCATTTCCTAGAACCTAACTTCCTCAAGGATTATTTGCCCTTTAGGAAAATAAGGGATCTTGGAATACTCTGGGGAGTGAAAAGTGCCAGGCAAATGTAATGGTCCTATATTCCTGTTATGTATCTCCATCAACAAACAGTTTGCAAGCATCTACCCTATGGAGGGAGGGGGTTTGGGGGATGGCTGAGGGTCCCAGAATCCTGTAACTCTGTCCTTGCTCTTCTGGGGATTACAGCAGGGTTTTGGAAATAGAAGCTAGGCCTATGACCAAGTGATAAGGACATCTGAAGCTACTAAGTGACAGTGAGTTCAGATGATATTGGGGCTGAATGCCACAACCTTCCCACTTAAGCAGAGACAGAGTTAGGGTTCATGTAGAAAGAATCAGAATCACGTGGCGGGGGGTGAAATCTTTGGACTCTCCTCCTGTGTACTTTTTCTCCATGTCTAAACAGAGGATGACAGAGAACCTCTGCACTGAACCAGCTTAGAATTTACCTGAAGACTTTGTTTGTCTTATCTCTTTTTTAAAAAATAATATTATTTTTGTCCTTTACTTCATTCCGTACTGTCTTCAGGAACTCAGACAGGCACAGGGAGAGTTTTCCTTCAAGGATACTTGTTGAATATTTTATATCTGTATTCTAGGGTGGAATCTACCAATCACAATGTGGCTCTTGAATATTTTAAATGTGCCTAGTGTGGCCAAGAAGCTTGATTTTAAGTTCTATTTAAATTTTATTTTTTCAATTTAAATTTAAGAACAGGTATTCCATTCACTAACTGGAATTATTTTTTAGCATATTTGGGGATGTGAATCAGTTGTTTTTAAACTATAAATTATTTAAAATCTGAATGCAAATCAAGTATTTCTGATAAAACTTAGAGCTTACAGTGTCTTATTAAGTATAAAATACATACAATATTTGCTAGAGTTTCAAAAGGGAATGAAATGGAACATTTTTCATTAATTTTATTTGATAACATAAATTGGTAATTTTGGATATTTGGAGTTAATATCTTACTAAAACCAATTTTACTAAATTTTTAACTTTAGAGAGTTGTTACTAGAAAACACACCTGTACATGACTTGAATTATGTTTCTGTTAGACAGTGAGGCTCTATGTAATTAACAGTATATATCATTAAAAGCTAATTCCCATAGAAATAAAGAGCAGAGAGAATGAATCCCACAATTATAGAGCTATTCTACTTTGATGCTGATTTTTAGTTTTTGGCATTATTGTTAACATTTAGAGTAATGCTCCCTCTTAAAATAATAGCCTGCTTGACTCTTCTCAGACAGGAGTCACATGTAACTTCAGTTCTCAAACTGTTGATTATCAGGCTTTGAATTAGTCTTGCTTCTTAATGGTTGCTTGGATGGTATTATTGTAGGATTTAAAAATATTTTAAAATGTTAATAACATTTAATATTAAGGTGACATATTAGTCACTTGAGAAATCAGATATATGTGCTGAGAAGTTGTTTTTGCTATCAGAGAAGGTGGAAGTCTTTGGCAATAAGATTCTAGTTGATAATTCAGTTACTAGAACTGAAACTAGGTAAATATTTATAAATAAAGGTTTATTACTAAAATAAAATATTATGTTAAGATTTTTAATAATAAAATAATCACATGAACTATGTACATATTGCATATTAAATCATATTCTATAAAAAATTTAACTGCATTATTTCTAACTAGCATAATTCAAATTCATACAAAATGTCATTCACTATGCATGGTTAAAGGAAATGGGGGCTAGAAGCAAGTAAACATCTTGGGGAATTCTGTCTTTGATCTGGATAAGTAAATTCCTTTTTTAAAAAATTTATTTTAAAGAGGGTAAAATAAAAAAACAAAGCAGATCAGAAGAAAACCATGTAAGTGACACAGATTTCAAAGCAAGACAACAGGAGATCAGTATTGGCTACTATAATGTCTCTTGTTTTCTTCTAAATAGTTGTCTATCTCTTCACACACAATGAATTCATACAAAACAAAATAGTGTAAAACTGATCAGAACAGAGCAATGAAGGCATAATAGGCCTTCAAAACCAGACGACAGGGAAATCAACAATGGCTGCCATAATGTCTCTTGTTCTCTTCAAAATAGCTGTCCATCTCTTCATGTATGTTGAAATTAAATGATACAGCTGGGGATTTAGCTCAGTGGCATAAGCACCTGCCTGGCAAGAGTGAGGTCATGAGTTCAATCCCTGGTACCGCAAAAAAAAAAATAAATAAAATAAAAAATAAAAAATTAAATGATACAAAACAGACTAAAACCACTATGAACAAAGAATAAAAGCATTACTGGATTTCACAGCATGATGATAGGAAATCAGCAATGGCTACCATAATGTCTCTTTTTCTTCAAAGTATCTGTTCATATCATCACACATAATACAATCAATTCTCATAAACTGTTTAGGAGAAGTTCTAGGCATGTATAAGACTCTACATGTATACCTATCTTTTCTGCATTAGAGGGAAAAACAAAACAAAACAAATTACGAGGAAAACAAGAAACAAAAAATACAAATAAATAGCAAAAGAAAAAGCCTAAAACGATGATATAGACCTTCAAAACAAGGTGGTAGGAACATAACTAAGGTTGTTATTTTACATAATGATCCTCAACAGAGTTCTTCAAATCACCAGGCACAAACATGCAAAATTGTTCCAGTTCTATGAATGTTAACTGTTTTGTTCCAAGAACTAATAGAATTTGTAGCACAATCATCTTAGCTATCCTATGTGATTATACAAATTTAGATATTTTTCTTTTCCCTTCTTTTTTTCCCTCCTTTTCCTTGAAATATTATTTTTCCCCCTGTTGAGCAGATTCTTATTCTTTCATTGTATTTATTGAGGATTTTGTATCTTATGTACTCTTACCATTTCTTACACTAGGGAGACTATATGGTATTTACACATGTGAGTTTCATTTATTTCACTTATGAGTATGGTCTCAAGTTGCATCCATTTACTTATAAAAATCTCAATGTGGTCATTCTTTATAACTGAGTAGTACTCCATTGTAGAAAAGTACTACATCTTTTTTGGAAATATTCCTAACATAGGGACCTTCCCCATAGAACCATAAACCTGGAAAAATACCCATCCTTCCCCCAAATACCTATGGGCTCTGGAGAGTGATTAAAAATAGAATCTGGAGGGAAACTTAAACTTGCAGGATATCACTAGTAATGGATGAGTTTTCTGATTTGATCATTGTCTTGAGGTCAGCTGTAATTTTGTGATCTGCGATGGCTTAAACTTTGATAGAAAGCCTGCTATCCTTTTAGATTTGCAGGTGAAATTGCAAGAGGGGGTTCTGGGAAAAGGGGAGGTAGGAAGGGGGAAGCTATAATTCTGCATTTAAACTCCATCCAAGCCTGTGACTGGCTTCAGAACTCCACAGGTGGGAGGCACATCATAGGTCCTCTGAGCTATGGTATCAAGTGGATGCCGCCACAAACAAAAGACTGCTGGCAGTTTGAGTTTAAGAAACTAGTGATTCATTGAAAGAAAATACTAACAATTTTTGAAGGAATATAGCAATCTACAATCTTCTCAACAGAAAAAAAGACACTTTCTTAAGGAAAAAAACAAGATGTCATGCCCAAGATAGCTCGTGTATTTGAATTATCTAAAGACACATAAAATAAGTCATTATTTGTATGCTCAAAGCACACAAAGCAAAAACAGGCAAAGTTAAAAGGTGAAATAGACAATTACACAATCATAATAGGATAGTTTTAGCACCATTATTTTGTAAGTAATAGAACTAGACAAAAATCAATAAAGTTATAGATAATGTAAATGGCACTTTCAATCATATTGTTATAGATACACATAGATACGGATATAGATATAACAATACATTCAACTACAGAACACCCATTCATTTTAACTTCACATGTTCATAAAGACTGTAAACTGAGTTATAAAACAAATCCCAATTTGCAAAGTTGAAAATATACAGACTACATTCTCTCATCATGACAGAAATAAACCAGAGGTCAACATTTAATAAGAAAAGATAGATGCTCCAGATAGAAATTAAACAACACACATCTCAAATCATGGATCAAAAAACTTGAAAAAGAATTGAAAAGGAAAACAATTGGAACTGAAGATACAGGAATATAAAACATCACATATCAAACTTTGTGGGATGCAGTTAAATCTGTGTTTAGAGGGAATTAGATTGCCTTAAAAACAGGTTTTAAAGGATGAGTTATTAAAATTGAGATGCTAGAAAAAAAGCAAAGATAAAGTAAATATATTAAAAAATAACCTTATTATATTTAAATCACATATTAAATAATTTAAATGGTATATATTGAGATGTGAAAAAAGTATATATATATATATATATATATATATATATATATATATATATATACATACATACATACATATGCTTTAATTGTTCACACAGAAAACTCCAGGTTTAAGTGTTTTCATTGCTGAATTCTATTATATATTAAAAGAGGATATAACATCCATCATGTATAATATGTTTTTAGGAAATAAAAGAGAAGGGAATGCTGTTTTTTTTTAAGTTCTTCTTAAGTGGTTAGCATAACCCTGATACCCAAACCATACACAGAAATTAAAAATAAAGAAAATTAAAGACCTCATCTATAATGAACTTAAACACATAAATTCTTAAACATATATAGCAGATTTAATACATTTACTAAAGATCATGATCAAAAATGAGGGATTCAAATCAATATAATTAACCATATTAATAAGGGAAAAGAGAAAAAAATAAAAAAAACATTTTAGTAGGTGCCAAAAAGAATTGCCAAAATTGAATACCTATTTGTAATATAATCTAGTAAACTAGCAATACTTATTCAAACTGATAAAAGGCATGAAAGGAGAAACTAAAGTTAACATCATACTCATAGTGGAATATTTAATACTTCCTTCCTTTCTAATATCAGGATCAAGGGATGCCTGGGCTCACCATTAAATAGTTCTTGGGTGCTACGCTCATGGCTTTGATGCAACCCTTCTGTAAGTAGCAAGTTTTCTATCATTCAGATGAAGAGACGGAAGATGGAGAGGTTAAGAAACTTGTCCAGTTCCCACAAAGAAATCATAAGACCACTGTCAGATTTCCCTGATTTTACAATCTATCTCTTAATTATATCTGTCCTCTTGGCAATATGATAACAAATATTTCAGGAATCTAGAGATAAGTAGAAGCTTCTCTGCCTCAATGTTTTCTTACCCTTCCCCTTTTCACAGGCCCGGGGCAAAAATAACCTCTAATGCTTGTTCACCAGGGATGAGCAGACACAGGCTAAATCGTTTGTGGTTGCCAGGAAGTGCTAGAGAGAGCACTGCCTGATTTACACTGCTCCATCAAAAGCACTGTGCTATTTGTCAACAGAAATACTCAAACTACAATGGTGTTTTGCAACTAAAAGTGAAACTAATTTGCTCATTTTCATTATTTAGAGGCAGTTAATTAGAAACATAGCAGATATTTATGTTGCTGCCTTCACATCACCAAGTGATTTCTTGCTCCTGTGCTTTTATGGCATTACAGTTTTATGACTTAACATGGCCTATCGTGAGTTTCTTATAGCTATGTCTCCCATCAGTTTAATGTCAAGAAGGACATTAAACCACTGTAAGATTTCAGCCACTGTGGGTGAAGTGTGAGGAATGATCTTGATGCCTGACTTTAAGAACATGCAGATACTGCTCAACTGCACAGTGGGAGATGGACCCTGGGTCCTCCCATAGGTAGAGGATGTGTCCAAGTGTTATCCTGGCCAGAAACAGGAATTCTGCATCAGAGACCCATGCTACAATTTCCTTACCTCCTAATGGGTGGGAAGTAATTGCTATGCCAAACAATGGCTCATGCCAACTGTGACATCTCTCAGAAAGTGAAGCTTTTAATTTTTGCTATGGAAATTTTGCAGTTGGCAAAAGTCTCTAAATATCTTTTAGTAAGCAATTAATTTTGTACCTTTGAGTAGAAGTAACATAAGAAAATGTGTCAGGTTTATCTGTTGACTCTATACCGGCTTGAAAAGGGTTACTTCAAGCAGAGAGAAACCTTGCTTTGGAATTGCTAGCGAAAGGCTGAACATCAGCAAGCCAGTTGGCAATGAATGAGCATGATTTTTAATTTGGAAATTAAGAAAGAGCAGAATACACCCAAACAAGCTTAACTGCTGGACCCAATGGTACATGACCTTAATCCAAGTTACTTGGGAGGCTGAGGCAGGACTGTGCTTTTGAGGCCAGTCTAGAAAAGAAAAAGCCATCTTACCTCTCTTTGGTCAATTATCAGATAATTCTTTATAAACACATAGAAGAATTCCTTATTCACGCCTCAAAACACAGTGTAATCATGGTCCTGCTCTGGCTTCACGAGGTGAGATGGGCACTGCCTCCTGGTGCTCCACCAAGACCTATGCTTCCCTTCTTCCCTGCACTTTCTTCCCACACTGCCAATTTTGTACACCCATCTCTTTTTTATTTAGAATTCCCCAGGTTAGAGTCTGCACTTGTTCATCTCCCTAACTTCCTCATCTATCTTAAGGCCTGGTTTAACACTGGGACTCAGGGAATTTTGGTTGTGTTTCAAAGAAACTGAGGCTCAATAGATTCAGGAGCATGCGTAACTAGTTAAGATAAAACCAGAGTCTTTGGAATAAAAATGGCTTGGCTTCAAGGACCTGCTCCAAAATTACAACTCTTGTGACCTTGGCTAACGTGCATCTTGTTTGCCAACATCAATCTTCTCATCTATAAAATGGGAATCACTACAGATTCTGCCATATAAGGCTGTTTTGAAATTTAAAATTAACAAGGCAAAATGACTAAAGTACTGTGTAAAATGCTGACATGAAACAGTTATAATACTACATGCCTATAATCCCAGCACTCTAGAAGGTAGAACTGAGAAAATTCTAAGTTCAAGCCCAGCCTAGGCAATATAGTGAAGAGACCCTGTCACTAAACAAATAAATAAATAAAAATTTTTTAAAGAAATGCGTGGGATGTTGCTCAGTATGAATTTCCTAGGATTTTATTTTATTTTATTGACTTTTTGGGACTGGGTTTTGCTATGTAGTTCAGGCTGGCCTTGAACTCACTGTGTAGCCCAGGCTGGCCTCAAACTCATGGCAGTCCTGGCTCAGCCTCCCGAGGGCTGGAATTATGGGTGCCACCACACCCTACTCAATTCCCCAGATTTAATCCCCAGTATCCCTAACCTCCAAAGGCTGGTGTGGAAGAAGTACACAATGAATGCTGGCAATTATTAATGTCATTAGTGGTACCTTCATGCCACAGCTGAAACTCAGTTTCTTCTGGTTTTGATCTTCTAGGGTAGAAAGACCCTAAAAGCAAGGCCTTCACTAGCATCCTGCTTCTTTGCTTCTCGCCAGCGGTCAATCTTTAGCCACCCTCACAGCAAGGTCTGTCTGGCCCCATGTCACAAGGCTCCTGCTCACCTCTGGGGCCTTATGCAGTGAACTGCTTTGGTGGTCTCTAGGGACCAGGGCCCCTCTCAGACATGGTACCTTCCTGAGTTCAAGATTGCTGGCTTGCTACTAGCAACCTAATGACTCAGCTGGATGCCAGGCTTAATCTCAGATTCACCACCAGACCTGCCTGGTCTGCTCTCACATTCTGCCAGTAATAACCCTTCTGCTGTGGGTGTTCACCCCATTTATGGAGGAGTCAGATGAGGCACATAGCAACAACACGACTTGCTCAAGGTCACATGGGTACATGTCCCCCTTTTCCTGGCTCTGATGCTTACTCTGCAACTAGCAATCTTTTTGCATGGGAGAGCCCCTGAGACTAATGAACAACTGTGTATGTGTGGGACATTGTATTTCCACTCACTGACAAATGTCATCATAGTGCACGTGCTGTACTAAAGTTAAATGCTCAGGTGGGGAAGCCCAGTGGGTTATGGGCATATTTTAAGTGTTTAATTCAAGTTAAGGCCAGTGTCAGGAAAATCCATATTTTGAGCTGCAGAAGAAAGAGGAATGGCAGTCCAATCAATATTACAGAAGTATATGGACTCTTTTACTGTTCTATCAATTTCTGGAGCTAATAAGTCAGCATCTCAGGGGACAGTTTCATAGTTCAAAGCAAAAGTTTGGAGGTCCACTGCCTGTCCAGCATGACTCCTATGTTCATCCCTATTCAGGTGAGTGGGAGGTGAATGTCCTTCCCCTCCACAGAGGCCGAGTGACCTCTGAGTCCCTGTCATCAAGGCCAGGACTGCTCAGTTGATAATAAGTATCTCCAAGGTGGTTGGCTAATTCTTCATGTCCTTGTCATCAAAACCACCTGCAAGTCCTCACAGAAGGCATGCAGATTAAAGTGTTAAATCAAACTCAGAAGAAAAATTTGAAAATCAATTTTAAGTTTCTGTAGAAAACACCAGGGAGGATAATTAAGATTCACAACTTCCAGATTCAGCTGCTTCATTTTTTACTTCTGGAGGGAAAAAACAAACCAAACCAAAATAACAAACAAACTCACAACTTTTTTTTCAAAAAATCTTCTGATGCAGGAATGAGGTTGTGGAAATAAGGAACTTCCCTGAGCTGAGAGCTGTGGTTGCCCTTCCCAGCTCAGGGCATGCACCTCAGCCTGCTGGCTTTTCAGCAAACTACTCCCAACAACCCTCTCATTTCCTGTTCATGTACCTTTTATATTTTTGCTGGCAACACAAAGCTGATGCAAATGTAAAAGGTTGGCCACTTGCAACTTTACAGTAAATAAGTTGAAAGAACTGTAAATTACCCAAGCCCCGGTGTCAAGAGCTAATGCCTTCTAAATGTAACCCATTTCCAGCAGAGCCGAAATTTGCTTTGACATTTTCCTTTGCTGCACATGGATATTTGTATTGTAGGTGCTTTGCTCTGTCTCTAATTAGTGTATTGTGATTCACATGGACCAGCAATGCTAATAGGATGCTTCATTTAACCCCCGGGACCAAAGTAAGATAAATCACAGCCTGATGTTCCATCACACTTTATACTAAGTCCTCTTAAGCTACTTCTTACGTTCCATGCAAAATATCCAGGTGTGCGGCTCACATTTTACACTGCTTACAAGTGGAATTCCTCCTTCTCTCTGTGTGGGAGGTATTTGAAGATGATGCAACAGGATTAGATTCCCCAGCCTTCAGCAGGGAAAGTCACATACTTGCCTGTGAGATCCAAAATTCTGCATATCCCAGAAATATAAAATCGACAGAATCATTTTCGCATCTCCTCAGAGTTGCCTATGTTTTTATCGGTTGGGATTCTGGGAGTCTGTATTGCCTGTTTCTGCACAAATGTATCAGCAGTAGTGTTTTGTTTTGTTCTGTTTTTAAATCTTACTATTCTTGGCAAACACAATTTGGCCCAGAACTTCCAAGGTAATCTTAGAATTCAATCACTTATATCATTTCTCACTTGTTCTCACAGCCACTAACCCTCGTGCATAGGATATTAGAATGATTAATCAGTATCTGTTATATACCAGACATTGTGAAGGAGGCAAAAAAAACATGATTTCATCTCTAGCTTTCAAGCTGACATCTCCCTAGGAAAGGGAGCTGGATGCATGCAACAGCCCTGAATTGAAGACTCCATTTCACTTGATCATCTGAATGTTATATAACAGATAACCCCCCTCAACATTAGAGATGGATTTTCTTCATTTCCTTCCTTAAGGAAATGACTCATACTATACTCGCAGAACATATGTGAAATATGCCTGAAATGCTTGAACTTTAGGCAGAGAAAGGTAGTCTCTGATGCTTCATTTTTTTTTTTACCTCACTTTGTCATGGAAAAATGGTACTGAAGGGTTACTACCATTTTCTGAATGTTTATTTTTCAAAATTCATTAGCTAAACCTAATCCTCAATACTGATAGTAAGAAGAAGGAAAGCCTTTGGGAAATGACCAGTTCTGAAGGGGGAATCCTCATGGATGTGATTAATACCCTTATAGATGAGGCTCTAGGGAGCTTGCTTGTTACGTCCACAGTGTGGTGTGGAGACACAGCAAGAAGTCAGCAGTTTGAACCCTGAAGACAGCCCTCATCAGTACCTGACCATACCAGCCCCCGGTCTTCAATTTTCCAGCCTCCTGAACTGTGAGAAATAAATTTCTATCATTTATAAGTTTCTGAGTTTATGGTATTTTTGCTAGAGCAGCTTTACCAAACATGGACAGTTGTCCTATTAACTGGAACCCCAAAATAAATGAGTTTACACACAGCACACAGATGTAACACTGGCACTCGCTGCCAAGGTGTTTATCAACTTCTATGGAAATGAACTGAATTCCTTGACAAATGACATTGATTTAAATAGGACTCGGTGGAAAGCAGAGCCTATGAATTGCTCACTTTTCCTGGTGATGAGCTTTTATGCATAACATGGTCTCAGACATCTGTGGCAATGGTGACTATTTCCACTCACTAGATATCTATGGAATTGTTCTAGCACCTGTTTTGTGCAGGACCTTAGCTGGATGTAAAGTATCCCTCATAGAGAAAAATTGCAAGGCCCCTGCATTCTTGGACCCAAACTGATGGAGAAGACAAGTATCAAGGGAGTATATTTTGTCTAAGATTGCAGATGTGATCTCAAATTATGTTAAAATGGTCAGGAAAAAAAAATGGGGGAAATAAAGAAAAAGGAGAAATTAGACAAATTGAGGACATGTGTGGATAAGAGGAGGTATCTTCCTAGTGTGTTTTGCAGGTACACAAGACAACAAATGGAAACAGAAGAGTAAAAGTATAAAAGAAAAAGGATGTGAACATAGTGAGCGAGGGGTCATGACATGAAAAGAAACGGAGTGGTCGATTTGGAGACATCAGGCTTTCTAACTCAAAGCTTTCTGGCCCAATCTTCAATGTATTCTTTGGAGACCTTTTGCTTTGAGTTACTGAGGAGGCACCACGGCAAAGATGGCTTCGGTGATTTTGTTTTAAAATAGCAAGTCCCAATATTTGGGTTCAGCAATCTTTGATGCAGTTTCAGTCTGTGTCCAGCACTGTGCTCTTGCAGGGGACACTGCAGTGAATTGGTAACTGGTAGTCAACTTAAACACTAGCTGAACTGAATCAGCTTGGTGTTGAGCATGGGTGGCCCACCTGAGGACTGTTGTCATCACAAAAAGGAGACCTGGAGAGGAAGAGCAGCATTTTAGGTTCTCCTAAGTGTTGTTTGAGCTTGGCTTTTATTATTGGAGGACCTCACTGTCATGAGGATGGCTGTGGTACTTTCAGGGAGCCTTAGTCTTTATATTGAGTGTTGCTTCTTGGCTCCAGTGCAGAACCCTTAGGCTTCTGGCACAGATCCTTCACCCTGCTGGTACAGACTTTCTAGCTTTCACCTCTGACCTTTGGGCCTTCGCAGCACAGATTCGTGAAGCAGACTTGCATGAGTCACTGTCATGGACTCTGGGCCTCCAGTTGGACTCATATGAGGCACTGTCAAGGGCTCTAGATTTTCAGCTGAACTCATGCAGGATATTGCCACAGGATCCAGGCCCTTGGCTGGATTCTCTAGGTCTCTGGTGTAGAGACAGACTTTTTATACTTCTTGTATTTGACTCTGGGTGACTAGCATAAAATACTACTATAAATTATGTGTCCTTTATGTAACTGTTCTCCTTGAAACCCCTGATTACAATAGATACCTAGCTGGTCAGGCTAGAAGGATTCATCTCAGACCTTCTACCTTGTGGAGTCAGGGCTGACTCAGGCCAGACCATCACCTGAGTGGAGTAACAAGAAGTCACACCCACCTAGGATAGATCAGTCACTTCTGGTATCAATCAATCTACCAGCTGTTTATGCATTGCTTCATTTAGACCTTCTGCTGGCCATAACAATTAGGATCTCTTTCCACTCCAAATTTTTAGAGTGCAAAGTAGCTGAGATTCAAAAAGGCTATAGAATTAGTGGTCAACTGTGGGAACTTCTATGAGTTGAACTGCGTATACCACAAAAAACATGTTGAATGTTTAAAATGGTGTCTTATTTGGATAAAGGTCTTTACAAAGGTAATCAAGTTAAATTGAAGCCAGTAGTGTAGACTATAAACCGGTCTGCCTCGTGCCTCGTGAAGAGGTGCTAGGGACAAGGGAGAAAAGCCCAGAAGGAAGATGATGTGAAGATACACAGGGAGACAATGGCTGTATGGATGGACTGACTGATATTTCTAAATCAACACCTAGGATGCTGCCACCACTGAAGCTAGGGAAGACAAGAAAATATCACCACTGGAGCCAGCAGAGCATCTGTTAACACCTTGATTTCAGACTTTAAACTTCCAGAACAATGAAACAAGAGACAATACACTTCTGTTGTATTGAGCCACCTGGTCATCAGGGTTTTCTCATGGCAGCACCAGCAAACTAATACAGACACCAAACCACACAGGCAGATTCATTTTGCTTTCTGAGTCACAAAACCATACATTTTCTTCAGCTGCCCTTTGGATCTATCTGGGTCCAAGGCCGGTGTCCTGGGGGAAGTAAGAGGAGAGAGGACCCTAGAAAGCACACATGGTCCAGGCATAGATTTTGAGGTACTCACCTCCAAGTCTGGGTGAGAGCAGATGGCTCTGGCAGACAGCTCAGCTCAGAACACGCTTACTAAATGAGTGAGAAATTATGCATTAGAGTTGGCTATGGAAGCCTGATCAGTGGGACATAGAAAGAAAAGGGGTCACTGCAGTGTCTGAGGTCAGCAGAAAGGACCCTCCAGAGCTTGCTGAAAGGGGTTAAATACACTTTATGCTTATGACAAGTTCTATCAAGAGGAAATGAAAATAATTCTTGTTACTATTTTCAAAACGTGGTAGATTTTTGCAGAGGTAAAAAAAAGAAATTCTCAAGTACTTGAATAAAAGTTTTATAAGTAAAACTGTTATTATTTCCTTGTTATATGCCCTCTCTTAGGGGGCCAATCTGATAAGCATTCCAGTTTACACCCGTTGGACAGTTTTCAGTCACATATGGACATATTGTTTGCTATTGTCAGGAAGCAGTAGGAACCCATCCTTCCCCTCCATTAGGGCCCCAAAATAGGTGGCTGATTCTGACAGAGGCTGCTGACTGCCAAATGAAAGAGCTTTACCCTAAAATAAACTATAGGACAGTATGGCGGTGGAAGGCCAAATTGGGAATGTTTACCCTGAGGTCACTTCCTCCTTCCGCTGTTACAACACCCTTTTTCCTTTCCCACGCGAAAAAAATTCCAATCAGCTCCTCATGCGTCATCAATGCCCGCCCTAAGCACCACCCCTGGTCAAAGGTTACATACGTCCCATAGCCCATATCCGGGTTGAAGGATACAGCCCAGCCATCATGGCTTGTGTGCTCCTTTCCACGTCCTCACCTCAATAAACTTGTTTGTTTTGTACTTTTGCTTCTCTGTTGCACCAGAATACTCTAACACCACACACATGCTCTTCCTACTGTCCCTCACAAACATTTCTGGCCATTCCCAAACCCAGCACTGTCCAAGCTGCTGAGTGGTCTGTTGCATAGACCACTGTCTGGTTGAACAGGTACAACTCCCTGGTGGTTCCTGGAACTCTACCAAGAAAGTCCATTTCTTGGGCTGGGGATTTAGCTCAGCGGCATAAGCACCTGCCTGGCAAGAAAAAAGAAAGTCCATTTCTTTGGTTTCACCATCACCCTCACTAACGCCTATTGGTTTCCTTTTTATTTTATATTTAATTATCTGTACTTCCTGTAGATAAAATCCAGAAATACACAAAGGCATGGTATGGCCAGGCCTGGTGGTACAAGCCTGTAATTCCAGCACTCAGGAGGCTGAGGCAGAAAGGATTATCATGAGTGCAAGGCCAGTTTTGGCTATATTGAGGTCAGCCTAAACTACATGAGGAGACTCTGTCTCAAAAAAAAAAAAAAAAAATGGTAATTCTACTTTTGGGAGGTGATCCACAATACCTTTTAGGTATATTTATATCTAATCTTTTTCAGTGAACTTTTTAAAAAACAGTAGAGATTATGCCTTATATATTTTTTTACATCTTGTATATTATTTCATATTATAAAAATATTTTCCTAACATGACTCCTCATAAGCAATATACTTATGATTTCATAGCATTCTCTATAGATATTTAGCCTGCATTCAAAGTGTTGGAATGTACACTTTCCAACTTTATATAATTATAAGTAACACTAAAATGAACTTTTTCATGTATTTTTAAAATATCATTGACAAAACAATGATGGATTCCTAAAAATGGGTACATTGCATATGAACATTTAAAAGTCTATGCCATGCTTTGCTATTTTACTTAAAAATGAAGACTCCCATTTCTACCTTTCCAGTAGAAGATTACACTGTCCTGTAACACACTACTACTCTGATCTCAACCTTCTGGTAAATAGAGAAAACTTTCCCTTTCCTGTGGCAGAAGTCAGTGGTCCCATCACCCTTGGCTGGGTGATCTTCCCATGATCTACAGCAGAGTCAAAAGCAGCCAGTGAACTACTCTGAAGAGAGAGGTCTCTTCCTTCCCCTTCCAGCACGTTCCAGAATGACTGTGACCTCTTCATGGTCAGTCTCCCATAACACTCTGAGCATGCATACCACTCAATATGGCCCAGAGGTCATTTCCTTTTTCTTTTGAATCCAGCTGGTATATGAAACTCTCAGCAGAGAAACAAAAGGTGCTTGTTTGCTAAGCAAGACGATTCCAGCTACTCCTGGCATCCATCCAGCAAGAGCTCAAGGGGAAAGGGACTCATTTGTGCCTCTTGATTTCCCAGGATGCTGGGGTACTTTGGAAGTTTTCAATTAGCACCTCTCTTACTGAACAATAGGTTCTGTACAGAGTAGGGAGTAGAGTGTGCTATCACAGGGGATGTCCAGCTGCTAAGCTAACCGCTAACAGTGACAACAGCTGAAGACTGTAACCTTCAAGCAGACAGGCCTGGGGTGTGATTTAAGTCACAATGATTGTTATAGAAAGAGAGGAAGGGAGGGTGGGAAATCCATGTAAAACAGCATCCACTGTCCATCAAAGACTAGATATGGCATTTCATACACATTAGCGTACTTAATCCTGGTTATGCTGTTCAGGGCTATTTTTGATAAATTTTACAGAAAAATAAATTGGAATTCAGAGATTATGTGGCCTATCTAAAGCTACACAGGCAGTGGGTGACCCAATCTATCCTATCCCAATGCACACACTTCTGGGCGTCAGGCTCCAAAGAAGTCCCTGGATCTGCACAGTTTCTTTGTGGTTTTCCCCACAGTCAAGATCTGGTGAGCAGTAAGATTCTAGTACTAGTGAGAAAGCCTAGTAAGGGGTGCAAAATCTAGGACATGCCTGCTGCTCACAGCTGTTAGTTACCATGGAAAGTGCGAAATGGTTCAGCCATTATCAGCCTAGTTCTCAGGTCTTTAGCTGATAAATACTATAATCCTAACAATAAGTAAACAGACAATGTTATTGCATTTTGAGTTTCACTTTTTCCGGCACCAGAAATGCTCTCCTGTTTTTAAAAGGGCTCCATCAATTGAGGATGGTTGTGGTCCCTGGTCTCACAGAAGCTAAGGTTATAAAGAGCCCGGAACATAATAAATACAGGCATCATTTTTCTTTTTCCATTAGGGTCAGATAGCTGTACAGTTCATCTACCAAATATTTACTGACCACCTACTTTAAGTTATACAGAACACATAGCAAATAGAGCATCGACACACGATACAGAGAGATAGAGACAGATATAGATAGGTAAAGATATAGAAATAGATATGAGTAGATATAGGAAGAGATATAGATATAGATACTGATATAGATATCACTACCTGGAAATTCTCTGAGCTTTATCCAGTTCTGACAGGGACCTCATGCCAGGAGAAAGTAGTAAAGGAGCACGCACAGCAAAAGGATGTCCTTCCCCTTCCTTAGCTTCAAGGGGCAGGAAGATGGCTACTGCCGGCTTCCAGACCTCATCAAGACAAGTTCATAAAGGAGTGATTGATACAAAATAGCCATGGAGCTTTCATTTTGCTTCCATTCAAAGAATCTTATGGAAATGCTACAAGTCTCATGGTGGTTTATTTCAACTAAACCTAGACACCGTATCCTATCGGCATATTTTCCAAAGGTGACTGCACAGTCAGACAAGAACTTGGGTTTAGAATACTAATGGAAACAACACTTTTGTCCCAATATTTTACAACAAAATCCATGTAGGGTTTACCATGTGGGAGGGGGCTTTGGAATCATAGGCAGCTTTCTACTGGATTATGTAACTAAAGGATTACAAAATGAAAAGAAATAGAGGGACAGTCTAGAAAGAAAAAAGTGTTTGAGAGGGGATTGTGATACTGCTACGGAACTATACATCCAACCTGCCCGTCACCAGCCTTTGTTAGGAACCTGCCTGCAGCAGCCTGAAAGAAACAACCGTAGGGATTGGTTGGTACCATCCTGGCATCTACCGCTGATGGAAGTGGGAGGGGGTTGGGAGTTGAAAATTGAGCGAAATGTAATTGCTCCATCAGATCTCCTCATCCTGGTATCTGGAACTGGCTAATAGTGATGAAATTATCCAGATAGGAATGGGTCCTGGGCTGCAATGTACACAGAAGAGTTTAGTGGGGAAGCCAGGCCATGGGAGAGCAGTCTTGGTTTATTCGGAGAGAACACGTGAAGCATAAGAGTAGAGAGGGGTCCAAGTGAGAGGCAGGCAGAGACATATTGTGGACAAAGTTTCCACTTGTGATGAATTTTGCACATCCTTTTTGCATCTTGTCTTTTTGATATCTGGTCACCCCCCCTCCCCATAAGCCTTCACTGTATGGTGTTAGCACGAATAACCTGCTCTTTCAGTAACAAGATGTTTTAAAACATTGGACAACCCTCGCAACTGGGTCCCTCGTGATTCTGCCTCAGACTTTCTGTTTTGTAATTAAAGAGCATAAAAGACAATAAAGTAACCGTGTGCTATGAATAAAAAGATGAGTCAAGGAAAAAAGTCATTTAAAACAGCATAAAAAGCAAATAACAAGGCTAAAATAGAAATGAGCGAGATAAAAATAAAGCTCAAAATAAAAGTTGAAGATGATAAGAGAACTAGATAAAATATAAGCCACCGATAAAACTAAAAGTGAAATAAAAGAATCATTAAATCGTAAGTCAGCTGAGAACAATTACAGTACAAGAAACAGCAAAATGAATACTAAAAGAATATAATCTACAAACTATAAAAGTAGGGTAATTTGGCAATAAAACAAAATAAAAAAGAAGACAGTTTGGCATTGAGACATGCTATAGTCTGGGTCTCCAGGGGCCAAGGTTATCATGGTCTTTTAGTCAAGTTGGCCACAACTGGTGACTACCATAGCTGTCTTCCCATAGCAAGAGGCCCCCGAGCAAATGTCCTGTGGGTGGGGATCTCAGGGGTGAGAGAGCAGGACTTCTGTCTTTTGTCTTTAAGCCTTCTCCTTCAGTGTGTGTTTCTCCCCATTCCACCTCCTTTCATGCCCCAGAGAAAACATGAGCTATATTTCCATGAAAATGGAACCAAACTATCTGGTCACCTTTAGTCTCTCAACTTCATTTTGTGGAAAACAAAGAAAAGTGCTGGTATATGTAATCGACCCCAGAGTCCAAGCATTAAGTCTGAGAGCTGCCACGTTGGCTTCTCAGAAGGGGAAAGAAGAGGAAAGGCTAACGTTTCCATCAGTTTGGGATTCTGTAAAATACTCAGAGGCTTTAAGTTGGACTGGTGTGGTCAGAGGAAGGTAGTAGAGTGGTCTGGGCCCAGCTATCCTCCTCCCTAACCTCACTGGGTTGAGAAAGAGGGTCTGATGATTCCTGGCTATGAGGCAATATTGGAACATATATGATAGGTGCAAACCTAACCTGAAGGGATCTTTGAACATGCTGAGAAAGGGCAGGTATCAATCTACGAATAATTGATTTCATGTATTTAAGACAGTAAGATTCTTTAGATTTTCTCTCTTCTGGCATCAGTTTCAGATTTTTTTTTTTTTTTTTTTTTTTTTTAGAAATTTGCGCATGCCATGTAAGTCCTCAAATTTGCTGACACAAGGTAAGCAACACATCTTGTTATCATTTAATGTATCTTGTTTGTCATTCCTGATGTAGATGATACAGGACTTAGATTATATTATTCTCCTCTTAACTTATCTTTGGCAGAGGTTTAACACTTTCATCTTATTTTTTCTCAAGAACTATCAAGTGCCTAAAACAGAAATCAGTAAGACAAATGCAAATACATAATAAAGAGAAACATGAGGGCATGAAAAATTAAAAGCCTGTTAAAGCTAGCTAACAAAAGCTAGCTGTATGCACCTCCCTGGAGTGCTTCCTAATCAGTCCTACTCGGGATGCTTTGGTGAAGATGCATTAAGCAGAGTGTGGAAACGGGGTTGCAAAGGAGGGTAGCACTGAACTTGCTGAGTGGAGGAACAATGGGAAAGAAGGAGCTGAAGGAAGAGAGAAGTGGAGGCCATGGGGGGGCAATGCCTAGGAAAAGACACAGAACAGACAAGTTGACCAACTTGGTTTCTAACATAGGACTTAAAGCCACACTGTTAAACAGTAAACAAGAGACCGATCATAAAGGGCTGTGACATAAAAGGCAAAGGGAAGTTGGGGCAGATGCTCCTGAAGCCAGGAGCAGGCACGGAGGTTGCCTGTGGGTGGAGGAAGTGCTCCGAGAGAAGCGTCTCATGGCAGGGGAGCATAGGTAGGAGACAGGCTCAGGATGAGGGAAGGCGCTGGAGGCTACCCAGGCCCAAAGGGGAGGGCACCAGAACCCTGCAGAGCAGCTAGAAAGGAGGGTCTGGAGGCTGAGCGGTCAGGAAAAAGAAAAACCTAAGAGCATATGAGACCTCAAGTTTTTCAGGGAGGGCTCCAGAAAGTTCTGGAAGGTGTAAAAGCCCATTTTAACACTCTGGTGTGGGCCTATTGGGAAGATAGACTCCATCTTGCTCTCCAAAGTGATGATTTTGCCTTTCTGAATTTCCAGCTGTCAGAGCCTCACATGTGATGTGTATGAAGGTCAATGTGACTGTTCCTTTGCACTAAAATAGAGCTCTCTCCCTCCTGAGCCAACAGTACTGATTGCCAATACCCTTTACCCTCAGAGAGCTCTTTCCCCTAAAGGCAGACTCTGCCATTTGGACAGGCAGTCCTGCAGCCAGAACCCAGGGCACTGAGAGATTAGCTCTGGGCCTTTGGGCCCTACTTCTACTCAAAGTGACAGACTGCACATCAGAGGGCAACGATCAGAGTAGACCTTTTGCAGGAGTGCTGTGAAGCAGAAATCTGATAATTTTGCACTTGGAAATAGAGTTTTTAACTTTGGGCATTTTTTTATGCCAGGTGGTCATTCAAAGAGCCGTAGGGGAAAGAGGTCATCTTTCCTAATGGCTGACTACAGCTTTCGCCAAGAACGAGAAACAACAACCCTCAGAGTTCTGATGCTATTGTTTCCTATTATCAGTATTGGGATACAGCATGCATTGAGTATGTGCTGCTGATTTTTAATGTTGTTATGCACACTAGTTGTCCCTTTAATGGCTCCTTTGCCTTTGGAAAGTGACAATAAATCCTTTAAAGTCATTAAGTCAGCAAAACATGCAGTCAAGTGTCTACCACCTCTTAAGCACTTAGTTCTTCATTCTTTCTTTTCCCTAAGTTTATCCTTACAACTTTTAAAATTTATTTTATTTTAAAGAGGCTAAAACAGAATAAAACCAATCAAAACAAGCCAGTGTAAGAGATACAGGACTTTAAAACATTACAAAATCAACAATAGTTACCATAATGCCCCTTGACGTCTTCAAAATAGCTGCAGATAACCTTGGATATAGTAAAAATCAAACAGAACAGAATAGAATAGAAACAATAACAACAAAACAATGAATGCAATAAAGGACTTCAAAACAAGCTGACAGCAAATCCAAAATTGCTACCATAATATATCTTGCTGTCTTTGAAATAGCTGCTCTTGCCATTGGATTTAACATAATCAAACAAAACAAAAAAGTATAAAACCCAACCCAACAAAACAATGGAAGTGACTTAGGATTTCAAAACAAGACCATAGGGAATCAACAATGGCTACAACCCTCAGAAGGAGATGCCCCCACCAAGATGCCATACCGCCTACTGCCATCCCCAGACCTGTGATCAGACCACTGCCCTAGACCTGCAATGTTAGAGAAACACCAAAGCACCACAGGCATCCGATTGCATTTCACCTCCATAGCTATCATCACAGCCTGTGTTTCTCCAGATAAGCTGGTGACTTAAGGGGCAGGGCAGGGGTGAGGGTTGGTACACCTTGTTTGCCAGTCCATGCTCCGGATGGGGCTAGGGTCTGCCTGTTCCCAGTTTGGCAGTGACCCACACATGGTTCTGGTTCCCAGACAGGGCTTGCTTGCTGGTGTTGCCTTGTTCTCTCCATCCCCAGTCCGGGAATAGCACTGACTCATGGGGAGAGGCTGGGGTCTGTCTGTTCCCAGTCTGGCAGTGGCCCACACCTGGTATTGGTTCCCAGACTGGGCTTGCTGTTTGTTAGGCTTCTTAGGTTGTTCACAGGCAACTCTTTATTCACTCATTCAATTATTCAAAAATAATGTGTTGATTATTTTGAACCCTAGGAATGAGGGCGAAAAGTAAAAGATAAAACCTACCCAAGAGAAGATCAAGTGGGAGAGGCAGGAAACAGGAAATTACTTTTCTGAATGTTACACTGCAAAAGAGGAACACACCAAGAATTCTGGGAGTGGACAAAGGACACTTTGCCCATTTCTGGTAGAATGTAGAGAGAGACTTCCCAGGTGTCACCGAGCTGGGAAAGTTGGTAAAGGTATTCTAGCAAATCAGTCAATATAAACTAAGTCTAGAAAGCAGAGCAGTGTGCTCTGTGCCAGTGAGATTAAAGAACAGCTGACTTTAGAGAATGACGGGAGATGAGACCAGGAGGAAAGTAGGAACCAAGCAGAGATGTTCTGAGGATGGTCTGAGAGATATGGAAACTACGAGGAACTTTGTGGCCGGGGACAAAGGCAAGAGTGTCCATGTGCTGAATTCCAAGCAAAGCAACTCTCAGTGAATCTCCTGCTACTCCCTCCCTGCTCCAGAACTGGTCAGGTTCAGAATCAACTTCTTGTGCATTCATCCTAAGCTTTGAAGGTAACCCTGGCCCATTTGGATCCCCAGCAAGCTCTGTTGTTTTGGCAGGAGTTACTGGCTTGCTCTCTCTGACCTCTCACGTCCATTATGAGATATTGAAATATAGCTCTGCCGAGGCAGGAAGAGATGGACATTGTGAGTGTGGTCCTAGGATGAGAGTTAGTTTCAGATATCATGTTCACTTACTAGCACTGTTTAATCTGAAGTGCCCTGAACATGTATCTTTTGAATACACTTTGTCTACTGTTGAACAAGAACTAGTTTGTTACCAATAACTCTGAAATTAATGAATGTATGGCCTTGGGCTAGCCCTATAATCTCCCTGAAGTTATAGTCTCTTAGCTGAATGCAGCAATGTAATTCCCTCTTGGGTTTTCATCAGAAAGGGTTGGATGGGGTGAAAAGTATTGAGTCTTGAGTCCATAGTGGGATTCAAAAACCCAGGTATAGATGCCCTCCTGTAGGAGGCTGATTGCAGGAAAATTACAGGGTATAGTCATTTGGCAGGCTGATGATAGGGCTGATATATGCCTTAGTTTTCTGTAACAAAGTACTTCCAGTGAGGTGGCTTAAACAACAGAAGTATGGTGACTCATTTCTGGAAGCTGGGAATCTGAGATCAGGATGTTATCGGGGTTCATTCCTTCTGATGACTGTCAGGAGAATCTCTCCCATGCCTTTGGCCCAGGGTTTGCTGGTGATTGCCCTGATCTCTGTGTCATCTTTGCATAGTGTCTTCCCTGTGTGCACGTCTGTATCCAAATTTCCCTACTTTATATGGACATCAGGCATTTGGATTAGGAGTCCACTCGACTCTAGTATTGTCTCAACTGATTATATCTACAACAACCCTATTTTAAAGGAAGGTCATGTTCTGAAGCACTTGTTAGGACTTCAGTATCTGAATTTCAGAAGAACACAGAGCAAAGAATAATAGGAGAGGATATGAGGTGACCCCTGTAAATGCACATGAGATACTCGGAACCACAGGGCTTCACATGGTCTGTAGCCCATATCAAGCCAGTACTGGGGACAGGATTTGTTCTGTGGACATACAGTATATCCATAGTACTGCTGTAGGATTCCATTTGCATCAAAGACTGGAAAGGCCTGGGGAAGCTGACCTAGGTGTAAATATTCCTGGCATATGTGCCATCCTTTACATGTCAGTTTCTTGTGTCTTTCATGCCTTGTTCACTGCCACCCTCATCTTTCTGTGTCCCAGCTAGGCAGGTCTTATCCTTAGTCCTCTGTAGATTTTTTTGCAATAATGTTCCAACACCATGTCTTCCAAGCCCGGCATCGTCCCTCACCTGAATGTCGAGGCCCTGAGCCCCTCTGCTTTCCAAAGACCTTTCAGTTTCCTGCCCCCAGTGGTGGCTGCCGGGACTCCTGCAGGGCATGCCTCCCTTGGCTGCCTTAATCCTTTAGCAGCTTCCACCCAGGGGAGCTGCCAGTGAAATATGTCA
The DNA here is from genome assembly GCA_004027455.1 of Hydrochoerus hydrochaeris. NCBI lineage: Eukaryota > Metazoa > Chordata > Mammalia > Rodentia > Hydrochaeridae > Hydrochoerus > Hydrochoerus hydrochaeris. The sequence goes on along the minus strand of PVLA01000245.1, from coordinate 400,396 downwards.
CCTAGGAGAAGTGAGAAAATTCCTGCAGAGGGTGCTTGCCAGAAAGACAGCAAAGGTACTGTTTTCACTTAGCAGGTGCTTAAATTTTTATGAGACACAACTTGGTGGAAATCACAGACCTTCACACAAGCACACATCTAGAATTATCTTGCTTTTCTGACTGAGTCAGAATAGGTGGGCATAGTGTGTGGTTTGGTTGAGGGAGATGTGTGTGTCTGTGTGTCTGTGTCTGTGTGCTGAGGTTCTCACAGAATAAATAAAGTAGCCTGTGGTCCAGTACATCCCACTGGAAAACACTGTTCAATCCCAGAAGACAAGTCAACCTTGAAGTGTGTGTGTGTGTGTGTGTGTTCTTCTGCCTGAATAGCTGCCTTTTTGCAGCTTTTTGCAACCCACCTGAGTTCCAGTCTAAACTGCCTGTGTCAGAACATGCTGAGTTCTCTCAAATCAGTGAAATTGTACTGAGTTCCCCTCCCTCTTCCTTCACACCTGACACAGTAACCACGTTCTAGAACTGAAAAATCTGTGTCAACCAGGTCACGAGCTTTCTAAGGTTCTCTTCTTCCCATTCACGTGCATGCACTGAGCATCTACCATACTCTCACAGTTCTAGAGGCTAACAGTCTGAGATCAAGATTTTGGCAGGTAGTGATGGGTGAAGGATACAGGCAGAATGCTAAGTCACCTGTGTCTTTGATCTGGTTTTTAACCCAAGATTGAACTGTAATGTAAGAATATTGGCCTTAATAAAGATCGCTAACTTTCTTGGGCATTCTTTGCCTTGGTCACACATGTGAATCACCACACATGCTGATCCCAGGTCTTTAAGATGAGAGCAACAGAGCCTGCCTCTCTGGGGGAAGGCTGTGCATTCTCACCTGGAGCCATGTGAGAGGCCCTGCTGTGGACCACCCCTGAATCCCATCAGGCAAGCTGCTCACACTTCCTTTCACCCATAATTCATGACCAACAGTGTATTTCTACGGAACTCAGCCCTGAAGTAGAGGCTTCACCTGGAGACATGACCCCACAGCTCCATGGAAGTAATCCTTACTGACTCCAGAATAGTTGTTTTCTTCTATATTTTGATACATAGCAAGTGCACATCTGTAGCATAGTGAGTCCCCCCCAAAACTGATGGTGGCCTCCTATCTGCTCTGTATCTTGCTACCCTTAGTACTGTCATCTGTGTCCCTCTGGTTCAATTCTGGTTTTATATTACTACAGGACTATGAGCATAGATAAGTGAAGCATGCTGAGTGAAAGACAAAAGCCAGGGGAGCGGATGGGGGTCACAGGAGAAATAATGCTAAACCCAAAGTGGATAGGCTATTATTTAGCTCCAACTAATATAGACAATTTAGGGCCTGTGTTGGCAGATCTTCAGATCTTTTTTCGCAAATTTTTATATGAAATCTGAATTTTAAATGTTGAAGACCAATTAGCTTTTTTGGAGATATTAAAACAAAGACAAACAACAATGGGCAATATGAGTCAACCTGTCAACTGACTGGAATCGATTTTGGGACCTAGTGAATAGCAAGTGATTTGCCCAAGCAGGGCTCCATGCATGTACAGAACTCTTGGGGTGAACTGGCACAGTGAGCTTATGCTGACCCCAGACTGAGTTTGTGATGCATAAGCAGGAAAGCCCTATGGTTTGCCTCCCTCTTCTGCGTGCTATGAAATCCAGGTAGCAAGGTCATAAAGACCTACAAGATGTAGCTCTCTCACTTTCACAGTGTTGACTTATAGTGGTGCCTGATGAATTTTCCACAAGACAATTAAGTACTAAGCTATAACAACTGAAGTGCCGAGGATCCAATTCATGAATTTGGTAAGTGTTCTTTTTCATCAAAATAAATGGTTTTGTGTGTTGCCAGGAAACAGGGCAGCCACTATTTAACTAGAAATTCATTCACTTATTTAAAATCAGCCACTGAGCCTTTGCTTAAAGTGGACACTGTGACCTAGAAGGAACAGTAAAGCCCTTCCATCAAGGAGTTTGCACTATCCAAAAGGAGAAAAGTAATAGTTAAAATGTCTCAACTCTGCAATGTGAGAGAGGCCATCTAACCAGGATCCTGAGGGAAGAATTCCTGGCCTTCTTATTTCGAAGCCTACCTAGAACACTGAGAAAACCTATACACGATGGTGCTATAAAAATGATTTTGAAGTTTCCAGGCCTCCGTCACATCCAATTTAAGTTTTCCTCTTCTATGCTCCCAGAGCTCTGGGACTGGCTCATTTTAGGCTCTCAGTAAAGGTGTGTTGAGCGAGCATCTGAACGTACACTTATCTCTCGGTATCCCTGGTAGATCGGTTTCAAGACCCTCAACAGACACTAAAATCCATGGATGCTCAAGTTCTTTATTATACAGTAGCATTTTATGTACACATCACCTACATACCTATAGATCACTTCTAATGCCTAATACAATTTAAAGGTATTATTTAGAGAATAATGATGTGAAAAGAAAATTTAAATGTTCAGTACAGATACAGTTTTTTTTCTAATGTTTCCTACCCAATGCTGGTTGAATCAGCAGAAACACACTCCAGGGATATGGAAGACTCACTATACCTTCTTGTCACTGGTGCCCATCTTTTCTCCAGCGTGGGCAATGACCTTCATATGTTTATGATATTCTATTTCCATTAGGATTTCTGTTATTTGTTCCCAAAGCTGATTACCTAGAAGCTTCTGATACCCTACCTGGCCCAGATTTTGGGGTCCTATGGGCAAGTTTGTTTCCATCTTCCCACCCTCATCTGCCTCCTTCTCCTGAGCCAGGTCATGGCTGCATTCATGGAGACCACCCACTCGGTTTCAAGTCCCGGGCTGAGAACTGGAGTGAGGCATATGTCATGTGAGCAAACACGGCCACAAGGGGCAACTGTTCTCATTGTGCAAGTGAAGAAGCTGAGGCTTGGAGATCATCCCTACTAGACCCAATGCTGCAGACTCAATATGAAGAAAAGCCAGAGCTGAAATCAGAACTTTAGGGACCATGTACATTAAAAATGCTATGGAAACCTACAACCTACATAATGCAAAATATAAACAAACGATGCAGGATAGAAATACACAACTCTGGTAAAAGGTGGAAGTGAAATCATTTCCAAGTTTCATAATGCTGAAGTTCTAGATCTATTTCCTATAGCTGGACTTTTTGTGTGTCCCCTACACCTGCTGGCACCTAAGGTATCCCTCAGTGTACCTATGGGCTCCCCGGCACTGGGCAGGAGGGCTGCTATCCAGGGGTGGGCTCAGCATGAGATCTTACCCACAGGCCTGTTAGCTGGCTGCAGCAGGCTGTCCTCCTCTGCGCTTCTGTCTAATGCCAATCCCAAGGGGTTGGTCTACTGCCTATGCATTTTAAGTGCTTTGACTTTAATTCACATGCTTTTTTTCTAAACATGTGATGTTTACTTTCTTAAATGTTCTCTTAAGGAAGAACAAAATCCTGTCTCTCATCCTTCCACAGGAGCACACAGTCAGTTCCAGGAGAAACAAAGCAAGGAGGCTGATGGCTCCAGAACAGGCTCTGCCTGTGTTCAGAGCCTAGCATTAGCCCCACATCCATATGGTGTCTCTGCCTACTCAGCAAGGCTTTTCCAGCTGAATCCTACCCAGCTGTCTCTAGGAGGGGAGGAGATGTGGAGATACAGGGACCACATGTCCCATAGGTCAACGCGATCAGGGAATACACACGTACACCTCTCTGACACCACCCGACTGCACAGCAGTACAGCAAGGACAACGTGCTGTCCCCTCCTGGGTCAGCTTGTCTTTGGCTAGCTGGTAGACAGGCAGCAATGCATACAGAGGGAACCTTTGTTTTATATCTAGTTTTCTCTTTAGACATTTCCAAGGTCTGTGGGGAAGCTCAGTAAGTTATGAACAGGAAAAATTCCCTTTTAAATGTGCAGCTTGCTGCTCCCATCTATCTCCAAAGCACAAGGTCTTGAACAGACCATGGCACACTGCAGGCCTCCAGTGAGGGTTGAGTGAACAAATGGGAGAACAGCCCTAGTGGCAGATTTTGAGTCCTGACTCTCATGCCACCATTTACCATCTGCCTGGCCTTGCATCAGTCCTTCTGCCTCTCAGGGTCTCTGTCCCCCTTGCATAAACCTGCTATAAGCAATCATAACAATCCCACTGTTCTCCGCGGCCTGTGAGAAAGACATGAGATATGTACAGACAAACGTTTCTACAAATAAGACAATTTACTTGTTGATTGGTTTCTAAAGCTGCCTAAGTCACATCCTATTTTGAAGATACTAAGACTTTCCTGCTTTGGGGATCCTGCGGGGGGTCTCTTTGAAGAAGGTGTTTAAAATGGGAAGATCTTTCTCTACCATACCATCTCAGCTGAGTTTGGAGTTGCCCATAAGAGCTGGGGCTTCCCTGGCTCCAGAAACTCAAACACACCCATCTCTGCAGTATGCATTCCTGAATTTGTGCACGATCAAGTTCATGTATTAATTCCTGCCCTGAGGCAGTGAGTTCTGCAGAGATTTCCTCCATCTTTCTAAACATATCTCATTGACAGTCAGCAGCCTAGAGCAGGTTCTTCTCTCCGCTGTTTTCCTGTTACCCTATACCCTGTGTTCGGGGATGAGCCAGCAGCTCGTCTCCTTCGGGATGGAATCCCCAGCATCCTCATCTTTGGATTAAGTGCTTCTCGTAAGTGATCCCTCAGCCCTTGGCTCCTTGAACACTGCAACTTATTATAACTGCTGATGTAACTGCTGATTTTATTTGCCTCCCACATTGGACTGTAAATGCAGTAACGGCAAGGCCCTTGTCTCCCACATTCACCACTGTGACTGTGTTGGAGAGTCATACCAGTGTCCACCACAGGGCTTGGACAACAGTAGGCACTTAGTCAATGTTGAAAGGATGAATGAATGAATGAATGAATGAATGAATTTTTCTTTGGTCGTAATCCAATTTTCCTCAAAGGTAAGTGAAAGCATGACATGTGAATTGAGGAACCTCATGCCTTTCCCAAAGTCAGCCTCTGCCTCTGTCCTGGCCTTCTGCCTGCATTGCTACTCCCCACCTAGAACTGGACACCTTTGCTGTTTTTTCTTCAGCTCTGATCCCTAGCCTCTTACTTGCCACTCTGCCTTATCTCCTACTCCTGGTGCCCTGGACATGACACCCTGCTCCTCAGTTACACATCTTTAACCACTTTCAGACAAGCAGGGGCTCATAGTTACATATTTTAACATGGTCACCAGAAGGTCAGATGAGAGATCAAATACCACACAACAAGAAAGTTATGATTCTATGGGCCACGGGCAGTTTCCATGGTAACTAGGATCCTATCAAACTCTTGTTCTCAGCAGAGGATAGAGCTAGAGCCTTGATAGCCTAGGACAGAAACCATCAAACTCTAGGACCCTGGCCTGAGGTCTTTAGGGTGAGGACAGCAGTTAATGCCACTAAATCTCTAAGAATCTCCTCCTGGGCCTTCACAGGCAACTCTGGGGTGAGTGTGTCTGATGCTTAATTAAGCCTGTCTGTTTCACACTAAAATGACTAAATCCACCTTTTGGGATTGACTTATGGGAGTGGATGATATGGGTGACTGAAAATGTGCTCTTGGAGATCTAAAATCAGGGCTTAGCAAAAAAGCATATGAAGAAGGACATCACAGAACACTGACTAATAAATACATATGGGATGTAGGTGGCCCTGTACCAGGCACTGGGAACTGAGCTGAGATCCTGTACTTACAGGTATGCAGATGTAAGGGTGTAGGAGCTTCCAGGCAGCATGGGATCCTGAGATGACTCAAGATATAAGGTGAGACAGGGAAATACACAAGTGAAGATACAACCTGAGTGCCCCTTACATCCCTCTGACTGTCATGCACTTCCACTATCAGCTACCACCAAGCCTAAACTTGTGTGAAAATCAGACAATTTGATCTGCTCGTTTTTATCTAGCAATTTCACTAAGGTATTATTTATATGCACTAAAATCTACCCATTGCAAATATACATGTTTTTCATATCTCTTAGATAGATATACAGGAATGGAGTTTATGATCATATGACAAGTTTATAAAACTTTTTTGTAGTATACATTTGTATATATGATAACAATATTCACTTTGAAGAACTGGTATGTATACATATCACAGCATGGAGTGATCATATGATTTTATTTCCCCATTCTTTCTTCCCTTCCATTGGACATATAAAGGCTGCCATGTCTTTACATTCTCATTTAGAGGTGGTTATTCGTTATTGGATTAAGTGCTCATACACTGCCATCTTTGCTTAGGAACCTGAAGTAGTAGCTTGCTGTGGCTTTAATTTACATTTCCCTAGTGACTAATGGTGTGGAGTACCATTTCATGTCTTACCCCATGTCTGTCTGTCTTCTCTAGAGAAGCAGCTACTCAAATCTTTACACATTTTAGATGAGACTGGGCATATTCAGGGTGGTATGACCACAGACTTCAGCATGTTTAAAAATTGGGTTGTTTATTCTCTTACTATTGAGTTGTAAAGAATCTGTATATATTCTGCATTAAAATCTCTTATTGGGTATATCATTTGCAGATATCTGTGCCCTATTTGGAAGTTTGTGGTTGATTTTTCCATTTTCTTAATAGTGTGTTTTGAAGAACAAATTTTTATTTTGATATTGTCCACTGGATTGATTTTATGAGTCAAATCTAAAATTTTTGTGTGTTGCACCTAAAAGTTCCTTGCTTTATTTTTTTTTTTTTATCGGTACTGGGGATCAAACTCACGACTGCCTGCTTGCAAGGCAGGCACTTATGCCACTGAGCTAAATTCCCAGCAAGAGTTCCTTGCTTAATCCATGGTCATGAAGAATTTATTTTATGTTGTAGTCTATAAGTTTTATATATGGTTTTATTGTTTTAATGTAAGTTAATCAATGATCTCTTTTGAGTTACTTTTTGGGGTTTTTGAGAGGTAAGGCACTGAATTAATCAGTTACAATGACGAATATACAAATATCCTTAACCATTTGTAGAAAAGATTACTCTTTTCCCATTGCTTGGCATCTGGGTTGAAAAATTCCTTGTTCACAAATGTAAGAATTTACTTGTAGATTCTTAATTCTGTTGTTTATCTGTATTTTTATCTTTACACCAATATTTCATTACTCTAATTATTATAGATTTATAGTAAGTTTTGAAATCACAAAGTCTAATATTTTCAACTTTGTTCTTCCTGTATAAATTGTGTTAATTATTCTGGATTCTTCCATTTCCACATTACTCTGTGAATGTCTTCAAGCAATCCTTATGGGCTTTGATAGGGATTGCATTGAGTCTGGAGGTGAATTTGTGGAGAATTGCCATTACAGTAACACTCTAATTCATGAAATAGGATTGTTTCTCTATTCAGATGTTTCTTAGGTTTTCTTATGAATGTTTTTGTAGCTTTCAGTATATCAACCTTGTGCTTTTTTCTTAATATATTCCTAGATATTTTATTATTTTTGACACTACTTTATTTACTTGTTTTCTGAATTTCACTTTCAGATTATTCCCTGCTAGTAAAAATATACAATTGGCTTTTAAGTATTGTTCTTGTATCTGCAGCTGCATTGAATTTTCTTATTAGTTTTAGTAGAATTTTATTGATTTTTTGTAAACTTTTCACATCTAGCTTCATGTTATTGTAAACAAAGATGGTTCCTTGGTTTTTCCTTCTCAGTTTTGATGTCTTTAATATTTTCTTTTTTGTTCTCATTTTACTGTCGAAATACTAGCTCAGCAATGAATGCAAGTGTGGGGAGTGTCTTTACTGTATCGTATACTGAGGAGAAAGCTTTACATCTTTCACTATTAAGTATGATTAGCTATAATTGTTTTGTTAACTACTTTCAGAGGTTAATGAAACTCTAGTCTTACACTGAGTGTCTTTTTTCTATGCTTTTATTCTAGTTCTGTTGATAGGACTGTGTATGTGCACACACATACGTGTGTGTCTTTTCCAAACTTACTCATTTTAATAAGATGGTATATTACATTGATTATTGAATATTAATCCAACTTTTGATTCGTGAGGTAAAGCCAACTTGATTATGGTGCATGAATCACTATTTTTGCATGTTGTTGGTTTTGATTTGTCAGTATTTTGTTAGTAACTCTTCATTCCATAGTCATGAGAAGTACTGGTCTAAGGTTTTCTTGTATTAGGGTAATACTGATCATGTAAACATAGTGGTAAAGTATTTTCTTCTCTGTTTCCTGGAAGAGTTTTTCTCTGAAGGATTGGCATGATTTATCCCTTAAATATGGGACAAAATTTATCAGCTAAGGCATTTGGGCCTGAAATTTTTGTGTGAGAAAATTTCTAATTATCAATTCAATTTTACCAATTTAATTTATTGCTGAATAAATTCTGTTCAGATTTTCTGGTTCCTTTTGAGTCAGTTTTAATTATCTTTATTTCTAATGATTATTCCACTTCAATGAAACTGTCAGGAGTTTTCTCAAGTTTTTGATTTGCTTTCAGTCAGTTTTCAGAATCCTAAAATGACTGCTGTTCATTATGAGCTCTTTTAGTTGTCCTGCCCTTTTGCATGGAGCGGTCATGCTGAACTCTGCTCCACTCTTTGTGAAGTAACACTGTTCTCTTGTGGATTTGACACTGCTAGAGACTGTGGATGACTTCTTCAGTCATTTGAGTTTCTATTCAATCGACAACTCCTCTCCAAAGATTTCTTAGTCACTCTCATCTCAAAAAGCCTCTCTTCCTCTTCCCTAGATACTTATGACCACATCAACCAGTTTTATTTCAGCATAGTGCATATGGCCACATAGATTTTTCTATTTATTCAGTCACTTCCTCAATTGTTGTCTAATTTTCACTCCATGCCCACCTGAAGTTCTTTTTAGGATGTCATACCATTAAAGGAGAAGCTTTCTTGATGCTATGGCTCACGGGAAAATCTGATAAATGAATATCTGTGGATTAATAAGTAAAGAAATAAAGGGATGATAAAAAGAAGGAACACAGGAGGACATAAATTCCCACACATGGATAGACTGATTTTCAGGGCAGTAGTTTTCCACTAAATATTCTTAAATTAAAAATGTGCTTCCAGGGTGGGAATGCAGGAAATGTTTTAAGGAGAGACTCATCTACTAAGCTTCTAGTGTCATTTATTGCACATTTCCAAGCTTCTCTTGCATTTAGGTTGGGGCAAAGTGACTAATTCTGTCTACAAGGATAAATGAGAAATGAAAAATGTTATGTTGCTACTATCATAACTCAGAAAATAGATACTATTGTCCCTCTGTAAGTATAAGGCTGGGAAGTGTCAGAGGATAAGCACTGAGATCAAACTCACCCAATTGATCAGAGGTGGAGCCAGTCTTCTTTCTAAACCTAATTCAGTGTATTTGAGATCCTTCTGCATTTGCACTGCTCTGGGCAACCTACACAGCAGTAATTATGTCATTAAGCTTTTATAAACAATTATCACCATAGATGACTTTGTGAGCTAGGCAGAGAATCAAAAGCCACATTCCTTTTTCTTTTTCCTTTCTTAATGTGAATACATTTAATGTTTAGCATCAGTACAGCCCTGGCTAACTACCAAAATTATTTTTATGCTGACTCAATTAAAATTTAGGGCAGAAGAGCTAGTTAAGCATAGAAATGATCTCATTATATGACACAAAGAGTTTAGATTGAAGTCTTCTTCTTAAGTACTTCAAATGTTTTTGCTCATTCATTCACTTACTCACTCAACATTTTTTCTGGCTTGATTTCCTCTAGCAGGGGACATAGACGTGAGGTGACTTAAGCATCCTCCAAGAGCTTAGATTCCAAAGAGGGGGTCAGAACAGAAGTCTTTATGCCAGCAAATGGGCCACTTTGTGCTTCTGGTAACATTCATGGGGCAGAGGTTATGAATGGGTCTCTGGGTGATCACAGAGACACCTTTGGACAATGGGATTTTTGTTCTGGGCATCAATGTCTGCATGCAGAAACAGGTTTAGATACTGACCTTTCTCAGGAGGGTGATTTGGCTGGGGAATATGCTCTCCTGCATATCCCATATTCCTTGGTGTATACATAAAGAAATCTCTAGCATTCTATGACCTCAACAGCATCATCACCTACAAACCAAAAAGCTGCAACAAATCAGTCTTTTCTTCCCCAGGTACACATCACTGGGGCATTTAAAAACCACTCATATTGCTATCCTGCCCACACTGCCAGGATCAAACTATATAAACCACAGGTTTACAGTAAGGAAGTAGATGTGGCAATAGAGGACTGACTTCTGTGAACGCTTACTGGTGACAGCAATGAGCTGCTAGGTTGAGAACTAGAGTAATATTAATCTAGAGTAATCCCTTGGGTCCTTCCTAGCTCTGTGCAGATTCTAATATGCAGGAAAGGGTCATAGTATCAAATCATATTTCCATGGCTGAAAGGCATTTCTAATGCCTTGCTTTTGATAATGCATTATGGTTTCCAAGTGCTTTGAAAACTATTCCCCATTAAGGGAATAGTTTTTAAATACTAAGGTAGGTATTTTAGGAATTTTGTGCATGAAAAATTTTCTACAGGAAAAATTCTCCCACAAAGGGAAGTCCAGTCTCTCTCCCAAGATCACCTGCTGCTTAGCCACATGCTGGGATAATAACCTAGACAGGTTGCTGACCCCAGCCCAGAACCCCTTTCAGGAGGTCTTGCTGCTCTATAAAGCTGAGAAACTCCGGAGAAGTTTTCCACAAAGAGATGCAGAGTACTGGCCACGTTTCCCTGACACTCTTGATAGACCAGGCTTCACAGAATTTCAGGCAGAGCAGACCTGTCAGCCATCTTTGACACACAGAATGTGGGGAGCCCTGGCCTGCCCAGCAGGCACTGTGCCAGCTGTCAGCTCTGATGGGGGATTAAAGACAGCTTCACCCCGACGTGGCATGAGCTGCTTCCCTCAGCATTAGCCTGGCTTGTGCTGTAACAGAAAGAGACATTCTTGCCAGGGAGCTTCACATTTAACCCTTCTCTACTGGTTAATGGGCTGTCAGAATCCATGAAAGAGTGCATTTCTGCCATGTAATCCAGAAATTTATCATTTTCACCTAAGCATTAAGTTGTTGAGGCTGGTCAGCTCAGCACTGGCCTAAACAGCTCGGAGGGAGAAGTCTGAGCTTGTAGAGCACTCTGGTAACTTCTGGTTTTGCCAAAAATGATGGTGTCTAAATGCCCCCAAACCTCAGTCCTCTGTGCTTGAATAAGGAAATCTGGATCCCAAATCTCTCTGCCCCTAAACTTCATTTTAAAGGCATGTCAAGAAAGCATAAAATAAGACGGTGATATCTTTGTGCAGCTATGATCACTGCAAGCAGCATCCTGGCGTAGGCTCAGTGTCTCTCTCTCACTCTCATAGGATAGGAGATCATCATGCATCAACAAGGCCAGTGTTACAACAATATTAGAAGTCCCTATGCTGAGCTGGCACCGTCCAGAAGGAAGGGGTGCGTAGCAACATGGCAGATACTGGCTGAGGCCTTACCCTAATCTATGTGGTACCCATGAGCTTTCATTTTGTCTTTAGGAAACAGAAGGAATCACTTCACACCATGGCCAAGCTCTGGGGTGGCTGCCCTGGAATTCTTATACTCGAGGGAAGTAGAGTATTTTTTGCATGATAGTTTTGGTGTCCCCCATCCCAACCTTAGGATTTGGCCTCCAGAGACTGTTGGCTTTGTGCTTATACAAGATCCTGAGGCTCTCCAGGCCTTCTAGGCCTTCTGCCAGGGCCTCCTGAGCACTGACTGTACAGGATGCTACATCCATTCTCAGCCAAGGGCTGTCCCTGCTTTTATCAACAGGCTGCGATCCTGACCCTCATCTGAGTCCGAGTGGTTGGACATGTGTTCACTGAGACACTAACCCACCATGCTCCTCTAAGGGCTTGTCCAGATTTTTACTGCAGACAGTTTTGGGAAGTTGTTCTGCTGGGATGGAGGAGACTGAGAATTCCAGGCTGTGGCATTCTCTCTTTCCCAAACCACTGTGAGTTTCTCTGCATATCGGTGCATCTAGATATGACGGAATAACAGATACGCAACATATTTCTTAAACAAGAAATGTCATCCTAAGCATTATAGTTCTCATGTTGATACACAGTTCAACAGCAATGACTCTGTAGAACACCCCAGACTTGCACAACAGCTCATCCGGTCTTTTGGAAACCTAATGAGCACCTGCAGCATTGTCTCCCGCAAACAGCTAACTCTAGATCTCACAAGGCAGGAGATCAGGCCTTACCTTTTATTATATAATTCCTGGAGTATGGCATAGGGAGAGGAGAGGGAAAGTGTCAAAGAACTGCCTCTTTCTCTGAAGAATGTATTTCAACAGGTGGGATGGGCTGGGGAGCTGAGATGCAGCTTCTCCAGAAATGCTACCTTGTAAGGTAAAAGTTGGTCTGGTGGCCAGGAGAACAGGGGTGCAAACACAGGGGGAAGGAGTGAGAAAGCAAAGTGCCTACTTGATTCTCTTACAAAGATGGGGATTAGAAAGGGTGGCCTTTATGTGCCTGATTCCCACTAACCAAGATCCAAGCCTGTTACCTGTTCTCCAGCTCCACCTTGTAACCCAGACGTGCCTGTAGCTGCCCACAGGCTGGGGCTTCATTGTTTGGGAAGGCTCCCTCGATGTAATGGGAAATATTCAAGGAGGGGAGACAGGGAAGATTGTGGAACAGGTAGACATTGTCTCACCAACTGCATCACCTGGCAACTTACCACTTTGTCAAGATGGGTCTAAAATCAACATGTGTGCAATCACAAATATTGTGGGCACAGAAACGATGTCCAGTGTGATGGGTCTAAAGGTACCATCAAGTGACAATTAAGAGATGTACAGTTTTTTTGCAACTCACCATCATGAAAAAATAAAAGTTTAAGGTGGTATGCTAATTGATTACTGCCCAATATGAGAATGAATTAAAAAATTACATTATACTTCATAAATACTTATGAATTTATGGGTCAATAAAAAACACTGAGCACATTCACCAGCTCTGGGAATTAGGATGTAGTGGGAGTGTATTACTTTGCCTACCACAAACGTTTAATTTATCAGTTTTATTTGATTATCCAAAATAAATTCATTTTATCGAAGTTTTAGAAAAGGAACATAGAGTATCTTTAACATTACAGAATCCTACAAGGTCGGGTACACAAACAGAAGGCTCCTGCCCAAATGGAAGCATAGGGTCCTTGGGTGACCAAAAGTTTGTACCTCAATCCACACAGTTTTGGTGTCAGGGCCACATGGAGATAGATGTGAATAGGGGTGAGAAGCTCTATGCCTATTTTCAGGAAGTTCTTTCATAAGTCCCCTCCTCTGCGCCTTCCTTTTTCTGAAGACACTTCAAGGCTACATGACTAGTTGCTTTCTAAATGCAAAGAGCCATTGCAAAATATGCCAGCACATTTCTGAATGGTTAGTGTGTGAAGACAGGCGGCGATTGATTTCCCGGGATGAATGTTTTCAACAGGCTCAGCTTCAGATCTTAGGTGCTCTGGTATGGTTCACCATTTCTGCGATCTAATGAGACCTCCACAATGCGGTGCTTTCTCTCTGCCAAGATCACGAAGTGGTCTGCTTGACTGAATCTAGACAGAGGCAGACAGCGCCACCTAACATTTCTATCATTACTCTCTGTTACTATTTTTTGGAAATGAGAAAGAAATACATAAATGACCCAGAGTAAACATTATCATTATTTATTAATATTTTATTATGGTCACATGAGTAAGCCTGAGAACTGCTAACTGAGATAGATATTACTGGCAACATGAGTTCAGGCAGAGGCTGCCTTGCAAAAAGAGGGAATTTGGCTGAATTTGCCAGGAGTCAGGTTGAAATACGGATTCCCTGCTGAAGGAGATAACTGGCCCCAAATAGGAAAAAATTCCACTAATACACATTATTTTAAAGAGCAGTTCTGGGTAAGCACAGGAAAATGCTGACGTGGCCCTAAGTGAAGCAAGCTACTACTATCTACTTAAAGAATCCTCCAGGCCTTAATGAAAATGTAGGAACCATTGCCAGTTAGCACATCTGTGTTGAAATGTAAAGATGTAAAGATGGCTTTCTCCAAGTACACGAGCTGGGTCCATGTTCACAAGGTAATTGTCACTGCAATGCTTGTAGTTTATAATTGCTACCAAAGTAGATAGGGATGAGAGGGCATTTAAAGGGAGTTCTGTTAAACTCTGGGCTTTGGGGCCTAGCTGGAAAGGGAGAAAAAGATTGAGCTGTTTTAGGACAAAGTCTCTAGGACCTAGGATCATAAATTAAAAGGAAATGAGCAATAGGACTGTCCAGTATGCCTTTGTGGTGTCACTGCCTTGGCTTTTCCAGCAAATGATACTGAGTTCATCTGTAGCCTTAGGACCTTCATTTAGCTTTGATTAATAAGAAAGAATGAGGACAATTTGGTAACTGAATCTATCACTGACTGAGTACTGGGTCATGGATCGTGTCTGAACTGTCACAACAACTCTTTGGTAGGTCTAGTTATCCATATTTATGAGGTCTAGTTATCCACATTTATGAGGTTCACTAACATAAACTCAGGCCTCTTTGGGGTTAGAACCAGATCTGTTTATCTTTTGTCAAGGTCTGTAGCTCAGGGACACTTATCTCTACAGATAAAGAAGAGTGGATTTCCCACCTAATTTCTTCTTTGTCTCTCTGCAAAATGCTGTTACATCCGTGTTAGTATGCTAAGATTTTTTTTATCGCTTATAACTTCTCAAATACAGTGTATGGGCTCAAGCCTCAGTGCCTTCATATTTGCTGTTTTGTCTTTCAATTTACTAGGAAAAATATCAAAACTTGTAAATAAATTAAACAGATGATTATATGACCCTTTAAGTTCACATAGAGAAGCAGTCAGGATTCTATAGTTCGCAGGCCAAATACTCCCAACTGTTTGTTTCTGTAAATAAAGTTTTGTTTTAATATAGGCACTCATTTTAATTTGTCTAGGGCTGCACCTGTGCTACGGTGGCTGCATAGAGTCGTTTCACTAGAGACCTAATGGACTGCAACATTTAAGATTTCTACTATGTAGCCCACAAATTTAAAATACCTAGTATGTAGCACATAGTTTGCCTACCCCTGCTCTGGGGGAATATGACAGTATTTGATTTGCTATTTACTATTGATTAGAGCTTAGATAGTTGGCTTTCTGTTAAGGTTAGTGGTGCACTTATAGCTCTGACAAAGAGAAATGTTGATAGAAGAGAATTCTAAAAGTCATAGGTTTATTGCTCTGCAAGGTTACCCAGCTTTCTATGTAACTGAGCTATCTTTTCTCAGCATTGCTTTTATCTCACAGGTTTATAAAAGTACAAATCTCCATTTCTCTTTTGTACTGATTTTGTCATCCTTCTGGTTGCCTCATTAAAAAGTTAAATCAAACTGTAATGTATTCTCTAGTCTCATTTCTCTCTCTTTCTTTATTTTGTGACATTTATTTCGACAAGCTCCTCCATCCATTTTCCATCATACTTTACTACTTAGCCAGTTGTTTTCTTTCCTGATGGCACCTTATCAAACTGTCCCCATTACAGACCTCTCTGCACCTGAGACCTCCTGAGTGCCTTTCTCCAGTGCTAGTTTCCCTCTCAGTTTGTTAGTGAAGCAAGGGACACCATGCAAACAAGGTTGAATCCTACTTTAGGGTCTGAGTGGCAATAGAGCTCAGGCAGGTACTGAGAGGTTAGGTGTTGAGGATCTAGAGCTTGGTAAAATACTAGGTTAAGTCTTTCGACCACTTTGCTTAGGATTTTCTCCATCTCAAGAATCTAATGTCTAACTCCGAAGAACTCCCAAGAGCACCAAGTTCCAGAGGCCATAGAAAAGTTATGGGTTAGAGACAGAAATCTGCAGTGAGTTTCTTAGTTTCTACAGAATACATAGCACACTTGGAAGTTCATTTTGCATGGAAAATCCTCTGCAAATCCTGTTATTATCGCCTGAGATCACTGTGCATTTCTGGGAAGTAGTGTTCTTGGCATCATTAAAGGGTTAGGTTGGTGGGATGTGCTCTTTTCAGCCTCTCAGAGTTGTCTTTCTTCCTGCTTACATCCACTCTAACCTGCCACTGAGGCAAGAAACAGAACCACACTTGTTGTCACTGCCGGCTTATTTTCCCTGAGGCCTACAGGATGTGTTGTATAGAGTAGAAAAGGTTCACTAGCTCTCTCCCTCCCCCTGATTGCTGCTCTTTCTGGACTTCAGACAAAGTTGCAAGAATTTTCATTTAAATAATTTCTTCAGTGTATAAGAGATATCAACAAGATGAGAGGCAGGGAAATTCAGAGAGGGTTTTAACGAGCGATACAATGATGCTAGGTGCTGTCTCTGTTTGGAAATCAGCATAAAGTGAAGGGGAAATAGATGCATGCTCACTCTTCCCAACCACGTGCATTTTCAATTATGTAGCGAAAGAAGCCTGTTCATAGAATTAAAGTGGAAAAGTATTGGATATGGGGTAAGTAGGTCTTCACTGCCATCTGTTTTGGATTCAGTTATTTTACAATTAGATTCAGGTACCTGGACTTTGAAATGTCTGAGCAATCATTTCAAACTCTTTATAGATTTCAGATCTGGTTATGCTTGTTACTGTAGCCACAGATAGATTGGGCCTCCACTAGAATGTCAACACTGTCTTCTCGGTGAATCTACAGGGTTAAAGAGAAAGCAAACCACACTCTTCTTTAATAGATAAATGGATTGTTCCAAAACTGGCTTCCCATATGTTGCAAACTAAAACTAGATCCATGTCTATCAATGTGAGCTAAACTAAGGTCAAAACTAATCAAAGATCTAAATATTAAAACAGAAACACTAAATATACTGGAAGACAAAGTAGGTAGAAATCTTGATGACACAGGAGTAGGCAAAGAGTTCAACAGGAAATACTTCCCAAAATCAACAACTGGGATCTCATTTTATTAAAAAGTTTTTGCATGTCAAAAGAAATTTCCAACAGAGTGAAAAGAAAACCTGCGAATTGGCAAAATATCTTAGCCAAATATCCCTCAGACAAAGGACTTCTATCAGAACATATAAAGAATTTTAAAATATCAGGACCCCAAAATTCAAGAACCCAATCCAAAAATGGGCATCTGAGGTGAATATACACTTCTCACATAAAGAAATACCAATGGCAAATAAATATATTAAAACATGCTCAACATCAGTGGTCATTTGGGAAATGCAAATTAAAACAACACTGAGATTCCATCACAGAAAGAATGGCCTGGATCAATAAATCAATCAATAACAAATGCTGGAGAGGCTGTGGGGAAAAAGGAACTCTTTTCCACTGTTGGTGGTAGTGCAGGCTGGTACAACCACTGTGGAAATCAGTGTGAGATTCCTAAAAAAGCTAGGATTAGAGATTCCATTTGATCCAGCTATCCCACTTCTGGGCATATTCCTAGAAGAATTGAAAACATCATACGACAGTTATATATACCCATGTTTATAACAGCAACTTTGTAATAGCCAAATCTTGGAAACAATCCAAATGCCCATCAATAGAGGAATGGATAAAAAACATGGCGTACAATGGAGTACTACTCAGCTACAAAGGAAGACTGCATCAAGGCTTTTATAAATAAATGGATGTGACCATACTCCTAAGTGAAATAAGTCAAATTCACATGTGTAAATACCATATTGTCTCTCCAGTGTAAAACACTGAAAAAGTATATATGACCCAAAATCTACAATATATATTTTGTAAAGGTAAGAAACTGCTCAAAGAGGAAAAGTAATTGGGATAGGGGAAAGGAAGAAAGAAGGAAGAAGAAAAAGAAAAGACATAAATTTGTATATATATACATAAGATAACTAAAATGACTATATTACTAATTATATTAGTTACTGGTAAAGAACAGTTAATATTCATATGATTAGATCAGTTTTACATGTCTATATCTATTATTCTAAGCAATCTTTTTGAAAGTAACAATATGCATTATTACAATCATTGTCAAATTTCTATCATCTTGTTTTGTAAATCTATACTGTTATTGTATTGGGTTTGTTTCTTTCTTTTGCTTTTTGTTTTTCTTTTCTATGTCTTTTTTTCCCCTTAAATAAAAAATGGATTGTTCCTATTGCAATGGGATTTTCATTTTACAAAAGGCACATGGACTTTTTTCTATGCTGAATTTCATCTGTACATTTAAATATTGTGTTTTGTCTCAATGACCAAGTAGTGTGCACACACATGGTACAAAGTGAGGGAAACATAGTCGACCACTGTAATCACTTGGCAATCAGTCTTAGGAAAATCACTAGGACCTAAATTTTGCCACAATAAGATCTTCAGAGAGTAGATGCGTGACTTGCCGTGCTGCAGGGAATACACTCATTATGTAGGCAGGTGTCTTCAACACACAGGGACCTTTGTGAAAGGAATTCCTTCCATACAGGTTGAAAAGCTACATGGCTGGCCCTCACATCTTAGGCAGATTAGATGTTGTGTACATGGTGTGACTCAGAGCATAACATAAAGATCTTACTGAATGACATTACATCACCTGCTACTGAGTCCTAGCTTCCTATAATAGAGGGAAGTCGGTCCTTAGAAACTTTGTGAACTGATTTGCTGAAAGAAACAAAAACTGATAAACTTCTACCTAGATACCTGTGTTGACCAGGATATTCTTTCTGGAGAGCAGACAGGTGCTGCTGTGGGTGTAGGGTAGGGGGGCTCAGCCTAGATACAAGGACAGAGGAAAATGTAAGAACAGCAAATTTTTGTTGGTTGATACCAAGTTAGAGCAAGAGAAATCCCTTTGAACTTGAAATAAATGTGTCAAAATTTAGAAACTTAGTTTGTGATTCTAGGACACAAAGAAACTGTGGGGTTCAATCCATCCAAGCTCATGGTTCCTATCTGGCAGTTTGAAGTCAAAGAAATACAGCCACATCTGTTTTTGGTAATTATACCATTTTAATAGTAAAGGATGAACATTTGAAAGAATTAAACATTAAAAATTGACCACAATGGTTAACTTTGCAAGTCTAGGAGATGGCAGAGATGCACTATCAGTGGTATATCCCTTTTTCTTTCTACCCAAATGATAATGTTAATTCACCATGGTACCCTTTCTCCTGAGCCAATATTAAGCCTCAGCATAGTGTGTGTGTGTGTGTGTGTGTGTGTGTGTGTGTGTGTGTGTGTGTAACATAAGGTCTTCATACTGAGCTCCATCCCCAGCCCTTTATTTATTGAATTTTGGGACAAGGTCTCATATTCTTAACCCAGTTTTTCAGGCTGGCAGAATTAGTTGATTAGATTTAGCTCTTGGGTCAAAAATCTATTCTCCTTTCTTGGCCAAAAGCAATAAAGAATTTCCAATTATAAATTCTGAAAATGTTCCATATCTAGACGTTCTTCCTTGAGGAGGAAATTTAGAGTATTCTAGACATGCAGTAGACCTGTGAGGACTGAAAGAAAATCCATGTCAAAACAAGAACATGCAATTGACCCATCAATGATTCCTAGGAGTGAGAGGAAAGAGTGCATCACCTGGAGACCGTGAAAGTGGATTTACTGTGATTCCTCGTTTTCCGTTGCCTCTACAAGTGACCCACGTAAGCCTGACCCACTGAGGCCTGATCTGCACAGAGCTCTGGCCATGCTAAGCAACAAGGAATACTGTAGTCTTGGTTTTAATAATGTTTCAGATGTTTGCCTCACCAAAAAAGGGCCGAATCCTGGGTAGTTTCTCTGTCCATTTTCTATACCAAGTGGCTCACCTTTGTGCAATCTCTGATTCAGCCTTCTAGGAAAAAGACTGGAGCTCACCTATATGGTGCACTTCGGTGCATCTCTTTGTAAATAGCAACTACACACAATTACAGCAGCTTCATATTTCACCAGCCTTGCAAAACCCACTTAGGGTTTTCATTTCTCTTAGATTTTGCACTTCTAAAAATGACCTAAACTCTCTTGTTTACCAAGAAAAAGTTCAAGAACAAAGGTATGTTTTTATTGTTGGTCAAGTTAGGAGATGTTATTTGATATTTCAGATATGGTGTTTTGTGAAAAACGAAGCAAGCAAACAAACAAACAAACAAAAATTCTGTTCAAAATGTGTGTGATTGCCAGGAGAAAATGGAACCTGAGTTCCTTTTAAGGAAATGAAACAAATTTTTGGCTGGGTTGCTAAAATCCCTCTTAGGAGAGAAAATTTGTTATAAACAAATGTTAGCTGTGTGTGATGTTATACACCTGTAATCCCAGCATTCTGAGGGGCTGAAGCAGGAAAACTGCAAGTTCAAGCCCAGCCTGGGCAACTAAGTCACTTAGTAAGACCTTGTTTCAAAGTTTAAAATAGAAAAGGACTGGGGGATATTGTTCAGAACAAAGGACCCAGGTTTAATACCCAGTAGTATTTTTAAAAAAATAGAAAAAAAGAAAAAGCATGATTGGACAAGGTACTGTTTCACATAATTTTATGCTGTCAGCTCAGGTGGGGTAAGTGCATTGGTAAATGCATGTCCAGATGTTAACTGTTACTCCAGATTTTGGTTCATTACTACATATGGCAAACATTTTGCTCTGTTTCCATATCCATAATCCTCATAGTCAATTTAAGGTCATTACCATCTCACTTTTTACAGATCACAAGATGTACTGAGAGATGAAGTCATTTTCCAGAAGTCACTGAGTAGTGGGGAGGCTTGCTATACAAAGAGACTCAAAAGAAGTTTTCAGCCCCAATTTTTAATAAAGAAGGACTAATGATGGCTCTGGTAACAATTTCTGCATGTTTGACTCTTCCTCTCAATTCACTTGCATAATTCTCTTAATTGAAACTTATAATTTTATCTCTCATTCAAATCACTTCACTTCCCAGAAGATCTGCATGAGCAGAACTGGGCAGTTAGGTACTGAAGAGTATGCGGATCCATGGAGCATGGTGGCTAAAGTGGGGAGCAGGGACCAGACTCTGAGTCTAAAACCACTAAAAATAAGATTGGGGTGCCAGGTAAATACTGTATTTATCTGACATGTTTTTATTCCAACTCCTTGTAGAACTTAGATCAAAACACTCAAAAGAATTTGAGCCCTTATATGTAGGGTAACTGCATGGATTTGGTTAATGAGAAATTCTAAATTTGAATAAATGGTATGATATCTTACTGTGTAAATTTTACAACCACTTCAACCGATATGAAAGAAACCTTTGAAATGGCGAGAGTCATCTGAATGCCCGCATGCCTAGAGGAATTAGAGATGGCAAAACAAGAGATAGCAGGGTTCGGGGCTCTACTATTCCTGCCATTTCTTATATTCTGTGTATTGATTTGGAAGAAATTTCTAAATCTCTCCATGCACTTGTTTGGATGAAGACCCAGCCCGGGAAGCCAGGCATGGTTTCAGTAAGCTGAGATGATGGGCTATTATATCTAAGAGTACCATATTGAACCAGCAAACACAGATAATTGAGTTACCTTCAGAATGATCATTCACAGTGAAAGGTTTTGGATTTCTTTAAACAAGGAGCAGCTGTGACTTTAAAATACCACCAGGCAAATATGAATTCCCATTTTTAGTTCCATTGTGAAGAAACTGAAGTCAGGAGTGGGTTGAAAACAGCCAAGTCTGTACCTCCACCCTCCCTCTTGCCTCTGGAGAAATAAATGCAAACGAGTTGATTGGCAGCCACACATGGTACCGCCCTTAAACACATTGCGTGGGCTCCTGCTGCGTGGTTCCAGACTCACTCTCTTTACCACAAATCCACACATGAGCACAGTGACAGGTCCTGTATGAAAAAGCCAATACCTCTCTGTTTTGAATCCCCCAAAATTACTTTTATGGAGCAAACTGGCAGCAAAACAGACACATTCTTCATGTAATGCAAAATTGAGGGAACAAAAGGCAAAAAAAAAAAAAAAAAGCCAATGGAGATATGATGCCATTCAGAACAGAACCTAAGCCACATAGTCTACACAAATTTCCCATTCCTGACATGCTCTGAAAGCAGATGGCATTTGTTGGACACAGTCGAATGTGCCCAGACAGCTTGCACGGTTTATTCCAAATGGCCTGACACTTGGAAATGCCAAAGTCCCATTTGTTTTTTCTATATTTCCACCAGGCTGTCAGTGTAGAAAGGGCTGAAATCCTTTATCCAACACTACTAATACAGCATGCACTTACTCTTCAACTCATTTGAGCCCTGTGCTGCATGCTGCAAAAATAATACTGGATAAAAGAGGGTTCAATATTCACACAATGAGATCAGCGATTCCTGAATTCTGTATCATGTTGGAACTTTGGGCGCTGGAGAACAGGCGGCCTACTCGCCGACCTGGTGAGCAGTTGGTGGCCTGGCAAACCACTGGCACACCAGGGCAAGAACTATCAGTGACTCCTGAGCTCTGCATCACGTTGGAACTTTGGGTGCTGGTAGATAAGGCGGCCTGCTGTCTGGCCTGGTAAGCAGCTGGGGCCCTGCCAGTGCATGGGCTAAGAATCAGAAATTGATCCATCCCCCCCGCCCCGCTGCCGTTAGCAAGTTGGCACTGGTGGTCTAAGTATCTTTTTGGAGGATGAATGTATACAGCATGGCAAGTAAGGGGGATTTCCTTCTACCATCTCTTTGAAGGCAAATATTTTTATCACTGTTTTGCTCAGTTTTGATTAATGGTACTGCTTTATTCAATATTCTGTTTTTAAAAGTTCAATATTTCCTTCCATTTTCCTCTATTTGCTTGAAAGAACAGCTAATGTGAACAAAATGGGCTGTACTATTGAGATCATTGCTTGTGTCCTGGTGACCTGCTCTGAGGTTCTGTGGTAGTTTTACTGCACTGCGGTCGCATGGGTTTGTTCTGTCTTGTTCTGCTGTATTTTGCTACCTTCAAAAAAAAAAAAAAAGAAGTAGATAAGAAAGTAACAAAATACCTCCAAAAATCTCCCAACTCCACCAAAGCTGATCCATGGATCATGGATGAGGAAAAACTCAAAAACAAGGCAATAGAATTATATAAGGTGATTAAAAGTATATAACAACAACAAAACAAGTCAGTAAGGTACTGAGCAACCTGAAACAGGATATAACTAAGCAGATAATGGACTTAAAAAGTAAAAAGAAGAAAAGAAACTGCTCTAGAGGATATGGCTGCATGTATGTTTGAGTGTGTAGGATTGATAACCATGTTGCTAAGTTGTTACTGGATCATTGAACTTCTTTGCAGCCTCACTGTTTGAATGTCCACTTTGTATGCTTTAATTTTGTAACTTTAACAACTAGGTCTAAGAAGACAGTATGTAATTTATCAACTAGTGATTTCTTACTGCTTTTTTTTCTGAGATTCTGTATTATTTCTACCCCTTTTTCTGTTTTGGTTTTTTTTCTCTTTAAATAAAATAAAAAAAAATATTCACGCAATGATAGGGGAGGTAGACTGCACATATTCACTATGTGCAGTATAATGGGGTCCATGTGGGGAAACTTGCAACCTGAGGAGAGGCAAGGAAGCTAAGTGTGTTATCAGGGAAGATGTCCCAGAAGACGTGGTCATTGGCAGAATCTCAAAAAATGAGTAGGAATTAGGGAGAGCGATCATTTGATATCAAAGAGGAGGGACCAGAGGCCAGAAGGACCGTGACATTTATAGAAAAAGCACTGGGTGTAACACTTTAGATAGCTATGGAGAAAGTACTCATGTGCTTTCCCTGTGCCTGGAATTGGTTTCTTGGCACGCAACTGGGCTCCTTGACTTTGAGCTGGGAGGATGTCTTGTTTGGGCTTTTGGTGTGGTAGTGGAAATGACGTGAACATAGGCTCACACAGTTGGGCTCAGTATTTCTTCTGTGGCCATGGGAACACCGTACCTTAGAGAACCCTAGACTCCAAAACACTGAGGTGTGTGTAGAATAGACACACTCAATCTTAACTGAGCTCAACACAAACAGCCAAAATCCAAGAGATGATAGAATGTTAATTCTGTTTATCAGTGTGTATCAGTGAGCCCTGGGGTGGTTTGTTACACAAAATTACTAAAAATACAGCACACTAATACTCTGAGAAAGGCAAAGCATGGGAAAAGAGGAAGTTGGAGAAGGAAAGACTTGTTCCACTCAGCTAGAAACACACGCAGCAAAGAACCAAAGAGAGAAAGAAGTGGCTCTGAGTCATGAGTCAGGGACTGCTTTCTTCTGGATACTCACTCATGCCTGGAATGTAGTTTAAGCACATAGCATCTGCTAAACAAAGACAGTTAAATGACCAAACCAAGGAATCCTCAGCCAGGAAATAGGATGGTCATATGTCAGCATCAAAAGACTCCTTATAACACTGGATTACATGAGGCAAAATTTTAGCTATGAACAGCCTAAAAGCTCTTTCAGGTTAGCAGGTCATATAAACTTACTCAGTGTAATGAGCACTTGGTTACATGAGAGATGAGTCAAAATTCACACTCTAATTTTATTTTATCTAAAATTTCCAGGCTCAAGAAAAATCACACAAGACTTTACTATGAATAATAATAGGTACAATAAAATGCTGAGTTACTGAGCCTAGAAACATGCATTCAGTCATTTATTTATTAAGGACCCAATATGCACACTATGTTGACAGATCCTGGAAATCAAATTATCTCTTTAAGATTGTCCTTTAGAAATAAAGACGCAGGTGATATTTTATTTCAAATATACCAACACTGCAATTTTTTTTTTTTTTTTGAGCAAACTTATCTATGGCCTTTGCCTTGAATTGAGCTTTTCCTTGAGTGAAATGGAGTTAGTTATTCCCAGGCTCTGTACATTTGGAAGTCAAAAAGTTCTGAGTCGCTGAAGGTGTTTAGAGAATATATTCCGAATAAACACCAGCATCCTTCTCTTCTAGCACAGCTGGAGGGTAATTTTCATTTTCATCTGACATGGCTCTGTGGGGCAGTCTGTGTGCTGAATGAAAACAGAGCAGAGACACAGGGGCAGGGAACAGGGTGAGGGACATATGGTACCCTCCTCTACAACCCTGGGCAGTAAACTGGGACAGATGCCACAGCTCCACATTCTGCTCCCTGTATGATTCTCTTCCCATTTGGGAGGGCTTGTGACCATCATTGAAGAGATACCGTGTGAATTCCAAGGCTTGATGCCAAAAGGCCATACAATTTCTATGATTCTTTTGTAATGGAAACCTATGGAGCCCAAGACACCTGTGAGCATCTGCCATGCACTAAAGAAGCCAAGACTATATAGAAAGACTGTGGCTACAAGTTCTGAACACAGCCCTTGTTATGGTTTGTGTCTAGATGTCCCCCAAAGTCTCATGAGGGCTTATGTGGGGCCTTTGCAGAGGTAGCTGGATCTAGACTATGTGATGCTGGGATTAAGAGTGTGTGATTACCAAATAGTTCTGGTTAGGCAAGGGTGGCCCAACCTGGTTGTGAGTGCTACTTACCCTAAGGGCTAGAAGGTTGAAATTTTCTTTTGTCTCTTATTGCTTGGATGCTTTGTTGCCTTCTGCCTGCCAGGAACTGTTTTTCCTGTGCAGTATCCCTCTGCCATGCCACCCTGCCTCGGAGCTAGCTGATTATGGACTGAAACATTCACAAACTGTGAGCTGAAATAAATCTTTCTTAAACTTTGGGTGTTGGGCATTTGTCTCAGCAATGAGAAAAGTGCCTAAGACAGCCCTGGCTTAGCTACAGAGCACAGCAAACATCAGCTGTCTGGCATGTGAGTGGAGAATGATGACCCTAAGTCCTAGGTATCAGTTTACCCCAGCCTTTGTGTATTCCTAGTGAGGGTCCCAGAAGCAAGGGCAGGTCATCTCCGCTGTGCCTCTTCCAAAGTCTGCAAAGTGTAAACCTTGTCCCTGCTTCATATCACTTAAGTTTGGGACAGGTGTGTGATGGCAATAGCTTTCCCAGTTTTTTCTTGTACCTACTGTGGTTAGTGGTAAGCAGAGCATCTGAACTACAGAGGCAAGAAGTCTCCCTAACTTTCAGCTCTCAGGTGCAAACAAAAGCACAGGAAGGAGACAGATATGTTGCGTTACACAGGACCTGGAGAGATGCGCATCTCTTCAAAACAAGTTGCTCAACTGAGCACGAGATTTTGTCCCCAAAAGAAATTTGGCAATATCTGGGGACATTTTTTTATTGTCAAATTTGGAGTTATGCTACTGTCATCTAGTGAGTAGGGGAGAGGGATGCTGTTAAAAATCTAGCAACAGAGAATTATCTTATTCTCAGTGTCAATAGTGTCAAGGTTGATAAATCACTTTAGAAAACAGCAAGTACTCAGTTTGGTAATCTGTTAAGAATGTTTCATTTCACAAAAGAATGCTACTTGGACCAGAAGACAAGGCTATGACAAGGTGTAACTAAAAACCCTTTCACTGTCTTTCAGATACTGAATAAATAAAGCTGCATTCTCAGGCCGTCCATTCCAGAGTATCCCCCACCCCTCCCCACACACATGCACACACAGCCCTCTCTGTGCCAGCTTTCTGCACTAGGTTTCCTTTAAAGAAGAACAATTAGCTACCTGCTCTTAGATTAACTCTGGAAGGCTGCATCTCTGAAAAACTACAGATATTCATTAAGGATCATGAACTTCACAACAATGCATTTGTTGCAGGTAGCCAGGAGGACACTGTAACTAATTTCACCACGTCACCCACTATGTTCTTTATCAAAATGCTGTTGGAGTTGTGGCAGGACTGCCATGATTCAGTCATTTATCCCACAATATTTGAGCACCACGTGCACCCCCGTTCATGATTTCAGTGGAAGGAGGTGTGGGGGCCATTCTGTTCTCCAGTCTGTGTGCTTTAGATGGAAGATAAAAACCTTGTCCGTCAGCAAGATTTATGCCCTGTTTACCTCCAGCAGTGAGGAGAAAGTGCAACTGAAAGTCCCCTTCACTCGCACAGTGAGGGCAGAGGCTCCCTGCATGATTTATGGGCCTGCTTGCTTACACAGCATCACCCGAAGTAACCTAGCATGAAGCACCCTTGGAGGGGTGAGCAACATGGGGCAGAGTTCTGGGCCACTCAGCCAGACCCCAGGATGGTGACCAAGTTCCCAACAGAGGCTTCTAGAGGACAGGGACAAAACAGCACTGAACAAAAATGTTCAAGCCAGAACAAAATGTAAAACACAGAGGAGAATTTTATGAGAGGTCAATTTTTTTTCTAAAATGAATATGAATTTTTTTCTTCCCTTTAGATAATATGAAAGAATAAAAAAATAGTCTATGCACTGCAAAAGGCCTGGAGAAGAAGTTTTCAGTAATGAAACCTAATGAACACTGCCCCAGCTAGGGGGTCTAGGTTCCTTGAGAGGATGCTATGGTAATGTCACTTTACCTCTGTGGCCTTTCCCCGACAACCCCACAATCCCACTCTTAGTCATGAGAAAACCAAGAAGCAAATCCCAACTAAGAAACATTCTTCAAACAACCTGACCAATTATACTTCAAAACTGTCAAGGTCATTGAGAACAAGGCACTATCACAGCCCAGAGGAGGTTAAGGAGACAAGGTGACTACACATAATGTAGTACCCTGGATGAGATTCTGAGTCAGAAAGAGGACACAGTTAAAAATCAAGGGAATCTGAATGGAGTACCACTTGAGTTAATAATGGTGTGCCAATTTTTGTTCATTCACTTTGTCACACATACTACATCAACATAAGATGTTAAGAATAGATAAATCAGGAGTAAAGTTGATGTAAATTCTATTTACTATACTTTGAAATATTTCTGTAAATGTAAAACTGCTCTTTAAAAGAGCTTTTTAAAAAAGCTGAGAATTGTGATACATGTCTGTAATCCCAGAGCTCAGGAGGCTGAGGCAGGAAGATTGCCATGAGTTTGAGGCCAGCCTGAGCTACATAGTAAGTTCAAGATCAGCCTGAACTACTAAGTGAGATCCTGTCTTAAAAAGAAAATAAGTTTTTTTTTAAACAACAAAAGGAAAATATGAATCATCCATAATTTTGCCTGTAGGGCAAAACTACTGTTAACAAGGTTTATAGCCATCTGTTTGCATTTATAATCATTCTATACGCACACATAATTTCATTATTTTAACCAAAAAACAGAATTGTCCTATATTTAGAGTTGTTTAACCCCATCATATCTTATTGCTATGTTCCACATCCAGGAGAAGGTTCAATACGCATAATAGATCAGAACTTCTGCAAGTCAGGTATATTTCACAAATTAGCCTTGACCAAGCTAAAATACATATGTAAGGAAGACATCTCATAGAGAAAAACTAGTCCACACAAAATTATAAAGGATACATTCATCTCATAGGAGAAGGAGTAGGAGAAGAGCCCAAACTTGTACCAGAAATATCACAGAAGTCCTACAAGTTTCATTCAATTGCCCCCATTTTTAGGAAAGGAAATGGTACTTCTGAGGAATATTTGTGTCTTGTCCAAGTCATGCACCATTTAGTAAATGGCAGAGCAGTGGCTGAACCCCCAAGTGCAACCCAAGTGGCCTTTTTCTCCTGCAAAGAGTAGCACTGGAGCTTGGTCCAGGTCAAGCTTCTAGTTATGAGGAAACCTAAGCTAAGTGGGTTTATGAATAACCACAGTCCAGCTGCCAGAACAACACTCACTAACCATGTAATGTATAACTGCTTCTACATTGGAATATCTGAGTGGTACTATAGCTTTATATTTACTTTGGGAAACACAATTCAGGATGAATGCAATTCAGCTAAGTTCTAAAAAGTCTAAGGCTCTGTTTGCTGACCCTTGCAGCTCAAGGAAGCACAACGCCCCGCTGAGTGAAAGATCCTGGGTTCCCAGCCCCAGAGATCTCAATTAGTAGGTTTACTTTAAGTATTGGTTTCTGTTTAAATTTCCCAGGTGGTGCTAATGCACAGAGTTGGAAACTACTAAGATAGTTGGTCCCTTCTAGCTTTAATATTCTAAGAGTAATTGATTAACAAATTAAATCCCTGTACTTACTCTGTACAAAACTCACTATATTCCAAAAGCTTCTTAATACCTTTCCCTTGAAGAAGGGTTTGGAGATGCACACAAGAGACAAAGAGAGAGAGGCAGATGGAGGGGAAAGACAGAGAGACAGAGCATTCTTCTGCCTTCCATGCAGAACACTGGTCATAGGGGGCAGAGTTCTCCTTGAGATTTCAACAGAGCAAAAACGGTCCAGACGGGTCTATGTCTGAGATCCTTCAATCCAACCCTATGGCACAAACAAGGGACCAAAGCTCTGAGGGCCACTTTCAAACCCAGACCCCACTTCCAGTGCAAAGAGCAGATGGTGGGGCTGTCAGTCATGTCTGTAGACAGAGGGCAGCTTTTCTGAGATGAGCCACTGCATGGTGTGACACATTGTCATTTCCTCTAATAGAATAGCATGGGTGAGTCTGTGTCAGGAGGCCTGAATCCTCACCTCTATCCCCTGCCTCATGAGATGGAGCCCATAAAACCCAGCCCACTGTTTGGAAAAAGCAGATAAGTACAGTGCACGTTAGTTTAAGACAGCAACTGGCGAGGCCACGGATAGTGGGGTTAGGGAAAACAGCATCTTTACACTGCACACTTTCAGTCCCAGAGGAAGGATGGCCCACGCTTCCTCTTCTGTTCTCCAACCTGTGTGTTCCCCTAGTATCAGGCAGGATACTAAGTACTCAGGCCTAGTACTCAGGCCTATGCAGTAAAGGGCACTAACTTTTACAGTCATCAGACAAGCTCACAGGACCCCCAAACAAGGTCCCTGTGAATAAGTGCTGACAATTATGACAGGGGATCCTTATTATGTTGATGAAAATAGGAATACATTATGTAGTTTCTTAAAGGAGAAGGATAAAGAGAGATGGAGAGAAAGAAGTGAGAGAAGCAGGTGGAAAATCAGGAACCCCTAAACCCAGAGGCCTACAGTCCCCAATTGTCTGTGTCAGAATGACTGTATGTCTCTCAAATTCAGAAAATGAGATTGCCTTTCAGATTTAGTGAAAGCTCTGAAAATCTGTACTTTTGAGATTTGGGGGTAAGAGCTCAGGCTCTAGAATACGGAGTGCTGCCTGGTTCCCTGGCTTATGCACTCCAGGAAAGAGGGCTGCTCTGTCTGTAAAATGAGATCATGCAATTCCTCCATATGAGTCTGCCTTGTGCTACTATATGTGAAATAAGTAACTTATAAGACAGAAGGTTTATGAGCTCCCGGTGCTGGAGGTCCTAGGCCCCAAACAACTGGATCCAGCGAGCCTCCAATGCTGTGCCAGACAGCAATGCAGGGAGTGCATGGGGGAGCAAACTGCTCACCTAATGTCCAGAAAATAAGAAAAAAGACAAGGCAGGAGCCCATAATTTCCCTGAAGGCATCCCCTCAATGACCTAAGGACCTCCCACAAGGTTCCACCTCTCAAAGTTTCTGTCACCTCCAAAGGTCTATCCTGGACACTAAGTCTTTAAAACGTGGGACTTTGGGAAATACTCATCCAAATGAGAGCACCATTCCAGGTGGAAGTGCCTCTTGTGGAGAATTAAACCAGTTAGCTCATGCAAATGCCTTCAACTGCTGCTAGACCAGAAGTAAGAATCTCTTAATTAGTATTTGAGTGATTCTGAAGTGAAAAGGCCAATTAAAGGTCAACCAGTCACAGGCTCATGCCTGGGCTCATTCCAGGGCCCAGGAAATCAGACTGAAGGCAGTTATCTTCTTCCTCTCAGCCGCACCCATCCCGCCACCTGAGTGTATCTCCATCAGCTGTGATACCCCACAGCAGCCCCATGCAGATTCAGGCAAGAAGGCAACAGCTCGACTGCCATGGGTTGAAATGTGCCCCTGAAAAGGAATAAGGACTCTGGTACTTGTGCACGTGAATCTATTTGGGGTCTTTATAGATGAGGGAGTTAAGAGTCCTTAATCCAATATGACTGGAGATCTGAACACAGAAAAGGACACAGAGATGAGACAACATGAAGACACAGAAAGAATTTCATCTGCAAGCTCAGGTCAACAGAAGCCAGGAGAGTCCTTGGGGCAGAGCCTCCCTCATGCACAGCCCTCAGGGGGAACTAATTTGTGGACCCCTTGATGTGGCACTTTCCAGCTCCAGAACTGTGAGACAGTAAATCTCTGTTGTTTAAGCCATTTAGTTTCTGTTTGTTTCTGCAGTCTTAGGAAATTAATGATCCATGGGCAGTAACTGGTACTCTAGCATTACACCCTCAAATGTCAAATTTCAGAGTTCGAGTTTCTAAAACATGGCTCTGGACTCTCACCTGCTGACTGCCAACTGGGGCAATGCCCCCGGGAGACAGCAGTGATGCAATTGTTTGGGAGGAGACAGCTGCATCCTTCCTTCGACCCGTTCATGCTCTCAGGAGTGAAGGGGACCATTAACCCCTCCCTCACCTGTGAGCAGGTGTGCAATTTGATTCACATTGACTCAGGAGTGCTCAGTAGCCCGTTAGGCCATTGTCCAGTGAGTGCTGACAGTGAAAACCTTTGCCAGTCAATTCTCTGCAGCGTAATTCATACATAGCAGAGGTAAATGGAAGAAAATACAAAATCCTTCTCCCCCAGACCTTCAGCTTCTAACACATTGAAAGCAGCTGGTGCTCAACAAAATCTTGGCATGTCTACTTTGGCCTTGACAGGCTGATGGAAGCTGAGGTGCTGTGTGCTTGGCAGAGGGTTAGCTCCCAACCCCACCTCAGTTGAGCAGGGGCTCTGTACCAGGCAGACCCACAGTAGCTGGGTGCTGAGCACTGAAGAGCTTGCCTGCCATCGGGCTTGTCATACCTCCAGGTGCACTGAACAGGCTGCCCACAGGCAAAGCCTGAACAACTAGGCTCTCAGCTCCTCCCTGGCTGGGGTCCAAACTCATCTCCTTTTCTCTACTCACACTCTGATCTTCATCAATGCTGGGCTACTGATACTTCTACCCGAATTCAATCCTGTCTCTACCACACATCTGCTTTGTAAGCTCAGTTTCCAATTCTGGAAAACGAAAACATAAATAGGAGATTTTCTGTGGTTATTATAAGGATTCTAAAGAACCTCACAGTGCCTGATACATAATCAGCATTTGGTGATAGCTATTACTAATCATCATTAAGTCATTCATCAATAGTTGAATTATTAAGAACAGTCATATATATCATTGCTACACTGCATACAAAACATTTCAAAAAAAAATAGTTGGATTTACTGGTATTCAATTTGCAAATGACTGCTGATTGGTAACAGATTCATCCATAATGAAGAGAAACAGTAATTGTCTCCTTTAACTTTGTTACCCAATTATATCTGAAGTGTTTTCGCATCTAGTTTAACATAGAGGCTGGTGTGCTTGGATTCCCAGTGTTGTTTAGAAGAGATGAGTTCTGATAGCAGTAGAGGTCAGAAGAAAGGAATCATCGTGGGAATCTGCTCCATCACTAAAACACACACTCACACACACACATTCACACACACTCACACACAGAGCCATAGTCAAATGTTTTATTAGTTCATTTTGCCTTTCTTCCGAGAAAGATTCATTTCTTTAAGCTTCTGGCTCCAATATGAAAGATATATGATTAAATTAATATTTCTGCAGGAACAGCAATCATCTAAACATCTTTTTAAAATAATTGTATTCTCCCTTCTGTCTTTATTCAAAATAATGGTAATCAGTGAGAAATGCAGCCTCTGAGGTTTTCAGTCTGATTCATCTTGTCTTTAACCGTCCTCGGGATGTTGGTTGTTTTAAGCCAGGTGCAACCAGGAGGCCCCTATATGTGAACACATCCTGGAGCTGGGACCTGCATGGGAAGAGGGGGCCTCAGAGCCCAGGGCAGCACTTGGCCCTTTGATTCAGGTAGGTGAAAAGTGGCTTCAAACCACAATAGCTTTTTTGTCTTTCACATCTGAGCAAGTGCATAGAGCTCTGAATTTCCTCAAAAATTTCTCTCTTACTTCCTACCTTCTGTAATTGATCTTTCCTAAGAATAGAAAGTTGAGCTGAAGCTTGTCTTTTATGATTACTACCCTAATCGTACATGATTCTTAAATGATGAGTTATTTTGTCCTTTTACTCCATTTCTTGTCATCAGACGGGTCACTCACCCTAAAGTCCTTGGGAGGCCAGAAACAGCCTGGGTAATCTTTTCCCTGCTTGGATTTTAATCAAGATAAGGTTGCAACCTACTTCCCATGGAGCTGTAGATGCAGCATTATTTTCCCAATTTGCCAGTGAAGATTCCCTGGCCTTTCAGTCCCCACAAGGCAATTCAGTCGAAGGAATGTCTGCTCAAGGTAAAGAGCCACCATTCTTTAAGAAGACATACTGGCTCTTCCATGGGAATCTGTATCCTGGTAGATTTAGCCACTTCCCTTGGAGACCCGGGGCCTGTGTCTGCCTGCTGAAAGGAAGCAATGACTGCTAACCAGGACAGCACACCCCTGAGGCTCTGGAGTATGTAGCAGATGGATCTCCATCACAAGCCTTCAGAAGGCCAGCTTGACTTTAATTTTGTTGCAGGTGGATTCACATGCAACTGTTACCTATTGACACTCAACCCAAATTCCAAGGCTCATCTGATCTGGTGTCTTTTTCTACCCTCCCACCTCTGCCTCAGCAAGCATCTTGTCAATCCTTTAAGTTCCCCGTTTACCTGCTCCCTCCTTTGTGAAGCTTTCTTTGTTCTAGATGATTTACTGATCCTTCTCTCAGCCTCACACAGAACCTCCCTTCATTCTGACATGCAGCAGAACACATGCAAGTCTTTCTGTTCTTGGTCCTTCCAACATGGCTGTGAAGGTCTCTGGGACAGCAACCCTCTCCTTCTGTTTGTGCCTGCCAAATCTATCCCAGAGCCTGGCACAGCAGGTCTTGGTCAAATGTTGCATGTTCTAAGATAGAATAACTGCACAGAGAGAGCTAAATGTGTAAGCAATACAGAGCAAAACTTGGACAGTGGACAAGCATAACCACCTGACTGCTTTTGCATTTTAATGTATCAAAGCTGCCATACTTCCTCCATTTATTTAGGTCACACTCATGGAATGAGACATTTGTCAGCGGATAGAGTGGCTGATGGCTTTTGCTTATTCTAGAAAGCTTTTCTCTGATGAATGGTAAGCAGTGACTTTGTGATAATGCTCCTTTTGGAGCAGCGTTTGGATACTTTTCCCAATGCAACTGTTAATACAATATCTCATTCAGGCTTTAATGCTCTTGAAGGAATTATAACATTTTCATTTTGCAGATGAGGAAACTAAGGTTGAGAAGTTAGGCAGCTACACTAAAGTCAAATAGAGAACTCAGACAGAAGCTTATACCCCCTGCCTTATTCTGTTGCTCCTTCCACAACAATAGTCTGCCTTTCTTTGATGAAAGGGACACATCATCAGACAAAAAAATCATGTGTAACATTTTTTACACTTTCCAGCCTTTTATCTCCTACTAACAGCCTTAACAGCAGGCTCCATGTGGAGCTGCCTATGTTTCTGGGGCCAGTGCGTTAGCCCTTAAAACCATCTGTAAGGCCTGGGCTAATTAATTCACCAACCATTTCTCTGATTGTAAGTTGAAACATTCTTTGCCTCCTTCTCAGTATTATCCATACTGAATGAAATTTCAAATTGTTTCATCAAAAATACCATTGTTTGTCTCCACTCTGCCCTGAGGATAATGAGGATGATGTACCTAGTGTGGTAGGTGACAAAGTGACAGCGGAGAATTCCACAGGGGTGGGAACTGAAGGGGTCTGGATAGTGGAAGAGAGGAAGCAGAGGGGTCAAAGAGTGGGGCCTGGCAGAGCTTATGCAGTTTGCTAAGACATCTGGGCTTTATTTGATAGTGTAGAGCCATAAAATCATGAAATCTTGTAAGGTGAGCAATCTGGGAGGACTTCCAGAGGTAATTTGGTCTAATGAATCCATTCTACAGGTGGACCTACTGAAGCTCGGAGAGCGGATATGACTTAACAAAAGTCGCATGATGAGTTATTGGTGAGGGAAGAGGTTTCTGACAGTCTTGATTCAGGAAGTCCATCTGTAGAAGTGGACCAGCCTACAGGCAGAGGGAGGAAGCGGGCAATGTCTTGACACAAAGCCTGCACCTTTACCGAAAGGGAGGCAGAGAGAAGCGAAATGAAACAAACAAAGGAGAGGCAGGTGCGGGGAATGATCCAGTATCCACTGATCTCCATCCCGGGTCCCCCTCTGTGCTGAGCATTTCCTGCTGCATTGTCTCCTTTAATTATTTTAATGACCCTGTAAGGAAAGATTCATGAACTCTCTTGAGAAGCAGCTTTAAGGTTTAAGAAGCTTCAGTAATTTGCCCTAACCTGCATGAACTTGGTTCTGAATAAAGGTCAGTAAGATAACAAAACCCAACCTCTTTCTGCTCCACTGAGTCCCCTTAAATTTTACAAATTCCTATTAAGATCCAGAGGAAAACAACAAGGATTAATCTCGCCCTCCAGGCCTCCCGCTGGCCCACTGCTGGCTCTTCCTGTTCTTCCTCCCACCAGTCTTCAGAAGAAGGGCAGAAGAATTATTGGTACGATTTTCCTATCAGAAAAGAAAAGCGAATCCCCCTGGGAGATGCGTACCTCAGAAAACTCAGCATCTAATCTGTGAAAGGCAGGGTGGGGGGTCAACAGAGGTCATCACAGACTCTGAACTCCTTCAACAGCTTAGCATCTTCTATGTTTAAAGACCAAGATCACATCCATGGAACTTCTCATCCTTTCATTATGGTCAAGTGTTCATCAAAGCCCAGTGAACTACCCATGTTACTGTGCAGTAATATACATAGATGTGGAAAAAAAATCATTGCATTTCTAATATTTATAAAATAAAAACAAACACAAAGCCCTTGCTGACCACCTTGTATGTTTTCCTGGTACTTACAAGATTCCCCCTAGCACAGGGCCTTTTTCCATTGACACTGAGCTTTATATCTTTTTCCTGACTCCAAATTTGCACCCCAGCAGCATGAAACAGCCCTGTGTATGTTTCCTGTCTCTTTGGCTCTGCACCTGTTGACCTCTCTTGGACTGTCCTGTACATCTCCCTCTCTCCCCTTTACCTAGCGTTAAGACAGCTCAAGTAATAACCTGTCACTGCCTCCATGAGGTTGACACTGTCCCACAGGCTGAGGGAGGGACCTTGTCTCTGCTCTCAGAGCAATCTGTGCTCCTCTCTGTCACTCTGCTTATTTAATCCCTCCGGGAGAACAAGGATAGGACTGATTCATGTCTACAGATACAAAGCTAAGCACTAGATATAGTCTTGAAGAATAAATACACAAACAAGTGAACAAATGAATGGATTGCTACTAATGCCATACTGGTTTGGAAAAAAGAAACACAAGTGGGCATTAAAGATTATTAGAATCAGTGGAAACTTGAAAAATAAATACTGAAGAACATGGACACATGGCTTGGGAGAAAAGAGAGTGAGTCAGAAGTAAAAATATCATATGGGAGAGAGACCCTTTGCCTTCACTACACTATTAGGGCTCATGAATAAAAGTCATTAGACACGGGACAAAGACCAAAACAACGGAAGACCCCGATCATCCTCTCTAGTGCCTTTGTTTGGACCAGACAATGATGCCTCTTCTGTGCAGGTGCCAACCTGAGACCATGGAGCCCAGGCAATGACTGGTACTTTTGTGTTAGAAAAAAGAGACTTTTGTTTTGGTAGATACAACCCAGAACTTGTAGCTTTGTGGCAGAGAAAAGTGTTAAATTTTAAGCCCCTGAGTTAAATGTCTTGCATAATGCCCAACTACAAGAGCCATATGCGGTTGCCTGACCTTTGGAGTCCAGGAAAAATGTGTAGGGAAGAAGGACAATTGGAGTCAAATTCTTCTCATGCCTCCATTTTAGAGCTATATGGTGTTTTCTCGGTGCTGGGGATGGAATGCAGGGTGCTGGGTAAGTTCCCAAGCACTGAGCTACACCCCTAACCACCCCTGCTTGACCTTTTTGTTAGGCCTCATGCTTCCAAACTCCACTTCCCCTCCAAAACTCCTTTTGATAACTGTGGACTCATACTTGGTGTGGGTTTCCCTGAGAGCAGAGCCTGAGACAAGGATGTAGATCACTTGATTTATGTGGGAGATGATCTCAAGAACACCGACTGAGGGGGAAGAAAAAGAGACAGGTACAGAACTGAATTCATTACTGCTATGGACAAAGAAGGGTTCAGTCCTGCAGGGGCTGCTTTTAAGGAACGCATAGAATGTGCATTAAAATTTTCTCTCCAAAAAACCAGCAGCTGGTATATTATTGACTACCCCCACTTTTCACCATCTGTTCACTGGAACCTCCCCACAAGAGCAGCGCTTTCTTCCCTCTTCAGGGTAGCACATGGAGGTGAGCTGTGCGCAGGCGAATGGATGTGAAGATGCTTCCTCTCCCTGTGTGCACTGACCTCCCCACCAGGGTCGCACTGAAATCAAGGGGACTGAACATGTATGACGCGGGCATGGAAAGTATCTGTCATAGCTTGTCCGTAGGCCAAATCAGACACCAGGGAGTCTCCTTACATGAATAGTGCAAGAAAAGGAACAGCTCCTCTGGTCTGTTCTTCCCCAGTGTAAGCTAAAGATGTTGCTGAAGGCTTGGCTCTTGGCTATTCATTTTTCTTGAAAAGTCAGCATCACTGGATTCCAAAAAAAGGTAACTCCAGCCATACAAATAATCAAGGTGCTGGCACGGCATCCCTCTACTGCTTGGGGACAGGATGGAGACTCAGAACCATTCCTCTCTGAACAGTGGGAAAAGGTCCTAGCTAAGCTCTGTCTCTCGGGTAACATTAAATTACTTACATTTAATATTTTATGGCAGGTACAATGTCATAGGCCATACTCTTCAGCATCCTTTAGAAATGAAGGAACACTATATCTTAGTGGCACCCTGCCATAGATTCCCCATGGCCATTTTGCTAGGGCCATGACTTGACAAGAAGTCAAATGAGAGCCCATCTATCAGAGCTAGGCTCTTAACCCCATAAATATGACCCAGAGTGCTTACACCTGTAAAATCAGGAAGGCATGACTTTGTTGAGGTTGAGCTGAATTTCATTTTTAACTCAAGGTGAGAGTCACATCTCTTTAGGAACCAAACCTGAATCCTTTCACTAAGGGTTTGGAATTGATCTGTGGCTATCTAGTGGTGAGGAGGCACCGACCAGAGGGAAGGGTTAGAAGATCCCAGAATCAACCACTTCTGCCCAAAGCATCGAGTCATACAGTCAAATGACATAGGACAGAGGGGGACTTGCAGTTGATCTATTTTAAACCCACTGCTGCCACATGGGAGGGAAACTGAGACCCCTCCAAAGAGAATTGAATTAACGTCATACATCAAATTGGTGAAGAAACCAAGGCTAGAATTTAGATCCTGACTCTTCACCTAATTTTCTTTTGAAAGATCTCACTGTAACTGCTGTCATTGGAAAATACTTCCTGCAGTGTCAAGGAGAAGTTTCCTGAACAAATGCTGCATGTCAGCTACTATTCTAAGACTCTTCCTTAAACTGACTTATTAATGCTCTTAAAGATCCTATCAGGAAGACCTGCTATATACATATTTTAACAAGTGAGTAAATTAAGGTGGAAAGAGTTTAAGTAACTTGCCCCAAGTCACTCAATGATAGAGCCAGGGCTTGAAGACTGTTTGGTTCCAGAGCCCAAGTCTTATCCAGTGGCTGCTTCTATTAGAATTCTCCCCATTTTGTGTTTCAGAGCAGCTTTCCCACCCAGAAAAAAATATGAAGAACTCTTTTTTATATGAAGCATTTTATTCTCTTCTATGTTTGTGCTAAACCCCCTGAGGGCTTTCCCCCCATACTGGGGAAAAAGAGGCATGGAAATCACTGGAAGCTCAGTACATCCAGGTAAGGAAGGCACTACTGGAAGAAGTCTGCACGGACTGGAGCGCTCAGTGGACCTCTGCATGGAGTTCACCACAGCTTTTGAAAAATGAACAACATGGCTAAAGGTGAGGGTCTGTGTGCTGATTATTTCGTGTGCGCCTCATTGCTAAGAACTGTGAAACTAAAATCAACAGACAGGCACACATTTATTTACTTTCTGAGATGCCAGGAAATATTGGTTTGCTCTGGTTTGGTTGCAAGCTGAGACCAGTTCTGAGAACTTCCTGAATTAGGGCTATTAAGAAAACTGGATCCCTTCCAAAGAAGTTAAAGCAGAGCAAGGCTTATGTAGGTGGAAGAAGGCAAAATGATTGCCCATCACAACTGAGAGAGCATCCCCCTTTAGTCCCACCATCATCTGGTACGCCCCCAGTTTGTGGGATTGAAGGACAACTGGCTTGATTTGCTGAGACTCCTAGTCTCCCACCACACACTTCAGTTTTTAATGAGTTTCATGTTATTTTAGCTATACCAGGGACTGAAAATGTTTGAAAATCAGTTGGATATTATCACACAACACTGAATTCATCAGACTCCACGGTATTCTAAGGATGAATGGCAAGGAAATCAACATTCACAGAATGCATTCTATTTATTTTAATTAATCCCCACAAAAACATTAGGAGATAGGCCATAAATTTATACTCACTTCACAGATTCAGAATCTGAGCTCCATGAATTGAAAGTGACCGCCCACCATCACATACCTCTTTGCTAGTGGGGCCAGGAGTTAGGCACCGTGTTTTCTGCCTGATTCCAAAGTTCATGTTCTTTGAGTCATTAGGCAACACAAAAAGAGTTTTCCCCAATTTCTTTTTCTAAAGTTTGAGAATAGGTTTGAAAAATGTCTTGCTAGTATCCTGGGGAGATCTATATTCCAAACCTGAGTTCAGCAGGACACTGATTCTATGTAAGTACACGATAACTTTGGGCCCCTCTCAGAAAGACAGTGCTTCATAAACTGCAGGTTGCTAGGGCAACAGGGGCAGATTGTGTATTTGGAGTTATTGTGTATTTGGCCTTTTTGGAGTACAGGATAATGACTATGTTATGAAGAATAAGAGTATTTGTTACCATAGTGCGTGGTTGAGAATCAGATTTTGATTGGGTAGCAGTAGGCTTGGGTTCAACTAAAATTATGCTCAGTTTTCTCTCTCAATGACTACCCTGGCTCATTCAATGTGTGTGCCTGTGTGCACGTACGCATATGTGTGTGTGCGAGTGTGTATCTGGTTGTACATGCTCATGAGCATGTATATATGTTCCTATGGGTTATATTTACCTTCTTTTTATTCTATGTATTTTGTATCATTGCTTTAATGGTAGTGACCTGTTTGCCTAGAGCTACAAGCAGAATCACTTTAATGAGGTATATTTTTTCCCTATGCAATAAGCAACTTGATTATATTTTTTCAGTTATTCTGCAGGGCAAACAGTTTGTGTTGATGTTAAGCAATGATGGATAAAATGTCATGTATAAAATAGTTTGCATCCAGAAAGTTAAGCTTTCATTCTTAAAAGAGATGTCTAAAGCTAGTATGGGTATAGAGAGCACTTTGGAAAAATGTGTGTCGTCTGAAAGTGCAGTGGAAGAAGAAAAGCTGTGATTCTAGCCAGGCCCCAACCAAAGTTATTTCTCGAGTCCTTCCTCATTGGCATAATGTCATGACATTCAAGACCATGACCAACATGATAGAAAATTGTTCCTGGATGAAGGTGACATCTGTGGAAAAAAGAGTGGTAACTTTTGGAGAATCCTGTGTGTCAAGTACTTGGGGCTTTGGAACAAATCTCATTTGGAGGAATAAACCATTGCCTTGAATTTCATATTCATTCTGTATTAATATGGGAACCTTCAAATTCCTTAATAAAACAGAGCTAATATTCTGAAAAATCAGGAAAATCTGAGGTGATAACATGATATGTATGAGAAACATCAACACATTCTAAGTTCCTTTTCTCTAGGTTTCATGAAAGAACTAGGCAATACACAGCTTTGGATAGCTACAAAAATTAATGAGAGCAATGATCTCTGGGAACTTAAAACACAGACATGAAAAGGCTGTGAAGAATTTGCCTTTTGGGGATCCTGCCTTTTCCTGTCTTGTCACCCTAACCAACATCCAAAAGTCTTCCCTACTGGTAGACAATGACTAACCCATGAGCTGCTGCTGACAGTGACTTGAAAATTAATCCTCTAAAAGGAAAGTGTGTTGAGTGAACTTTAAGAAACTTCTAGGCTCAAAAGAATGAAGCTATAATTGTGGAATTTCTGGAATAACACCGGGCAGCAAGGGAGATCTATGCAGGATGGAATCCTGATACACCTAGTATTGAGTACAGTGCACTTCTTGTCTCTGACATTCACTGTGGTACAGGACTATGAAAACAAAGATAGACATTTGGCTTCTGAAAAGTTTTGGTCTTTGCTTTATGGTCAAGGTGTCTATAGCAGACAGCTCTGCATAAGCAATGTGAGGTAACCTGTGTGTTTCATTTACACATCACACCAGTCCTCGGGCAATTTCCTTTGTATTTTCCTACTTATCTCATCAAACTTTTTGTTTTGGAGCCATCCACAGCTTTTTTAATGCTTTGTAATAAAAAATAAATCTTCTCATAAGGATACATGTAAATACTTCTCAATTTATCTCAGATATGAACTGTGGTTTCCCAAACCATAAGCACCTTGTGACACATTTACAATCCCAGGAGAGTATACTTCTGAGACTGCCATCACCACAGTAGCTCTTGTGGTTTATGTAGCCTATTCTCAGGGCAAAAGGATTCTCTTCCTTCATCTCCCACTTGTTTCAACAGATCTGCTTAAAATGCATGAGATGCAGGACTTTCACACAGAGTTTGGCCTGCTTCTTCCCAGTGATTTGGAGA
Organism: Hydrochoerus hydrochaeris; assembly: GCA_004027455.1. NCBI lineage: Eukaryota > Metazoa > Chordata > Mammalia > Rodentia > Hydrochaeridae > Hydrochoerus > Hydrochoerus hydrochaeris. The sequence goes on along the minus strand of PVLA01000245.1, from coordinate 358,525 downwards.
GAATAGAAAGATATAAATATACATGTAGATCCATGCTAGAAAGGCAGTCACTGCAGTCAGGCTAAGCCCCACTATTTTTTTGAGATTATTTTTTCCCAGTTAAAACAATAAACAAATAGATTAAAGAAATTTTAGAACATTACAAGGAAAGAACAAGGAAAATCAGTTAACCAGCTTTCCAAAATGCTAGAAAAACTGTCAAAATTTTGGCTTACTTTCTTGTAGCAGATTTATTCCATACATGTTATTTTATTTTGTGTGTGTGTTTACTTTTCTTAGTGGAAATAATCTGGTGCATATGCATCTTAGTACTCCCCATTCCACATCGCATAGCAACATTTTTACATGACACTTGAAATATTATTTTAATACTGTGGAAGTAAGAGAGTACACCATTGATAACTACTGTATTACTAAACAATGAAGTTGTTTTCTTTTTACTTTCTTTTAGCCATAACACTATAGTAAACAGTTTTCTACAGAAAGAATAAATGATGATAAGCATTATAATATTTGGATGACTCAGCTCTCCATCAACTGTTTTTTTTTAGTAGTAACATTTTAATGAAGGTCTAGTGTGTACATAGTACTTTTCAAAATTATATGGAAGAGATTTGGCAGTAAAATAGTATCTCTTTATCTTTGAGCTTTATTTAAAGAGAGGTGTGAAATAATTTTATTTGGCTGCCCCGCTGAGCTCTGCTCACCATCTCTGAGAAAGAATTTCATAGTGCATTGAGATAAGGACAGATCTGCTTTGGGGTGTGGCTTTGAACATCACTGGGTGGAAAATGTGACACTGGGAATGTCTGGATCCATTTTGTGAAGGAAAATAAAGAGATTGGTCTTAGACAAAGCTAATCTTGGGATCTAGATCCTTGGTGATGTTAATGAGCTGCTTATTTAATTCATCATCATGTCATCTTATCACCACATTTCTCATTAAATTTGAAAATATATTTTCCCCATTCTTCTAGTTGGGTTCACTTTTCTTTTTTCTTTCTTTCTTTTTTTTTTCCTGGTTCCAGGGATCGAACTCAGGACTGCATGCTTACAAGGCAGGTGTTTATGCCACTGAGCTAAATCCCCAGCACACTTTTCTACTAGTTGCAGCAGAAAGTATCTTAACTGATACAATAAACCCAACACACATAGGAACAATGGCTACCATTTATGAAGGCTTTTACAGACCATTTTCAATCAGACAGCAACCCCTTCCATTGGAAAAAAAATGAAGACTGATGTCAGAGACATTAGGCAACTGATCCCGAATCTTGGAACTAGAATTGGAATCTATATCTGTATAGGTTTTGACCAGAGCGAAGAGTGTGAAGCACATTACTTATGAGGCTGAAAAAGAACTCAGGTTCCCTAACAAGTGGTCCAGACCCTCCTATAAAGCCTGGGCCTCAGTGCTGGGAAGAACCCAGCAAGGCCACTGCTGGGGAAACTTGCTCGTAGAGAGACCCTCCCCTGCTTGGTGTTCTATCTTTAGTATGCGCTATTCAATGTTCTCAATTTCTCAAGCACAGCATCTACCCTGTGGTGCTGTTAACAAATATAATACATCAGAGAAAGAATTACTAATATTTATGGCTGTAATAACTTCTTATCCAAAAAAAGGGCATGGATCAGATCATTAGAGAAAATCAACCCAGCATGAAGTGTGCTTTTCTCTCTGCCTTAGATTTTTAACTCAGATAATGCACATGATTTTCCGGGGGATAAACTTCTGCTTAGGGCAACAGGATTTTGCATGGCAGGGGTGCTGGTTTGCAAAAAGGGGATTTCTTTTTTGATTCACTATTTCCATCAGAACTTTGTGACTCAGAAATTCCTTGGAGGCTTTACAACCCAGACTTCAGAGATTCCAGGAGTGATAGCATTCTGATAGCTGTGTGAGTCTCAAATACTCTATGCCTCCATTTTCACATTCTCCATCTCTTTCACAACCCGCAGTTTGGGAAATCTTTTTGTTACTGTATTTTTTAAGGTTCATCAAGAGGTAATAAAAAAGGACTTATCCTGAAAGATTCTGCTCATTACCGTCTACCCTGGGAACTTCCCTGACCACGACTAACCCTCAGGTTGATCTGGGGCTCCTCCTGGGTACTACAATTCCCACTTAGCATCTGTCACTCTGCATTACATCCGGCCGTGTTCATGACTGTCTCTTCCACCAGACTCTGAGGTTCGTTAAGCAGAAACTGTTTCATATTGTGTTCTACACCTAGGAGTGCAGGCAGCTAGAGAACACAGTTTCAAGACTGGACAATACACATCAGGAAAAGCAGGAAGAACCAGGTGTGGTGCTGAAGGACGTGCTCACATATGAGAAAATTACTTAGGAGACTGGTTTGGCTGATTTGGCAGTGTTGGGTAGAAGGCAGAGGCAGGATGAGAGGCTTCCACAGAAAGTTAGACTTCCTCTCAGAGTCTAAAGATAAGGAGGCTCCGCAGATGGAGTATTTGTGACTTCAAGGCTCCAAGACCTCTGTTCAAGGAACAAACTGTGCTCTGTCCAAGTGAATTCCTATGCAAGGGAAGCTACCCTTCTTTATGGAAATTCACACCCTTGTCTTTTACCCTTGGTGAACAAGTCCTTTGATTTCAGCTCAACATTCCAGAAGATAAGGGAATATTCTTATTCTTTGATGCATTCTACAAACACACACACACACACACACACACACACACACACATATACACATTATAATGTTGTTGTCCCTGGATCCCAGTAAAACATGAGCTTAGATGCTATTTTCTGTCACTTCTGTTCACCTTCCATCAAACTAATAAGAAAACTTAACCTGGACTCTTAGGAACAGCACATGCCCTGTTTTGGCCTTCTCTCACTTCTGCCATCTATTCCTCCATTTCTGGAGCTGAGACTGCACTTGCATCCCCCCAAATTCTCCTTTTCTGCTTTTGATATTGGTCCTGTATAGTTCAGATGATAAGTATACTCCCCCTCCCCCTGCCCCGTAGAGACAAAAAGGAACCATGGGCAATTGCCCAGCTGCAAGGGGACCTGCTCAGTGCCACTCAGCTCTCAATAGTGTCACTAGCCCAAACTGTCTGGTCAGTGTCACTAGAGGCAAAGTGTGTCCTGAAGCACAGACATTTGCATCTGGTAGATGTCAAATCATGGTTGTCTTTTGTCATTCTGTCATTTGCTGTATCAACCTGCCCCTCTCTCCTCAAGAGAAGGGAGTTACATTGTTACTTCTAATATTTGTGCCCCCAAAGGAGACTCCTTTCTCTCTTCCTTACTCAGATTCCCCATTTTCTATGTGGAAGCTAAAAAATGGGAGTCAACCCTGACAAGGACTGTAAACTCAAGAGTCTGTGATGTCCCCAGGTGGCCACTGTCCTGATAACCCCACCCCACCAGAAGAATTCTCAGGTTCTCACTGTACAAGCTGACTTGTGTCACGCAGGGTTTCTGAAGGGACCTGGGCCCTAGTGCTGTCAGAGCAGCTGAGCTGAGGGAAGGTGTGATGCACAGTTGCCTGTGGTCTGACTTGAACATACTTCAAGCTCTACAATGACACTTCAGATGCGAATGCATCTCATGGTGGTACAAAGACATTTGTTTAAGACACTGTGACATTACATTCAGAGACTGTGAGTATTGCACTTGCAATAAACTGGAAAAGCCATAAAGCAGCCATGAAGATCTTGCAGTGGAAGAAGCCTTTTCTCTGAGCTGACTGGGTTACCGCTTCAAAGCCTCAGAAGAATGCCATGCCTGGGGCATGCTTCAAAATAGTGGAGTGATTATGATTGAAACAGAGACAGGCAGAAAGCCCTACAAGGGTGTGCACCTTTGCTTATTATTAGAATGATCTACAGTCATACTGAGGCACGTGCTTGAGGCTTTCCACCTTTTGTCATCTTACTCTTCATGGAAAAACTTCACCATGATACTTGTGGTGGATCTGTTACTGGCTGCCTTCCCTACACCCATGTTCTTTCCCAATTCACAACTGGATCCTAATTTGCTTTGTAACCAGCCCAACCCTAACTTCACAGGAGCAGCCTGATTACTTAAGAAGGAAATCAGTGCATACCATTCCCCTTGGTCACTGTCACTGGCCTGGTAGGAGACTTACAGCCATCTCTCAGACAGATTGAGGAGAGGGACATATGTGCTTTGTTGTGGAATTGCTTTTGTTACTGTTTCACGCTGGTTCAGAACAGAGGCAAATTGACCATGTGTTCTTCTGGCTACCTGGTGATCTTGGGATCTTTCCCAAGTGTGGCATCCATGCTCAGAAAAAGACAGCAAAGAGACCAGGAGATGCTGCAATCACAGAGCTGCTGGACACACATACTTCCTTCTAGATATCTTAGGAAACAAGACATCTTCTTATCTCCCAATTCAGGGTAAGTTAGAATTATTCCTACACTTAGAACAATCCTAAATGATCTAAGACTATTATTATCCTAATTTTACTGATAAGGAGACAGGCATAACGGACTAACTAATTTGCCCAAGGTAATGTAGTTAGTAAACAGTGTAAAATTCGGGAATGACTTGGCTCCAATATTCAAACTCTTAATTGATCTGACTTATAGGTTCTTAAGATGTTGTGCAGAAATTCTACAGTTCACCTTCATTGAAGGGAAGAAAAATTGAAGGGACCCAATATTGTCTCCAAAGAACTCAGAGGATAAGTTGCTTTGCAGGATAGATTACTTTTAAAAATTATTTTAGGGTTCAAATCTTCCACATTAGTTTCTTCAGATTCTAATGTCACATCTGGTGCAATGCTAGGCACAGAGTAGGCATTACATGTGCTTTTTAAATGTCACATCTACAGACTCCAGCAAGAAGTGATGGCTTTATAAAGGACCCTCAGGTTTCTGGATCTTTTCTTGCATCACAGAAAGTCCCTGAGACTCCAGCATGTGGAACATTCATGTCAAAGTCTGTTCATTCAGTAGTGTTATGAAAACAGTCACTTTGCAAATGTGGCAAAGTTTTCAGAACTAATCACTAACATTTAGGTCATGACATGAAGTCTGAGAAGTTCTCAATAATTTCCCAGGAATAGACATCCCAGAGGAGACCTTCAGTAGCTGCTCTGCTATGCTAGGTACCATAGGTCCCCTTCTACACAAACACAACCTCCTGTCACTACGCTTTCATTGAAAATACATCAAGGTCTCCTGATCTACCTGCGCTCTCCTCTTCACAGGCTTGTCTTACGTCTTAGCTTTCCATGCCTTTCTGTCCCTGGAACACTTATCAGCCTCTACTGAGGATACCTAGAATTATCCAGGTAGAACTACTCCTGTGAGACTGCTCCAGAGTTGACATAGTTTAGTTGTTAAGACTCTGGCCTTCGGAGTCAGCCCTCCTGGTTCCGTCACTTACAATGCAGGGTATGACAGGTCACCTATTTCTTTGCATCTCACCATCAAAATTTAAGATTGGAGGAGGCACTGTTTCTCCTGTGTGGAGGTAAATATGCAGTGCCCAAGGCAACGAAGTAATAAGTGAGTTGCACAACTCGAGGGCACTAATGATAGGACACTCAGCCTGCACATGGGCACAAAATAGTCCTGGATTTCACGTGGCAAGTAATTAGTATATGATTATATCTACAAGAAGAGATACAGGCTCTAGAACTTTATTACAATAGTTACAAAACTATAAGAGGCGCCACGAATCTTCCTACAAAGCTAAAAGGTGTGAGATTGAGAGAGAACAGTTATATCTTTAATACGAATTTCAACATGGACTCATTTCTTTAATGGTTGTACATTGATTCAGGTAATGATAGCAAAGCCTTATAGGATTTGAAGAGTAAGTCAAGTTCCCATGATTTTCCATGTATACTATTTAATTTGAGCCTTGGTATTTCTGAGCAAATATAGGCTGATACATGTTCTGTTTTGCATGTGAGAAGCACCAAGTATGGAGAGGCTTGTGACTCTTGATGTAGCTGGTCACTGGTGAGTCCGATACTGGAATTAAGGGTCTGTTGCCACCAGGTAATAAGGAATTTTCCATAAGTTAGTCTCCTCCACATGAACTAGGGCAAAGTGAGGGATTTTCTTCTGAGGAGATAGATCAGGCTGAGAGGTTTCCAGAAGTGCCCGGTGTCTAATACCTCTTTCCTATCTACTTCCCTTCTCTGTGAAGGTCTGGGGGCACCAGGAGGCCGTGGTTTCCAACGGCACAACAAAACTTACTAAATAGATGAACCCTCCCAAAAGATGCCCTGAACTTGCAGCACCTACACTTTCCAAGGATGATGCAAGAATCAACAACCCTGTTTATAACCAAGCTATCTGGTCCAGTCAACACTTCTGTAGTGTAATTCACAGGGGGCTTTTATTTTGGTTGGTTCTCTCATTTGTTTTGGTTTCTTTTCTTGAGGCTCAGCTGGATTATAAAGAATTGTTGCTCCCAATTGGAGAAATCATTGAATATGTTCCAATGGCAATAATGCTAATAATTCATTTTATATTGTCACTCTGCCTAGCACTGGGAACTGATATTCTTGATTTCCTGGAACTGTCTTTAAAGTGAGACAACTTCCTCATCGGTTTCCTGACAGGCTACCCTTCATTATTATTTCACAGCAGGCTTTTTTTGTATTCACAGTGAGTTTGAAACTTGGAGTACAATGAAATTAATACGAGATATCTCTTCAAAAGTGGAGTGGTATAACAATTTAGTAATGTCTCTACTAACAATCTGCCATGAAATATTAGCTTCACAAGCACAGTGACAGATGAGAATACCATTCACCTCCAAGGCAATTACAGCTTCTGATTACACATGACTGTCCTCCCTAGGAACTGAGGAAACTCTTCTGTCAGTCACTCTCAAATAGGTTTACAGTGAGCACTTGTTTACTCCCCGTACCACTAGGAGAAATCTAAGATATAGTCTTTTTGCTGTAAGGAGCTGACATAGTAGCAGAATTAGCAATGATTAAATTGGAATGCAGTAGAGAGGCAAAATGTTTGACAGAGACACTAATCAATATTGAGAAAAGAAGATGGTAGGGGTGTGAACGGGCTCCACAGAAATCAGGGCAATAATTGCCAGGGGCATAGGCACCAGTTGGCAAGTGATTACTCGTGTTAGCACCATGCTAAGCGTCTGAAATATGCTACTGAATTGGGACTTGATTACAACTGAGAGGAGCAGAGCTCACTCAAGCTCATACAGTTCACTGTTGAAATCGACATGTCCCCAGTTCTCTTCTAGGCCTTGAGATTTGAGATTGTTTCCTTGATGATCTCGGATGAGTGTGAAATCCCATTCCCTGTGCTGCCTTCATGCCGGGGCTTCCTTCCCTCCTGCCTTTGCTTACACTGAATTGTCATTTCTACATTAATTTGTCAGCTCCCCAACTGGGCTGCTAAGAACATGGCTGGGTTTCATTTATCACCATACCCCTGACACCTAGAGCGGAGCCTAGCACAGAGCTGGCACTCAACAAATACTAACCAAATGGGAGAATGAGCCTAGAGACTGCCCCTTGCCCCAGAACCAAAACAGGAGTAGCTACGCCCTCTTCTGGAGGCCTCTCCACGGAACTGTTTTCCTACCTTGTCCAACCCCAGGGAGACAGACTGAAGTCATCTGCAGACAATTCCTATCCTTCTTCTCTATGCACCTGACCCTGTGCCACAATAAACCCACAGTTACGTGCTTCAGAAACTGATGCTAACAGGTGGGATGTGACCTTGGTAAACAATACCTGCCCTGGCTACAGATTGTTACTCAGACTGAGGTGGCAGCTGGTCCCCCTGGAAGGCAAATTGGCAGGGAAGCCCCCATATTGCAGAAATGGTCACTCAGTGGAAGCTCTGCAGGGCACTTGAACACTTTAATATCCTTCCACTAACTGAAAATCAGTTTCATAACTGAAGGACCCAAGCGAGGGAACAATGGAAGGTCTCACATTTGGCACATATGCAAGGCAAAACATCTACAGTAGTGAGAAGATAATAGCATCCACGTGAACAAATAAACATTTTCATAATTTGCCTACTAATTAAAATAGCAAATACAATCAAATCCAATTAACAAGGATTGGTCTGTGGGGCTTTAAATCAGAGGAGGCGGGTTGATTGCTCCGGAGTCATTAATTAGGCTTGACGTGAATTATTCCAACTAAAACCTCTTGGCATGGTCTTTTTTCAGTTTCAGGGTTCATGCTTGATTCAGCAGTGACAGGTATGGAGCTGGCTCGAAGGGGCTATGTCCAGATCTCCCTTCACGTCCCACACGCTTTTCTTGGAGCAGGGATGGATTCCTAGCTTCTGCACCTGTGGAGTGGTCCTGGGTCCGGCTCCAGAACTCTAGGACACCGACAATGAACCCATGACATGTGTGCTGCTGGGGGCTATTTGTATCACGGAAAGCTCTGTTACTGTGTTTTTCTTTTAAATTAAAAACCGTGAATGTATGAGGTAGGTTTTTTTCTAAGCTAAGACCTATTTAGGTTTAATTGTGGTGCCAGCACTCTGTGATAAGTAAGTGGCTTTGGGGTTGCAGTTTGGGGACTCAGTCTCTAAAGGTTTACCGTCTCTGCTCTAGAATATTAGTGAGAGCCATCGACTCTGATCCTTACCCTTTGTTAAAGCTTGTAACAAAGAAAGCACAGTGGAAAGTGCGTTTGGATAAAACACAGTGTAGTTTTACTAAAGAATCTGTGCTTTATCTTTGCCCCACTCATCCTGGACCTGCCCAGCAAATGTCCACAACTTTTGAATCACTCTACTAATTTCCTTGGCATAGACTGGACAGTGATCTAACTGCCTCATCTAGCTGATGTCACAGCAATCTAATTCAGCCACCGGCGCTCCCTCAGGGATCTTTCTCCAATGCTTTGTGCCAAAGGGCGGCCATAGATGGAGCAGGGGCCCCTGCCCTGAGGAACACAGGCTGGTTCCCTTCCGGGAGACAGATGTTTACAGATGTTCACAGAGATGGTTACGCCAGTGAATCTGGAGCCAGGCTGGGCACAACACCAACAAGGGAGCCTGATGTAACAAAAACAGGGAGAGTAGAATTACGGCCAGTGGGAGAACATAAGGACAGCCAAGGCCTGAGTTCCTGGTTTACCCAATGGCAGGAATCCAGATTCTTATGTAATCATACCTGTTTTTGTTGTTTTTCATCTTTTAAGATCAAATTATCTATCTGTACATACCGATATTTATATATGTTAACCAACATACATATAATCTTTTTCTTTCTTCCCTTTTTCCTTTCCCCTATCCCAATAATTCTCTCCTTTTGAGCACTTGCTTTCCCTTTCATTATTAGAATATCTACTGTATATTTGGAATCTTATTACTCTTTAGAATTTTTATTTTTTATTATTTTTTATATTAAAGAGATGATATGATATTTATAAATGTGAGTTTGAGTTATTTTACTTATGAGTGTGGTCTTAAATTGCCCCCATTTACTTTTAAAAGCCTCACGATTATCCTTTTTATTTTTAAATTATTTATTTATTTATTTATTTATTTATCGAGACAGGGTCTCAGTATGCAGTTCAGGCTGGCCTTGAGCTCACTTTGTAGCCCAGGTGCTATCAAATTTGCAATGATCCTCCTGCCTCAGCCTCCGGAGTGCTGGGATGACAGACGTGAGCCACCACGCCCAGCAAGATTATCCTTTTTATAGTTGAGTAATATTCCACCGTGTAAAAATACCACATCTTTTTTATATATTCTGTGGTTGATGGGCATTTTGGTTGTTTCCAAGACTTAGCTATTACAAATTGTGCTGCTATAAACATGGGTGCACATTTATCATGGTGGCATGATATTTTCAATTTTTCTGGGAAAATACCCAGAAGGTAAAAAGTTGGATTAAATGAAATTTCTAATCCTAGTTTTTTGAAGAATCTCCACACTGGCTTCCACAGGAATAAAAGAACAGTCATTGTTCTGTCATTGTTTGAGTGATCATTTTGTGTCTAGATTTTGTAACCTGAACAACTAGATCTGAGATAACAACATGCAATATATCAACTAGTGTTAATTCCCTACTTTTTTTTCTCTTTTAAAATTCTGTACTATTTGTATCCTTTTTTCTGTTTTGCTCTTTTAAATAAAAAAAAGATTAAATGATCTAACACACATACACACAGGATGATGGTGTAGGTTGTGGGGGGAGCGGAGGAGCACCCTCTCTGCCTCTGATCCTACGGGGTGTGTAATATGGGAGGGGTCTTGGCAATGAGCAGCTTTTTATCCAGTTTTGGGAAGGTGGGACCGTTAGAAGACACAAGAAATAACAACTGCAAAGTTAGAGACTCAAAGGGATTTTCTGATGTCTTCCAAGGCCAAGGATCTTAGCATTTAACCCACAACCCCAAGGGCAATAAATTATAAGGCAGCAAGAAAAGGGGACCATTTTTCAGGAGACCATTTTTCAGAGCTAGTCTCTGCAGAGGGATGTAGAGGGAGTCTCTCACATTTGTTCAAGAGTATTTGGCTTTGAATTAAACTGATGAGACTTTGTCTCAGCCCACCTTTTTCCTAAGAGCTCAGCTTTGGAGGTACATAGTTAGTTTCTCAACTGGAAGATGAAGATAAGAATGAAACACCTCACAGGATTATTGCAGTGACTCCATGAGATGGTACATGGGAAATGTCTAACCCCTGCCACTGCTGTTGATGCCTGGTGGCAGTATTAACTGCCAGTATTAACATTCCAGAGAATCCAAGCACACCCTTCCCTCGTACATCTCTTACTAATCCACTCTATTCCCCTGGTCTTGTCTGTGGGCGCCAAAGGACTGAGGCTGGGATGACCTCAGAAAGTGAGGCTTTTCATGTCCTTTCCACTTTGATCTGCCTTCTTTCTTCTCAGACTGACTGATGTTAACTTTTGAAAGGCCCTAGGACCAACGGCAGGCAGAGTTGCTGGAGCATTGGCTATGATTTGGAGATTAGTGCACTGTGCTTTGTGTCGTGAAGCCATTATGTTGTCTGCACTTTTTTACCAATGACACACTTCACTTTGTACAGAAACAGCTTCTGAGTAGTTGCTGTAGATGCACCTGAAAGCGGTAAAAGCTTCGCGGTCACTCTCTGAGTTATGTCATTCCTGAAATCACGGTGCCCCTTTGCTAAAACTTTATAACCCATCCGTGTTTCTTCCAAAGCTCTGACCACAGCTGTTACCTCCTCTAGGCACTCTCAGGTCGCCTCTACTTTTGGCCTCTTTCAGCAATAATTTGTCATAGTGATTCAAAATGACAGTGTGCTCCACTGAACTGCAATCTTGTCTGCAGAGTCTTTCTCTTTCCCAAGTAGAAAGGATTCCTCCTCTTCTGGCCTCTTGTCAGGGCCTGAAAGCTGTCTTAGGAGCAGAAGGAGCAACACTCTGGAGATACAAAGCCCTGCATCGACACTACCTTGTTGTGTTACCCTGGCTTGGCCCGTCTCTCTGAGTCCCAGTTTCCTTAATCGTAAAAGGAAGGAATAATCCTTAATTTCCAGGGTTACCTGGAAGATGAAGCAGTATGCATGGCACCTGGTATATACTGGGGTTCCGGGGAGAGCGGTGAAACCATGTGTTGCAAATGTTCTCTTGGCTCCTCTGTCAGAGTTCTAGGACTTTGAATTGCCCATTATTTGATTCACTGAATGTAACTGCCTGAATTTTTTCTCTCCACAGAATCCCTGCACTGCTTCTTTAAAATGTTACCTTTATGTTCAAAAAGAAATTAATAAATATACTAACAACACAAAATTCAAATCTCTCAGGATTGGGGTTGAGGGAGGGTTCGGAGACAAACTAACAAATAATCCAACTGTTGAAAATGTCAACCTTGAAAGGTTTTGCTCTCAATTTTCAAAACAAACGCAAATTGCCATCTCACTTTTTCACATGTAAACATTGCTAGGTTCTAAAAGTAAGGCAAACTGTGTTCCTTTGAAACCCCCCAAATTTTCCTTGATCCCCATTAATTACCATGACCTCATGGTTTTACAGAGTTCATTTCACTGCTGATTGCAACATACCAGCTTATCCTGGCTTCTGACAATGCTAACAACAAGCCAGAAAGAGAGACCAGAAGAGTCCAAAGAGTCCAGCGCATGGATTTCTCATTATTTTAAAGGAGACTTTTCTCGCATGCTCCGAATGCAGAGTGATTAGTTCAAAGGAGTTCACAGTTCAGACTAGACAGAAAGAGCTGTAAACTGAAGGTGATAATCATGGCTGTCAACACGACCTCCTTATTTCCCTGGGGGAAAACTACTGATATAAGAAAAAAGGAAAAAGAAGCTGAATCTCCACATGTGATGAGGATGGAGTGCTCTGGGGTTTAGCTTAGTCCCACTCTGTAAACCTGAGGTTGAGAGGTTCATCCCGGAGGCAGCAAAAAAAAACCAAAAAACAAAAAACTACAAAATCCTTGTATGTTTAGGTGTGTGGGATTGATGACCATATTTCTAGGTTCTTGTTGGATTGCTGAACAGATCTGTTTGCACTCTCACTGCTTGAGTGTCCACTTTGTGTGTTTTAATTCTGTAACTTGAATAATTATTTCTAAAAGAACAATATGTAATTTATCAACTAGTGATTTCTTACTGTTTATCTTCTTTTCTTGAAATTCTGTAATATTTCTACATTTTTCCTGTTTTTTTTTTCCACTTTTAATTAAAAAAAAAAAAAGATGGAGCAGGTCAAGTTCCAGGACTGACCAGTCAATGGCCAGGCTGCCCTTCCTCACCTCAGCCATCATGGAGGGAGACCCTTCCTTCGTGGTGACACAGGCACACCAAGAGCCCAGTGAGAGGAAGCACTTGGTTTGTGAAACTGGGGTTCCAGTGTGTAAAGAATGGCCACCTAGTGATCTGAAGGCAGTTACCTGTTAGCAGAGCTAACAGCAAACAGCTTCCCGGAGGAGATCTGAGATTTGCATCCTAATGAAACTCTTGGTTCTCTCATTAAAAATAAATGTTGGTATCATTTCTAAGCATTTGGAGAAGACACCCACCACATTCGGCAGGGAAGAAAGAAGAAGGGCTGTGAGTCCTGGTGCACCACACTCCACAGAGCCAGGCTTAATTGGATTACCTCTAATTAGGTGATTCTAATGGAAAGTGAGGAATACTGAGGACATGTTCTTAGAGAAAGGTCAGAACAATCTTTGTAATTAGAGACAGACTGGTGATAAGGCACCTTGTTGCCTGGGTGCTTTTTAGCAAAAGTTTGTTTTTTTATTCGCTCATCTACCAGTGCCAGTGTGGAAACCCTGGACACACTATGGGCACATTTCCTAGTCATGTGACAGGGGCAAGTTACTCAACTTCCTGGATCTCAATTTCTGCTTTAGCTGGATGATTAAAATGACACTTACCTTCCCTGATTGTCCTTAAAGATTACATGAGTTACTACTTATGAAACCCTCAGAACAGTGCCTTGAATTTAGGAAGTATTCATAAATCCTAGCTGTTGCTATTATTTTGATTAACTCACACACTTATTCCCCATTTATTCATTCAAACAGCATTTCTTGGGTATTTTCAACATTCCAATATAGGGCGAGGTAAATCTACTGATTGGAGCATGGAGTCAATAGCCTCCTGCTACTTTAAAAATAAAGACTCCTTTGACTCCCAGCCACAACTTCAAAACATACAACTGTTCTTTCCTCCCTCTTCTTTGGTAGAACTGGTTTTCCTCCAGTTTCTGACCAACCATCCTGTATCCAACCTCCTCCAGGTCTTTTCAAGTTCTATTCCTTCAGCTTGGGGTGCTCTCAGAGGGCAGAGTCAACATTTGTCTTTATTTGTGCTTGAATCTAAAGTACCTAACACATTGCCTAGTTTGTACTAGGTGCATAGCTTATAGTCACTAAACTGATGAATAAATTAATTGAAATTTCAAAATGTTAACACATATGATAGTGGATGATAGTAATCAATATTTATTTAGTGCTTGCTCTGTACGTACCAGGCACTTAAGTGGAATGGAGTGGAAAGAAGAGGAATGGAATGAATTAGAAGAGAATATGTGAGAAATATCTAGACTAAACTAGATCATCCTAGCTGAGGTGTACAAGGGAAGGAGACCTGTCAGGAAACTATTGAAATCAGTGGGTAAGCACCAGGATGGAGGAGAGCAGATTGGTCTCCAACAGCCAGATGTGGCATCCCAAATGTGCTTGCAGATGTTGTGAAGGTGTCAAGAGTGACCAAAACCTGAAAGAAGGGCTGAAGGACCAATAGGAATTGTCTGAAAGATGTGCATAGGGCCATTCAAGAAAGAGGAAGGCCTGGAGGGCCAGAGGTCCCCAGAGTGTGAGACCAGACCAGAGGGAAGGTGCAGGGAAAGGTGGGGTGGGCCTGGGAGGTGGGCAGGGCTGGAGAACTTGGGGTGCTATGGGCCAGCCAGAGTGCTCCTGAAGGCTTTAAAGCGGCCAGTCTGATCTGAGGTTCTCAAATACACCTCTTAAGCAGCACCTGGATGGGACCAGGCAGGAGACAGGAAGGAAAATCAGGAGACTGCTCCCGTAGCCAGGGGACCGATGTTTAGATCTGAGCTCCTGCAATAGTACATTTAGGGGAGGAAGGTTGAATTAAAAGAGGAGGAAAGGGAGGAGAGGGAAGGCTGGAACTCCAAGACCAGACCTCCTCTGGGAACGTTTCCGGGAATACAGGACAGACAAGGGAGTAGCAGGAGGAGCAGCCAACAAGCAGTGGGAGGGAGAGGTCAGTCCCAGTAAAACTCACAGGCAGCAGTCTTACGAGAATTGGAGAACTGAGTGCGCATGTTTGCATGTGCATGTGTGGGGGGAGGGGACGAGAATCCACAGGTGGAGCTGAAGCTGTGAAGATGGGAGGACAGGGCCAAGGGCCAAAGCAGGATGCAGACATCAAGGCCTCACAGTGCAGGGAAGGACAAGGGCTCAGGGAAGACCTGGTAATGGCAGGATGGCTCCTGCGGCTGCTTGATTCCCTTAGCTGTGACCTGAAACATTTGCCAAGTGTGGGAGCCTATTGTCCCCAACAGGTCTGCTAGACATCCTGAGGATTTTGTCCTAATCTCTCTGCCTCGTCATCACCTGTGTCCTGTGTCCTCCGAGATAGGTTGAGGCTATGGGTGAGACCAGCCTCTTCTACTCCACCCACCACCCCCTGGGGCAACTGCCTCCTCACCTTCTTCAACTGCCCAGTGTCCTCTTTGTCTTCTGTCTCAGAAATCCCAGAACCAAATCCCCAAAGCAGATCCCAGTCCTGACCAATGCCTGCCAGGCCTGTATAACCCAGCCTTGCCTCATCTGGGATCACATCCCAGACAAGGCTCAGCAGGTGGACCAGACATCTTCCTGTCACCTGAATGTCCCAAGCGCTTTGCCGCTGCAACCCCTTTATGGGTGTGCATATCATCCTCCTGCTTGTGACTCAGTATTACCTAATAAGTCCTTCTCAGAGACGTTTTACCTTGGTGCTCTGCTCAGCTAGGACAGCCAGTGACACACTACCATTGGCATTCCTGTTTCTCTCATTTGTCAGGATTGTCATCCAAATAATTAGTTGTATGTAATCACTATGAACTGCAAACATGTACTAATAAAACAAAAACAACCAAAAAAATTTTCAAATAATTAGTTGTGTAATTATGGCCTTAATTCCTGATTCCCCTGCCTGACTGTAAGTCCTATGAGATTAGGAAGCAGGGAAAACAGAGCCAGGCACAGAGGATGCCCTCAATTAATGAGGTACTTGTTCAATAAATGAATGAATAAACAACTGATGCAACCACAGCCCCATGATCACTTCGCCAGAAAAAAGTAAAATCAGGATTCAAATCACCTGTTCTGTTGAGACTTCAGGTTGGACCAGTTAGCAAATTATTCCTAATGGAGAATTTATCCTTGGATGCACAGGAGAGTTTCCCTCAGGGAGGCAGAGGGATGGGAAGGTGGGAGGGCTTCTAACACCTCAGTGCGGGTCAGTTTTCAGAGAATCCTGGATGGCTCAGCAGAAAACTGGAGTGAAGATTGGGCTTCTGAAATGTTAAACATTGTTTAATAATTTGGCATTGTATGATGAGAGGTTTCTGTCAACATTGAACGTACAGCACTCCAGCTGGCTGAGAAATGAACAGGGGTGGTTTTGAAAAATTCACGGGTTCTCTTGGGGAAGGCCAACTAATCTGATTTTAATGCCTCATACAGTGCTTTGGAATTGTACTCATTCACTTCAAAATGTGCTTGCTAGAATTAACTAGGTAGTCTCTCCCAGAGGAGATGCAGAATCCTCCGTAAACAGCACACATTTATTTATTAGAATGGAGAGTGCATTTCAGGAAGGAGTGCAGAGAATTTACAGCAATCAAGATCATTTATGAAGAGCTCACCTCCCTCATCCACACCTCACCTTCCTCGGTGCTGAACACTACTGTCTGAAGCGGTAATTCTCTAGCCTGCACTGCGTTTAAGTGACTTGCCTGGATCCTGACTTCTAGCATGGAGCAGAGCAGGCCTGGGAGTCTGAGGCTCTTTCTGTATGGTTCTGGAGTTGGCATCTATAGTGGATTAATTAATGGTCAATTTGAGTGGGAACACCCAGCTGAACTAAGTCAGTATGATTCTGGAAGAAGCTTCAGGTGGAAGACCCACCTGAAGTCATTACTGGAATGGCAGAAAGGGAGAATGGCAGGTGAAGATTATATAATGTTGATCTTCCTGAAGAAGCTGCTTTTCGACAATTTTTTTTCAAAGGAGATTTGGCTGCTGCCCTTCTTTGGGAAGGAAGCTTCAATCCTCATCTTCATTTTGGACATCATCTCCTGGCTTCGAATACAGATCCCTCAGCCTGCTGGCACAGAGCCTTCACCCTGCTGGCACAGACTTTTAGCTTTCGCCACTGGCCCTTGGGCCTTTCTGGTGCACATCCTTGATGGGGACTTGCATGGGATATTTTCATGGGCTCCAAGTCTTTGACTAGATCCTTTGGTCTCCAGTGCACAGCTTGCATTATTCTACATCTGACTGTCTTCTCTCTCCCTCCCTCTCTCTCTCTCTTTGGGAATACAATATCAGTGCTATCAATGTTTCAGAAATGAGGAGTCAGTAGTAGCCTTCTGTAGTTACCAAGGGCCAGTTTCAAATTGACTGGTGTTGGAGTTAGGGGTGCTGAGGGGTATTTTCCCAGGTGAGGTCTCCAAAGAAAGCACACGAACCTGACAGCGGCAACAGCAGCAAGCAGCAGCATCTTTACTGTCCAGTTTGTATGTATGGGTGGTTCCCAAGATCACATTCTTGTGTATTGTCATAACCATGTAGTACGTGCATGGTTGTCTATGCTAAGTCATGTTTATAAAAGTGGACCTCGCTGTGTACCAGGTCTGTAGATACCCTGGACTTTGAAGCAATCCTGAAGAGGCTCCCTAAAATTGCTTACCTCCTTGAACACACTTGCTGAAAGGGCCTAGAGTAGAGTTGACAGGCTCAAAGCTCAGTACCTGTACACAAAGTACAGGTGGCAGTTGCTCTGTTCTCCCCTGCACATTTGAGAAGAGCCTCATACCGAGGCCTCCTGCCCCATCTGTAATGGTTACATCTCTAGGCCCAATTAAGTGTGTATTGCAGAGGAAGCATCAGCCCACAAGTCTCAGTGCTGGATAGAAATGCAGAAATGTGCCTTAGTGTTGTTCATTTAGCGTGGCTGTAGTTTTTGATGCACCAGAAGGCTCAAAAGTAGAAATAGCCCAGACTCCTCGGCTTACAAGAATGGTAGAAAGAACAGTCACAAACCAGGGTCAATCCTTTTAGGAAGGTTGATTTCAACAAGATAGAAGGAATGCCGAGGAAGGATAAATAAGAGGAAGCACTCATCCAATTAAAAAAAATCAGTCAGAATATACATTACAGGCACCGTGTGACATGTACTAAGTGAGAAGGGTGCAACCCCGTAGACTAGATCTTCAAAGTCCGTAAGATTTTTGAGCATTTATTATGTACCACATACCTTATACCAAACCCAGAAAGAAACATTTGTAGATTATTAATCACCTTTTAGGCCTATATAGTGTGGTAAAGTGGTACACGGATGTGGGAAATATCACCAACATAGTTCACGTCTCTACCAAAGGAGAAAGAGGCAGGGTTCGGGACTTCCCAGGAGAAAGAGTCAAGAGGGTAGACGGGGGCAGGCACTAGTCTGCAGAATTTGCAGCAGGGAGCTAGTAAGAGAGGAGTTGGGAAATGCTTTGTGGGGGATGGGTTGAGGTATTTGGAAATGTTCATGTAGAAACAATAAACAAAATTTAAAAAGGGAATAAAACATGGAAACTAAAATGTGCCCCAGATCACTAGACATCTGATGAATTAAAACTAACTGCCTGGATAAGTAGAAAACTACTTCAGTGACTGAGACATAACTGCTCCCCAAAAGCCATATTATGTGGGTGCTGAAATGAAGCAGTTATAGGACTCTGATTTAAACAGAGTGAACCAGGTGAAACCTGCTCTGTCAGCAAATTAGGAGTAGGACAAAAAAGCCCAGGGAAAACCCTGAGAAGCAGCTACCCTGTAGTAGACCTTGTTCTTTATTACATTCGTCTTCTCTAACTCTCAAATCCTGCAAAACAGGTTCTTACTTCCATGATTAGGGGAGAACCTAGGCTTGGTATTAAGCTTTCGCAGGTCCACAAAGCGGTAGAGGCAAGACCAGCTCGCCATGAAATCTTAGCTTTCCCCTAAACATACTGCTCTCCTCTTAAAGTGCAGATGGTGGAGAAGGATTACATCTTCTGAAATGGGAGGTGACTTTGTAGTCAAGGTAAACATGAAGGAAAGCGAGGCTTCATGGGATGGGACTCTTCGATCCAAAGGCCACATGTGCCCAGGTCTGTCCTATGCCATCATATTTAACATTAGCACAATGGTGCCCCAATGGGAACAGAAGTAGTGTCAGGATGTGTGCTGGAAGTCTATTTGGCAAGGACAATGTGGAGTATACTGCGTTCTGAAAGATGCATGGTTCTTGGGTATGGACAGAGAGCAAGACAACTTTCCATGGGAATTGAGGAGCCCAGCGTGAGCATCTGCCAGGGTTGTGGATGAAGAATGTACGCACCCTATTTTTGCTCAGAGGAAAGAGATAAACACTTCAGAATACTACCCTCTCCCTGATTATAAAAGTAACATATATTTACAGACTGCAAAAATCCTTGAGAAGGCAGGCAAGCATAAAAAGAGATTTTAAAAATTATCCATCATTTCTGAGGTTGATCCTTACAGTTCGTTCCATGCACTTTGAAAAAACAAAGCATATCCACAATTGGATTGCATATGCATGGTACACACCATATTGTGTCTTTTTTGATAACTTAACAAAATACTTAGGGTATTGTTTTTCTAATACGTTTTTCAATAATCTGGATTTCCATGCAGCGCCCTGTTGAGGGCCTCCCATGTTCTTTTTTGGTCCCTTGAATATGTCAAATTGTGCTGGAAGATGAAGACCATGACTGTTTGAGATGGAGAGATGAGTAACCCAATGCCTCCTAGTTCTTCTTGGTACACAAAGGTGCTGGTGACTTTTTCCTGCCACCTAGACAGTTCACTGTCTTCCCATGGTGTGAGTGGCCTCACTGGAACTGGTGTAAAGGGGAAAATATACTGCTTTCCTTTTCGAGGTAAAAGACCAGAAATGCCTTTACCACTGCCATGCTATAGACTCAGTACTTTAAGGGTTTTAGAAGACACTCTCTAGAGATAATGAAGTTTAAAAGAAACTGTTTCAGATTTCTGGAAGTATTAAGAAATGCGATTTCTCATTCAGCTCCTTGTTGGGCATGAGCACTTTCAGGCTATTAATATATAAAGATTCTGTCTTGTGTGGTGACAGCTTGAATCTATTTACAGGACCCATGACATAGGCTGGAGGATTCCCAGAGTGAGACAGAGAGGGAGAAAGAAAACAGGAAGCACCATTATACTCGTGTGTGTGTGTGTGTGTGTGTGTGCGCACGCATGTGCGTGACAGCTAGCCTGATTTTATCCTCCAGGAAGAAGCAAGCTATCATGCATAGTTCACCTCTCACATGACATGCAGGGCACTAGACAAGTGCTGTAGGTTATTTTACTTTGGACTTCCAACAATACATAAGCTTTTTTTTTTTTTTTTTTTTTTTACCCGAGGTGACAGAAAAGCGCAGCAATTTACCCAAGAGGACACAGTTAGCAAATGGTGGGGGTAGGGTAGGATTCTGATCAGCCTGGATCCAAACTCAGCTTTCTTTCCGCTATACACCTCTACCCCCCTACACTGATTCAAGGAGAAAAGATACTTCCTGACTGTTTCCATCACCACCCCAGTCCCGGAGAGTCATCAGCCACATTCAAAAGACAAGCAAGGTGTTATGGGTGGAACGTATATGCTGAAGCCCTAACCCCTGATATGATTGGGTGGGGTTGGCTTAAAAGAAGCCCCTAATGAATACAAGATGAATGAATTAATAGTGAATCCAAATACACACACACACACACACACGATAATGTTTCCTTTCACAGGGAATCAGCTCTTAAATTACCTATCAGAAATCTTAATCCATCCAAGAATATTTCAGAATTTCTGTTCATCAGTTCCTCTCTGTTTACATGCATCCCTAACAAGACTGATTACTCTTCAAGCATAGAGACCTTGATCCTGCTCTTCTGGGATATTCTGTGTGTATTAACATCTTGGACAGAGGACTCAGAAATGACGGAGGGAATCACAGATCTGCACCATCTCTAGGACTGACCCACTTTTGGTCCACACCAGAATGGTAGAGTCCTCATTAAGACACCTGGGCCTACCTGGTTCCACACTGAGCAAGGAAGCCCCCTTCCCCATCCCTACCCAATACCCATTGGCCAACCACAGTGGTAGGTTCTTCTCTCTGCTCTGCACACCTGGAGCCCCCTTTCCCGCAGTGCACAGTGGGCCACAGTAAGGGCAATGTTTCTGTACCCCCAATCACTCCAACATCTACATCAGGGCTTTGCATATGGCAGGTACTCAATAAACTTGTGTTAAACACAGAAAACATTTTAAACCACAGATGTTTGGCTTGTTTTCAGCCAAGGTTTACTGGCCTTTGAGAGTAAATGCTTTGAAGACCATATTTTTCAAAGAGCTCCTACGCAAACCCAGAATTAATAAGCATCTAAATTACAAATCTCTCCATGTAGAACAAATTGGATTTCTTTTCATTAATAGCAAGGAAGCAGAAAACAAGCCCAGTCCCTAGGGAGGTAAATGAACACAGTTATTCACCATTTTTCCTCTCATTCTTTTTTCTATCTATAAACCCATCTTTATTCAATTACATAGCTCATAAATATGGCCCCTGTATGTCAACACAGCTAACAAGTAGTCTCCAGTGTCAGGGCCCCCTCCAACAGCTCACCCAGCCTTGTAATAACAGAATCACAGTTTGGGTTCTATGATTTTTTTTAAAAAAAAAGGAAACATAAACCAACAAAAACCCAACCAAGTCTCAAATGACCACAGTGTTCCAAATATTAAGATGTGGCCCTGGTGGCTCTTTAATTAAATAAATGTTAATGTTGTTCAGTTAGTAGCATAAAAACCACATTAGTGGTGACAAAGTCCAAACCATGCACAGAATATTTTTATATTCACCTTCTAAAAATATACTAGCTTTAAATGGAAGACCAGATTTTTTGCCCAAATCTGCACACCCTCATTGCAAAAACTCTTTTCTAAAAAAACACTGCCAGGAGTTCAGAAAATCCCTCCTCTGTCTTGAAGTTTCTTTTATACATTTCCTATTGCCTGACAGGTAACTGGGCAAGGAGTGGGGTGGGAGTTGCTGCTTGACAGACTCTCAGCTTCTTGGAAAAGCACTCGGACTCCCTGTCTATACAGCAAGGGCTGCCAAGTTAGCTGATTGTAAATTCATGAGCTTCTCATCTCTGCATCAGAAAGTTTCAAAGCATAATCCAAGATCCTTTGGGGTTCCCTGTGGGTCTCTTTGGGGGAAAGATCCAGGAAGTCAAAACTATTTTCATAATTCCACAAAGATGCTTTTTAGTGTTTTTACTAATTCTCTCTAGGCTGTACAGTGAAATTTTACAAAAGCCACATGAGGTATAATAGTGTAACCAAGCAAATGAAAAAGCAGAAATAAGAATCCTGCTGTCTTCTGTTAAGTGAGGCATTAAAAAGATTTGCAGTAATGTAAAGTAATATAATTCTTCCCCTTGGATTTGCCTTGTTTTAGAAAATGTAGTGATTTTCTTAAAAAAATTTTTTACGTTAACATGTAATGGTTTTGCTAGGATTAACTTTAAAATGAACTAAGTACCTTTAAAATACAAAGCTTCATTTTCAATAAAGTTAGGAGTTGATATAACTTCTTGATGGCTATTTTTATGTACCATTTGGGTCATCACATGCCTAGATTACACTTTTTTTTTCTGGGAGTGACTGTGAGGGTGTTTCTGGATGAATTAGCATTTCAATTGGTAAAGTCAGTAAAGTAAATTGCCCACCCCAATGTGGGTAGACACTATCCAATCTGTTGAGGGTCTGAATAGAACATGAAGCAGAAGAAGGTTGGCAGTTTTAGCTGGGACATCAGTCTTTTCCTATCCTTAAACTGGGATTGATGCCATCAGCACTTCTCATTTTCAGGCATTCTGATTCAGACTAGAATCACACACTGGTTTTTTTGGGGTGTTCTGTTTGCAGATGACAGGTGGGACTTTTAATGGCATCAGCCAATTCCTCATAACAGATCTCTTTCTATGTGTATCCTTGTATGTTCTATTAAACTGTCTGTCTATCTATCTGTCTGTCTATGTGTCTATATCATACTAGTTTTTCTTCCTCCAGATTTGAGTGACACAAATCTACCATAAGTTCTTTGGGGTCCTCTGCTCTTTTTTTTTTTTTTTTTTTTTGGTACTGGGGATCAAATACAACCTCGTGCTTGTCAGTCAGGCACTTATGCCTCTGAACTAAGTCTCTGGCCCCCTCTGCTGATTTTAAAGGCTGTAAGAGGGCTCCAGGTGAAAAGCTCATAACAATTCATGATCCAGAATATCCTTTGGCCCTTTATAGACCCGTGCTGCTCCTTCAGACTCATATCCAAGACATCCTCCTGAAGGAGATGGCTCAGAGTAGCTGCTCACTGTGCTGGCTCTAGAACAGCAATGATTGTCTGTACTGTATTCATAGATGCCTTTGAATATTTCCCAATGCCAATTCTCAGAGGCCTGGCAGGGTGGTTTTCATTTGTACATTCTCAATGCCAAAGAGAAGATTTGGCATCCAGGAAGAATTTAGTAAATGACAAAGGGAGGAAGATAGACAAGAGTGAAGTGGGATAGGTAGGAGAGTTGGCTTTGTTGGGATTTTGGTTAAAAGGTGTTCATGAGCATCAAAGATCCTGCAAAGACCAATAAACTTCCATTCACAATTATTCACCAAAGACCTGATCTCTGTCCACTGGTGCATCAAAACCTGGCTTCCTATACATTATTATACACCAAGATTCCTTGTGTTACACATTAAACTTCAGATTTTGGCACCCTACCCCCAGAGATAATTAAATAGCAAATTCTATACAGGTGTGGGTTGGAGTGGGGAATGAGATTTGTGTTCTGGGCAATAACTTCCAGAGAGAAAGCCGAGTGTGAAGTTTTCTGAGCCATAAGAGGAAGCATTTATAGAATATTTACAATTTGGAAGTTGTTCTTTTCCATTAAAAAACAAGGCTAAACACAACCGTCATTGCATGTGGCATTATCCCAACCATTTAATAAAAACATTAGGAGGGAAGGAGAAAGAAAAGCCCAGCATGCATGCTTTCATAAATCATGCCAAGTCCCAGAGCTGCACATGTTCACACAAACCAAGTCAGGGGAAACCTGCTGGTGCGACAGGAACTGTATTTAGTGTAAACTAGGGACAGACAGACTGCAATGTTTCTCAAAAATCACTCTTCTCTTGTCACACAATCAGTACTCATTATAATGCACAGTAAAAGGGTGTTATGGTTTGTGTTTAGATGTCCCCTCAAAGCCTCATTCAGTCATGGGGGCGGGCTTTGAGAGTTTGTGATTGATTCATGGTCCAATGTTGGGATTAAGGGTGTGTGTGTGCCATATCCACCTTGGGGCAGATAGTTTGCATACAGTACAAGGAAGGGAAAGAGGCTTGCTCTTCCTTTTTGCCCCTTCTGCTCTTGTTGCTTTTGCTGTCTTCTGCAGCCATGAGCTGTTGCTTCTCTGCCATGTCACCCTGTCTTGGAGCCAGCTGATATGGACTGAAATCTCTACAAACTGTGAGCTAAATAAAGCTTTCTTCCCTTAATTTTGGGTTTTGGATGATTTATCTCAGAGAGAGAAAAGTAACTAAGAAGAGGGAAGGTAGGTTAGTCTGCAAAATGGGCAAAGATCAGTGGCCTGCACAAAGTAATAGCAAGAAAAGAAAGAGACAGAATAAGATGCGGTTACCTTGTTTTGTTCCTGGCTAAGTGTATTACCACTTCCCTGATAAGCAAGAATTGCAGTTAACATAAGGACAACATTATGTCGAATTTAAACATAATTCTTTCTGTAACCGCACATGCAGATACATACTTAAGAGTATGCACATTATACCTAAAAATAGTGGTCTAGTAAACTGAACAGGATTCATTATATAACATAGTTTCAATTCTAAATCAATTTTTGAGTAGAAACTCTTGTAGGTTTGGTGAAGACAGGCAGACAGGAGCCAAGGGTGCCTCTGAAGTCACTTGAGCCATTATCATTAAGAGGCTGCTCAGGGACACAGCCACTTCCTGCCAGCATGGGCTGCTGTTCCCATCCAGTTGGGCCACTCTCTACAACCCTTGTGAATTGTGTCCCAGAGCAATTTGGCAGAGCTTGCTGCAGGAAGAAGCACTTGACACTAGGCTGTCAAGAACTGATAGGAAGGGGAAAAGTCAGAGTTTTAACCTACTAGAGCAGGGCACAGGGGAGGACGGTCAGAGCCAAGCATGTGCGGGGTGCTCATTATGTGAACTGAAAGCTCCCTGGGTGAGACACAAAGCTAAAAGTCTCTGTTTCTGTCTCTGTCTGTCTGACTCTCTTTCTCCCTCCCTCCTCATCTCCTTCTCCTCCCAACTGAAGGTTTCTTCTATCCCTTTTTATTTACATATTTTTATTTTGAGGCTGGGTCTTGCTAAGTCACTAAATTGCCCAGGCAGGGCTTGAAACTGGGACTCTTGGCTTCATTCTCTTGGAGAAAGTGTCGTTATCTTACAGGGACTGCAGCTCTTTCCGTTCCTAGCCCACCTTTGGCTCTTGTCTGGGAGGCCCTTCTTTGCCTTGTACATTTCTCTCTTCAGCCCAGCTCCACCACCCCATTCCCAGCATCTGCTCACACGGGTCTCTGCCCTCCTGCCTCTTCACTGCAGCAGTGCAGCCTATTTCCCATGGCTTCTATTCTGGTTTCTTGTGTGTTCCCCACCACTCCACAGCCCATCTGCTGCCCTACTGGGCTGCGAGCTTTTGGAGGAAATGCATTGTCCTTTGTGGGCCAAATAAGGATTTGTGAATGAATGAGTCTCCCTGTGTGATCCTGAGCAATTATCTGCCCTCCCAGGGATTCAGTCTCCTCATCAATGAAACCTCATCATTGACCATGACCTCCCAGTGGGAGACAGGAGGGCTTCCAGCCTGATCTTCTTAGTGTTTCTTGCTCTGCACAGCTGGTTCCTGGCACAGAGTCCCCTCCACAGGCCAGACACTCTACCAGAAGCTGTGGGCTTCTCTTGCAGCCCTTAGATGTCTTCAGCATTTCTTCTGGTGCATGCCGCAGCTTTATGCTTCTGTGTTTGTCTCTTCTAAATGGTCAGCCTCTTAAAGGTTCATAGACCAATGAAAATGATAATGATGTCATTACTGTTGCTTCCTTCCACTTAAGGAATACTGTATTCCAGCCATGTTTAAAGGGCTTTACAAAGATAATGTTCTTAAATATTTATGAGTCCAATGAACTATTGTATGCATTTTTATAGAGGAACTTCACAAACCCATTTTCTGGAGCAGAAAGCTGAGGTTTAGATATTAAGTGACTTGACTAAGGTCATACAGTGTGTACATTGGAGGCCTGCTTAAATCAAAACCAAAGCCAGAGGCTTTACATCACACCATGACTTTGTATAAAGCCAAGCACATAGTAATATCACAAGAAACTGTTGTGAATGAATGAATGACGGTTAGACTGAGTCATCATGGTGGAACTTGGAAGCCCACATACTGTCTTACATACTCAAAATAATATAACTTGCATAGGGAAACATAACTTCCCTGAAATTCAGTTTTACCATCTGTAGTCTACCAGTCAAAATGTTATATGCTCAGGGTCAGCAAACTAAAACCTACAGGCAAATTCAGTCTTACATCCATCTTTATATGGGCTGGGAGCTAAGATAGGAAAGATTTAAAACAAGACTCTGGTCTTTTAGAATAGTTGCACAAATTGCAGTTGGCTCGCAAAGCCTAAAATAATGATTATCTAGTCATAGATAGATAGATAGATAGATAGATAGATAGATAGATAGAGGGAGAGAGAGAGAGGGAGAGAGAGAGACAAATTTGCCGACCCCTGCTACATGCACTGATTACTTCATAAACTCTTTTTGGGAATCAAACAAATCTTGCTGGTGGAAATGTTCTAAAAGGAAAAATGTGGTAACAAATGCAATCATTTGTCTATTCATCATTAACATTAGCTATACTTTTGAAGCTAGAGGTGCCCTTTTTACCCAAAGTCCTTTGTGCCTATTTCCAAGTAGTGAGCATAAGATTCCACGTCCTCAGCACCTACACAGCCCACACACTTTCTGTGCGGGATGGAGTCACAGAGCCAATGCAGAGGGAACACTGAGGACTGAGGCTGGCTGACTGAATACCACAGTGGCCTAAAACACTTGGCAAACAAGTGATCCGAATTGTGTCCAAGTGTTCCTTAATTAGTGGAAAAATTCATAAGAAGTTAATTACACTTAGTAATTCTCAGAAAGTTCCTCACTGAGGAGCAGTCAGAGGGTCCAAATTTCACCTGAAGGAAATCAAGCACACTTTGGAATGGCTCCCAAAGGCCTGTGCTCATCTGTCTGTCCAACTGTCTGTCCAGTTATCTATTTGGCAGAGTAGACAGAGCAGAGGCCAACTGCAGTGTGTGCCTGGTCACTCTTGTTGGCTTAGCTCCCATTTGCACTTAGCATTTTTCTTGGACTTAGGGTTCTGAATCTGTAAATAATCTTTTTACATTTTTCTCCTCTACATAATGAGGCTGTTATAAGGAATTAATGGAAACGTGGTCACTATGTTCTCCCCTTGCTATGATTGGAAACAATAAAAAAATAGCTTTCATAGGAGAGAAGGTCAGTCAAAACTCATAAAGCTAGTCCTTTTGATTTTACTAATTCAGCATCCAGCCATTCACCTAATGTCTATGAAGCTCTTATTATGTTAGACACAACATGAAAATTCAAAAATTTCTGGAGAAAATAAGTGAGAAGGAAAATACGTTAAGATGTTTATATTATATACAATGAACAAAGGATTGGTATCATTAATTTATAAAGAACTTTTATAAATCAGAAGAAAATGAGGAGGATTCCAATCAAAGTACAAAAGATTTGAATTATGCAATTCATTAAAAAAGAGAACAAGTGAGCTGTAAGTATTTGAAAGTTGAGCATCAGATTGAAATGCAGATTGAAATGACAATGGGATGGCGCTTTCTGCTTTGGCAGTGTCAGAAAGATGTAATGATGTCTGATGTGGGCAGAACTGTGAGGCAATTATGAGATTATGAAATAGTTCATTTTTTTTTAGAGGGCAATTTACCAGTATCTATCAACATTTTAAATTTACCTACCGTATCTCTACTAAATTTCCAAAAGCCTGGCTTTTTAGGGAACAGACATGGTTATTGTGAATAACTATATAATAAAGGACTCCAGACAATTTGAGAACTGAAGAGGCAGGAACAAGGACACGCTTCTCCAGATGCTAAGGCAACTTGAGAAATTGTAGGTTTTATGTATATAAAAGGACAAAGGGTCAGAGAAGAGTATGGAGAACTCATAAATAAGTCGAGTCTAACGGCTGCATGGGAAGTCAGTGTGAGACAGGGTGGAGAGAACTTGGGGCAGCTGCTAAACTCCCCAGGAAAAAGTAAATCTAGATCTTTACTTTGCTTTTAAAACCAAAATAAATTTCAGATAGATTAAGCATTTATATGCAAATAATAATATTCCCTAAATGTTGGACAAAGATGTGGGCAAATATTTTTATAATACCAAGGTAAGAAAGGCAGAAGGGAAAGCTAAGCCAATGATAAACAATGCTGAAAGATAAATTCTAAAACCACAGGAGGTAACTTTTGAGATGGACAAAAGACCAAAATTCTAAATACGCAAACCTATTTTAAAGCTACAAGTCAAAATATGTCTCAACAACAGATAAAAATATCCAATATTAGAATATGAACAGTTAATAAATATAAAGTTAGGAAAATGAAACCATTGTCATTTATAATCAAATACATAAGAAAAAAATCAGTTACGTCTGTCTCCTAGAGCTCCGGCAAAACAATGTATTGAAAGCGGAATTTGCTAGAGAACTTTAGAGAGGGGAGGGAAGGAACTGCAGAGTGAATGTTGGTGTCCTTTTAAAAATTTGTAAGTTGAATGTTAAGCTTCAGTGTGACAAGGTTAGGTGGCAGAGACTTTGGGAGGTAATCGGGCGCGAAGGTAGAGCCCTTGTGAGCAGGATCTGTCCTGTAGGGAGGGCGCCCAGGAGTGCTCTCAAGCCCTTTCCCTGCCATGTGTGGGTATGAGAAGAAGGCAGCAGCTTGCAGCCTCGAAGGAAATCCTCAGCAGGAGTCAGTCATGTTGGCACCCTGACTGCAAACTTCCAGCCTTTAGAACCGGGAAAAATAATTCTGTTCTTAATAAGTTGCTCAGTCTCTGGTACTTTATGGTAGCAGTCCCAGCCGACTGAAGTAAAAGGAGGGAAGGGAAGAGACAGAAAGTGAATGGTAATTGGTGGCAGGGGCTCAACACGTTCACACATTGTAGGGGGAGGGGAAGGAAACTTTGCTCCTGGTCTCCTCGAGTTGAGTTCCTGTTTCCCCTCTGGCTGAAAACCATAAGGACGATAGCTCAATAGCTACCTGTAAGCACTATCATGAGAAATAAGACAGAGTAAAGGGGAGACTGCTCTGGACTATAATACGCTTTGCCTAAGAGAGGAATTGTAGTTGTTCTATTGTTGGGGAAAGAGTAACTAAGGATTAAGTTTTTTCAAAAATTCCTACCATAATGCTTTTTTCCTGCTTCATTAATAAATTCAGCTTAGGGTCTTTCCATCTGTGGTGTCCTCTCCTTTATCCTGGTGTGCTCATGACTGATCCTACACTGAATTCAGATTCCTGCTCCACAAAGGAACAACACCTGAGCCAGCCTTTCCTGCAGGAATACCTGCTTTATTGCATCAACCTTACTTCTACACACTCGGGTGTGTGGGAAGATGCGACTCCACAAAGACAAGGCTTATGTACACATCACGTGGCAACCAATACTACACCGAGCACTCACAAGTTTGTTTTTGTTTTCTTTTTCAAGACAGGATCTTTGTACTTGAGGCTGGTTTTTACTCCCAGGCTGGCCTAATTTGCATAATTGATCCTCCTGCCTCAGCCTCCTCAATACTAGGATTACAAATTTGCACCACCATATCCAACTAAGCACTCACAAGATTTGAGACACTTTTATATTTTTTGCACTTAGTTCCCACAACAAACTGGTGAGGAACTACTATGATTAGTCCCATTTAACAAGAGGAAAACAAGACACAGAGAGGTGAGTTGGATGAACCAGAGTCACATACGGCCTACATGGGCAGGGTGAGTGGTCAGATCTCCATCTGTGCCTGCATTTACAGGATGTACACTTGTATTTCCAAGTCTACTCTGGTGGTAGAATGGCTCACAAAATATTCCTGGTTCTCCTCGTCACAGGAGACGATAGTACTTTTCTGTCTTTCTTTTAAGGGATGACCATGTAACTTGATTTACAAAGAAACAAGAGCAGAATTAGGTTGTGTCATTTCTTGACAGCAGCCTCAAGAGCTGGGAAGCAATTTGCCACCTTTTTCATGACTTCTCAGTGGTGGAGGTCACATCAACCCGGAGCCCTAGGTATAACAGAGTTTGAACAAAACCCAGTGTACGTATGTAAGATGAGAGAGAAATAAATTTTCAATAATCTACAGAGACTAATAATTTATCCCACATGACTATTGCAGTTTTATGTAACATGCATAATTACTCTATTAGGTGGGAAATTTCCTCTATTCACCATCCTAATAAGCTGGGGCACACAGAGACTATGTGACTTCATGGTCACAATAAACAAATGAATGCATATTTCTAATTTTACAGGCAGTGTTCCATTTTCCACTTGCAACACATTGTGATCCAAAAACCACACATTAGAAGGTACCTCAGAGACTGTGCAGTTCAATTTACCCCAGGAAGATGGTTATATCCAAGGGCAATGCTTCATATAAGACACAGAGAAAATCTGGGTTTCCTGACTTTTAGGTTTATGTTCTTCCCACAACTCTGGTTTGTACCTCAAGATTCAAGATGTGAACATCAATGCTTGGGCCCAACAACCCCAAAATCAATTTGTCACTGTGCCTAGGATTCCTATCATTTAGTAAATGGCAACACTGTCTTCTTTATGCCTCATGGAAGACAGCCTGGCACCCTTTCAAGCCCTCCTCTCCTTCATCCACTCCATCATCAAAAATCTCAAATGTCTTCCACCTAAATATCTCGATTGCATCCTTTTCCACCCCAAGCTACCATCATCGCAGGGCAGCTAGGCGCCATTATCTCCTCTCCAATTTATCCAAAGGTGAGCATTTGGGAGAGATGTGTCCAGAAGACAGGTTCCCTGCCACCAAAACGTCTCTTCCATAATCTATCTATGAATGAGGAGAGAGGTAATGAGGAGAGGGGCTCACTGCTGCCTGCCACATGCTGTTCCTCTTCCTCTCCATTCATCTACATTCATCACTCAGTCTGCACTAGGACCATGCCCTGCTTCTCAGCCTGTGAACTACCTTCACATGCCTCCTCAAAACCCATTGATTTCAGGAAACTGTAGCTATTTTCTCTTTTTTAAGGCTGTGCTAGTACAAAAGGGTTCAAATCCTGTTGTTAAGGAGAAAAAAGGAAGAGCAATCACGCTTGATTCTCTTTGTAGGGCTCCTCTATCCCTTGTGTGTAATCGGAGCTCTGAGCTCTAATAGCTTTGATCTCAGGTCTACTGGAGCCCATGGAGAAAGTTGCTAACTGCTTGGACATTGAGGACACAGGTGACTCCAGGTTGAACAATGAGAGGCTCAGTCTCATTCTTTTGCTAAATGACTAAACACTCTTGTAGCCTCCCAAAGTTGAAATCTGTGGTTTCTTCAGTAATTAACTACTATGTGAAAAATAGTCCCTGTAATTTTTAAAGCAAAGGTACACACATTATCTTGTATACTTTCCCCAGAAACCCTGTCAGGGATATTTTGTTAGTCTCACATTCATTTGGCAAATAATGAAATTGAGCCTGAGAGGTTAAGTAACTCGCTTTGTGTCACTTGACTAATAAAGGTTTGAAAGTTGATTTACATCTATGTTTTTGACTCTGTATTCAGCATGATCCCCTTTTCTGGACAGTAATTCCACAGAAACACTGGGGATAACTAGAGATGAGTGCTGTTGCTTATAGGGCAGGGAGTCCATTTGTTCATTTGCACATCCAGTAGTACACAGATAACTGAGGACCAGGGATGCTTGAGTCAGATAACATTCCTTCACATGGAAGGGGGATTCTTTAGCAAGGTAAACAGAAAAGAAGCAAATATCAGTAACGCAATAAACTAGGTAAATTGGAGAGCATTTTAACAAGATGAGATATTTGTATAAGATATTCATAAAGCAAGGAAGTGGGTGACAGCCATGGAAAGAATGAAACAGCAGCACTTAGGACTGTGAACAGCATGTACAAGATGCTCCTTTTGGGGGAGTGAAGACAGGTAGAGGGTCTAAGTGTCATCAGAATGGAAAAGCGTGGTGAGAAAAGAGCTCAGGAGGCGGGCACCAGATAGGTCATGAGGGGCTAGGTTGGTTATAGAGGGAGATTTCGTTTTTTTTTTTTTTTTTGCCACAAACATTAGAAAGTCTTTGAATTAAACAGGAGAAAAAGATGATCTGAATGATGACTGGAAAAGATCCTTCAACTTGTGTTTCAGGAAACGCACTGAAGAAGAAACAAGAAGGCAGTAAGAAGACCAATGAGAATGTCATGAGGTCCTCTGGGAGGGAGAGGCCATGGTTGCGGAGATCCTGGCAAAGGGGGCACCAATTTGAGATATACGGAGCCTGCCAAAAAAATGTGTACCAACTTCAGTAGTTCACCACACTTTTAAATGTCTGGGAGCTAATGGCCACCACTTTGCGCACCTCTTATAATTGTAGAGGCCAACAGTAACTTGTATTAATCTCATTGTGTCCCAATAAACTCTGTATAGAAATATTTACATAACTTTTTTTTTCTCGATACATATTTATTTATTTTATTTTTTTGCCAGGGTCTGTAGTTTGAAGCCACAACTGGTAAAATTTGAACTCTGGCATGGATGGACAGAGGGGAATTAAAGATGTTTCTTGAGGCAGTGGAGTAGAAATGTCAAGCAAGCACAGAAATACGCAGGATTGGAGGTCACTTGAGGGCAGGTCTGGATAGGGTAGAAGTTGCCAGTGTATAGATGGGAGCAAAAGATAATTTTGAAAGGAAACATGAAAACCCCGAGTAAATGATTCTCCAGTACGTGTCTCTGTGGTGGAAGAGAAGGGTTAGCAAAGGTGACTGAGATGTGAGTTCCAGAAAGGCAACAGAAAGACAAAATCTAGAAAGAAAACTCTTTCGACTAGAAAGTGGCAGTCAATGCTGTCAAGCGATATGAGAGGACCATCGGGGAATGGCCAGGGAAGCATTTATCTGATTTAGCTACATGTCATTTACTGGTGACCTTGACAAAAGCAATTTCAGCTACACATTAGGGAGGGAGGACAGACTGGAGGGGAGTGAGTCGTAATGAAGGGAGGAGGCAGGACCAGCAGTACCGGCAACCTGCTGGCGATTGATACCTGCTAACTCCTAGTGAAAGCCCGCCACGAGCCAGGCCTTTCTATACGCCTTGCAAGGATTCACTAATTCAACTTTTTTACAGCTCTCTAAGACAAGTATTAACAGTAGCTCTCCTCTGAAGACAAGGGAACTGAGGTACAGAAAGATGAATGATGTTTTGCTGGGAAGAATGGTAGAGACTTCAAATATAGCTGATAGTGATGTGAAGAAGAGGGACTTAAGGTGTTTGTTTGTTTGTTTGCTTGCTTGCTTCTAATATTAGGTAGTTGACTCAGTTTGTGAACTGATGGGAATGATCCAATAGAGAGGGGCTTGACAATGACAGAAACTTTGCAAATCAGTGACGAATCTGAAGGATCGGGCCAGAGACACAAGGGCACTTCTGCTAACGAATGGGCATTAAGGGAGCTGTATTCTGAGTTTGTGTTTGCCTGATGCAGTTTGGGTTGCTGTCATCAGAAAGAGGCTAATGGAGACTTCAGGGACAGAGGAAGAAGTGGGACTCAGAATACTCGCTTATATGTTGAATCACCCACTCCACACTCCAGGGAGGATGATGAATCAGCAGTCTGGAAGATCACAGCCAGGCACCAGTCTTTACCTGTCAGTCACCTGTTGGATCCAGTATGGTGAGTGTGCTTTTGAGTGTTCCCATCATAGTCTGTGAGCTTTTGAGAAGAATACATGGGGATGTCCTTTTCTTGTTTTCTTATTTCTTCCCCTTCTCTGCAGAGCTCTCTCTGCCTGCCCCTGAATGTCATCACAAAGGTCACCCTTTCCAGGAGAACTGCACTGATTTTCCACAGGCACATCAGGCATCCCTACCCGATGCTCTGCAGTGCTTTGTCTCTGACTTTCATGTTAATTCTCCCAGTGGATGGGAACCTCCCTGAAGGCAGGGCCCTGGCCTCTTACATACCCGTGAAGCTCCCTGTATTATCAGCCCACCATGCCTCTATTCCAGGGCTGCGTATGGATCCTGGATCATGGAAACTGTTCCCTAAATGACTACAAAGTTAACTCAGTCACATTCCAAACAAGAATTACACACTTCATAAAAATCGGCATTTCAAGGCGGTTCCAGAATCTAGCACCTTAAAATGCAAAGGCATAATGAAGATATTTTCTGATGCCTAATAGCAAAATTAGAGCACTAAAGGAAATTTTGAACCTTATTTTTCTATCTTTTACATAACATTTGTTTTAAGTCTTAAAAACGGCTGTTCAGCATCTAGTAGACTGGTCAATGACACATCTGAGACACCTTTACATGCCTCAGAAGCCCTATTTCTACTATGAAAACACAATTTTGCCTGACTCAATATGAAAATTTGTCATCGTTTTATACATAAGGATCCTGGTACAATATTACGTTTTGGGTTTTTAAATCATGTCTGATACTTAAGAAACATGTCTGTGAGACTTTTGACAGGGTTATTTTTTAGTTCATGATCAAGTTGGCAGGGATATTAGTTTAGAGAGGCAGCAAGTGCTTAACTCTGTGCCCTCATACAGATGTATCTTGGAGGGCAGCTTGCATTCATGAACTCCTTCATCCACTTAACAAATACTAATTTGCTCAGAATGTGTCACTCTATGTCTGTTAAAAAAGAAAGCGTGTGAATTTTTGTTGAAGTATTTGTCCTTGATTCCGAGGGAAAGGAGCCACAGATGGGTCTGAGGCAGGACAGGGGTTCCAGTGCTTGCATCATGGGGGGGATGGTACAGAGGAGTTGGGCTTTGACTGCAGAGTAAGTACTTTGCTCCTTCAACTTCAGTCTCTGATCTGTCACCTAGAGGTTACCTAGGTACTGCCAAGACTTCAGTTTCTAAAAGTACAGCTGAATAGAGGTCAGAAACCTATGAACAGGCTTTAGACCAGGCTTGCTAGGTTTGAATCCCAGCACCTCTGCTTTCTAGATGTGTGACCTTGACCTTGGACAAGTAACTGAATGGCTCTGTGCCTCAGTTACCTCATTTATATAATGCAGCTACTAATGCAGATTATCTCATAGGGTGCTTAAGATTAAAGGATTGGATACAGGTGACACTCTTGAACCATGCGTGGTGCACATAGCACATTAGCTCTACAGGGCCACCTGACACTGTGTGAGATCTTGTGGACCTGTAGCAGATCACCATGGTCCTGTCCTCAGTGAACAGCTGTGGAGACCCTACAGGATTTTAGGGCTGTGATTAGGACAGCAGTGGAGCAGCAACTGCCCACCCAGGTGAGGAGGGACAGAGTGCAGGGGTTCAGGGAGGAAGGTGTTCAGGCAGGTGACCCAGAAGATGGACCAGTATGAAAGATGGATAGAGTCTAGCCCATTCAGAGGAGTGGGGAGAATTGCACAGGTTGTTGCAATTGGCTGACTGGTCCCCATTTATGGATTAATTCATTAATGTCCAAGCCTGGTTCATAGTAATTTTTGCATAAATCCCTTGGAAGACATTAATGGGACATTTCTGAGCCCAGATGATAACATCGTAATAGGTAGTTGGTGGTGTTGGCAGGAAGCAGGAGATGCTAACTGAGGCATGGTAAGAAGAAAGATAAAACATTCAATCAACACTTCTTCAGGCCAAGATATAAACTCGAAATTATATCTTGCACTTGGGAATCTCAAGTCTGTTAAAATACTAGGGGACTTGAAGGCTTTCTATCAGTTAGGCTTTTATGTCAGGTGGCACGGCCCAAGACTCTAAAATATCCAGGATATGGTGATCTAAGACTGCAACAGAATCTCACAACAGCTGAACATCTTAGAGGATCCCAGGGCATCAACCACGCTAAGGGTCTTGGGAAAACAGAAACACCTAAAAGGATACCTGCTCTGTGCCCTTTCTCCCCTCCCCTGACTTGCCTGATTCCTCATTGCAGCCCATCAGCTGCACTTCTTGGGAATCTCTCCAGCTTTGGCACACTTGCTAGAGCTGTCCCATAGCCTGGGACACCCTCTCTCACCTCCCTCTCTTCCAAAGGCTGCTCACCCTCTGGTCCAGGATCTCCACTGCCCCTCCAGCTCCCCAAGGCCCTCATCTCCACCTTTGTATCTCATGTGAAGTTGGAGATGCACCTGCTCCCTTCAGTGAACAGTTCCTACACACAGGAGGGTCCCACCCACTCCGGCCTCCTTGCACCCAAGTTCCTGACTTGTACCTGTTCCTCTGATATAAACTGGGGCACCTACAGGGACCACCTACACCTACTGCAAGTGTGAGAAAAAAACAATCCCGGAAGCAGCCAGAGCTGAAGCCAGGCCAACAGTTTGGAAGTCAAACTACATGTGTGACCAGTAGTTATGATGGCTACTTAAAAACTAAAATTAATTGAAAAAAGTAAATAAAAGTGTCAACATACCTACCCACATGGCAACTAGTGCGTACAGTATTTGAAAGCACAGAGAACATTTCCAGCATCACAGAAAATCTTATTAGACAACCGTGTTCTACGTGGTCCCCAAGAAAAGCTCGAGGAAACTGAGTCTCAGCTGTGCTCAGCGGAGACCAACTGGAGGCTGCACCTTTGTGTTTTTCTCCCTTCTTTGTTACAACACACCCAGTTTCCTAATTCTGTTTCCTGGAATAAATCCACATGAAAGCCTTTGTCTTCAGCTGGCTTTCTGGGGTGGGGTGGGAAGTTGGGGTAACTCTGTCTAAGTCCCAGTCACTGCCTCTGGTCCCAGTTCTGGCTGTTCCCGTCCCCACTGTCATAAAGAGCAGGTTAAGTTTGTTCAGGTTGCTGCCAGCCCAGTGAGCAGAGTCTGTTGTTAGAGGAATTTTTGCATTGAGAAATGTAACCTGAAGATTACAGAGAACAAAGCCTAAATGAGCTGCTTTAGCTGAGGGTTTGCCTTGACTTGGAGAGAGAATTTGTGTCGCTGGAGCGTTTTTCGTCACAGAAAACAGGCACCTGAGGCTGGGCACATTCTGGTGGAGTGGCTCTCAAGCTAGGCAACCCATGGTGACAACACACTGACCTGGCTGGAGGACTCCAGCCCCATAATCCCCTGCCATTTGCAAAGAATGTGATTTTCTTAGGAAAGAAAACCATTGTTACATTTTCTTTAGGATTCCATCAATACTACATAGACAGAACAGCTCTGTAATTGGCCATTTTAGCTTAAAGACTGGTTAAGGATGATAGTCTTTTGACATTTTCAATTCAATTCAGTTTGACAGGGGAGCCTAGGGAGCCTAGTATGGTGTTTGCAACCCAGCAGTAAATTAGAAGTTCAATTTATTGCTTTATTTAAGAAATCTAGCAGCATTTATAGTTTTTAAGATCTACATAATTTTTCATTTTGACAAAACCTTACTGGTTTTCATACACCGTTGCTGCATCTTTGGAGTAAAGGCTAATTTGAATAATAAATACCATGTTACTTTCTCTTAAAAAAAAAAACCCGCTCTTTTGGGTGACCATTTTATTTGATCAATAGTTGCACCAATTCCTGCCAAAAGCATATACTGGCTTCTCAAGGTGAAATTTAGCTGCTTCCAATTTTTAATTAGCTTGTATCTCCTTTATAGTTGGTGCTTCTAATGTGAATTAAAGCAAAGTAACTCACAGAAGAAAGGCAAGTCATGCAGAAAATGCCAATATCAATTTCCTAAACAAGTCATAACTTAAATGCCACCTTCTCAGTTCCTGGCCCTAAGCTTTACAGGGAGAAACAATCAAAGAAACTGATCAGGCAGGGAACATTATCAATTAAAGGGAGAAGTTAAAAGGAAAAAAGAACACATTAAATAAATGGGAAAAACAATTTCTAACCACGGCTTGACATTTTCAGTCTGAGGAAAGACTTTTTCATTAGAGCTCATCTGTGTTTGGCCATAACCGAGCAACCCTTAGCATACATGGCCTGAGGACTGAGAAGGAAGATGTATTTTGGGACCAGGAGGAGGAGGTCCCAGGCTGCAAGTCAGGCTCCATCTTTTGAGTGATCTTGTACTTCCTCCCTGCCCCCTCTTGATGTCCATGTTCCTCCTCCACAAAATAGTGGTAAAATAATCAGCCCTGTGGACTCTATGTGTTCACTTTGTAGGTTACCCAGATTGGGGCTGCAAGCAAAGGATCAGTCACCTGTTCTGGATACACACAACTGGTGTACAAATTTAACAGCAGTATGTACACACACACGTGTGTGTGTAGCCTAAAACAGTACAATGTCTCCAGTTCACAGAAAGGTGATGGCATGCAAGGAAATAGCAGATGCCAAGTTCTAACTACTATGCTCAGAGGGGCACACGGGTTTCATCTGACCTGATAATTTTGTTTTCTTAAATGGGATAACAGAAAAGTAATGCTTACAGAATAATTCTTTAGAACTTTCTGTATTATGACATATTTCTTTTTTATATACAAAAGGGGAAAAGGGGCAAACCTGTGCTTGCATTAGGAGAACAGAAGCTTTAAGTTAGAGATTGTACTGCACCACCAGTGCCACTGAGCCGACCCCATATGTCGCTGCCGGGGTAGATGACAGTTTGGTTCTAGGAGAGAAAACCTTTTTGAGGAGTTGATAATCACTCTTCTTTTTTTTGCAATGGCAAAGTTCATTGTTCAGCTTGACCAGGATGGGCTAAAAATGGCAAAAGCCAGGATGCTCTCAGGAAATCTTAAAGTGATTTATTTATGCACTGTGTGTCAGCACAGGGAGAAAAATCTGAGTTGCTTTTGAACTCAGTCTTAATTTCCAAAGTCAGTTTTCCTGGCCAACACCTTCAGGGGCTTTGGCAAATCACCAAACCACCCTATAAGTTGGTTTCCTTGGTACACACAGGACAGTAACACCCCTCCAAGTAGCTCACACATGGGGTGACAGATGTGGGGAGAGGAGGAATATTTGCACCTACACACATACACATACATGTGCACAAATATGCACATACACACACCTTTCTTTGGTCTGCAAGATGTTTCTAAAAAATAATTAAATCAGGCACCAGTATTGTATACTTGGGAGATTTCACAGAAAGTTTTGACTTCTAGTTTGCTCGAGAATGAGAGGTGCCTCTTCACCAAGCCTTCATCCCCAGCCTCAGTAGATTGCAGGGAAAGGGAGGCTGCAGTTCTATGGGCACTAGGTGATCTCTGTCCTCCATGTCCCCAGGCCCACTATAGCCACTGTGGCAACTGTACACACCTGGCCACTCAGCATGAAGGTTCTTAGTTTGTAAGGGGCATGTAAAGAACTGAGCTCAAAAGTGCATCTCAGTCAAATTTCCCCTGAAAGCTGCAGAGGGTGTGCCAGGAAGCATTAGAAACAGGTTGTTCTGGGAAGATGAGTCAGCTCATTGACTGAGCAGAACATCAACAAAGTAGCGTGGTATGAGGTGTACATGTAACCTACTTAAATATGTGCATATGTGCATATGGACACCCACACGTGTACAGCTTCTAGCTAGTGTGTCTACCAGTGTCCCCAGAATTCCACTATTGAATTGCATTTTATTGGGGTTAGCATGCTTAGTTGCTTGACTTTTGTAGGAAATGCCCTTTTATATAAACTTGTCCTCTTCGGACCAGTTAACTAACTTGATAAAGGAATATGTGTCCAGAGGGCTTTTGAGAGGGACACATAGCAAGCCTAAGGCTGGGCTTTCATTCTTTTCATGTCTGCTTCATGCTTCTTGTGGCTTCCTGTCTTTACTCTCACTCTCTCTTTGATAGCTTCATTTCTAACAGCAATCAGAGGACTCCCTCTAGGATTCTCCTCCCATCCCAAACTCAAATCTTGCTGCTTCTAATCAGCTGTGAGTAGAGGAATAGATCATCAACTTTGCAAATCAAAGACCCTACTTCCCATTAGATCTTAATGAGTGGGCCGTAAATGAGAGCCTGGAAACATCTCCCAAATTTAGGCAATAAGGTAACTGGAGGGCTTTGTCTTTCCTCTTTCCTGAGTTTTTGAAGTAAGAGATACAGGTAAAATACCTCATAGCTCATAGCTAAGAGTTTTCCCTGAGTTCAGAAGAGGCTTTGGAATTGGACTTTTTATTAATGCCAGAACTACTAGGATTTTCTTGATACTAAGAGATGAGCTAAATGAATTTTGCATAATGAGATAAACATGAGCTTTTTAGGGGCTAGGGTGGAATTTTATGGTTTACTTCTAAAGTGTTCCTCAGAAGTTTCATGTATTCAAAAGTGTGGAATGATGGGAGAATGACTGAATCATGGAGTTGCTATATCCATTGGTAGATTAATCCACTGATGGGTTCATGACTGAATGTGCTGTTGGCAGTTGGGGTCTGGTTGAAGTTGGTCACTGGAAGTGTGACATGGAAGTATATTTTTGTCCTTGGATCCTCCTCTTTCTGTTTCCTGGGTGCCATGAGGTGAGCAGTTGTTCTTTGTGATCCCTTCCACCACACCATTTCTGTCTTGGAGCCAGACAGATATGGACTAAACCCACTAAAACCATGAGCTAAATAAACCTCTTCTCCTTTAAGTTGTGGGTATCAGGTATTTTGTTTCAGTGACATGAAAGTAACTAATATAAATGGTGATAGAAGTCAAAGGGTGAACACTGTGGGTACTCTGAAGGTGAATGGAAGCAGCACAGGCTGGAAGACACAAGTAGGGGTTCCATGGAGAGTTGGAAATGTATACAATGATGTGTACAGTGACTACATGACTGTCTGTATATGTAATAAGCACATCATTATCCACGTCTATAGAATTAGTGCACATTACTGTATATAGGTTATATTCTAATTAAAAAGAAGCCAAAGAAGTTCACCTCAATCCACTCAGTCAACACAGAAGTTCCTGGCAGTACTCTAATTCACACTTCCAGCTGGATCCTGGGAACATATGTGACGAGGTGGAGAACTCTTCTTTGCATGGTTCATGGTCTCTTAGGGACAAACCTGTATAAGCTGAACCATGAGATGACAAGGTAGAGTCTGGAGGCCCAGAGACAGTAGCAGGTTGGGTTCTGAAGTGAGAGTGACAGTGGCCCAGGAAATAAGAAAGGACTTCAAGGGCAGCAATGGGGAGTAGTAGGAAGCCATTCACAGTCTGGAGCACCAGAGAAAGGCAGGCAGAAAGAAGGCAGGGGCCAGATCGGGGGACCATGGCACATCTCAGAATAATGCTGTGAGCATCAGCTGGGGCTGTCCCCACATCTCTCCTCTCATTATTTAGACTGACTGTCCTGAGATCTATGATTTAATGTGATCCAAATTAGAGTCTCCAGCCTTGAATACTAATGAAGCAATGAAGGGACTCAGGTCTGGGTGTTCTCAAAACACTCTCTTCCTGCTCACAGTCTTATCTCTGCAGGTTACAAGCAGGTCAGCAGGGAGCTGTGTTTGCAGTAGGGCATGTCAGGGGCCTGATGATTGGCTTTTAAGGAGGATGTGTCCTAGCACTGGTAGGTGGGGCCCTGGCTGCCTGGTTAAGAAGCAGGTTAATAGTTCCTCTGAAAGCACAGCTGTCATGGCCAACAAAGAGTTATTACTTGTCCACATGTATTGTTTATTTCCTATTTCAATAAAGCCTAATGGAACATGGATATTCCTTCATTTCCATTTCTAGTAATTGCAGTGTCTTTGAGGTGAATAATAAGGCTGTGCAATCAATAGTAATGATGGAACTACCCAGGGAAAACAATATCTCCTCCACCGTCTCTTCCTCAACATCTATCTTCTTTATTAAGTGGAGAAGTACATTTTTAAAAAGAAAAGTGTACCAATAGGAGGAACAAATCTACAAATAATTATTTTAAAAAATAATCAGTGCTATAATTCAATTATGTGGCACACAATGCAGAAAAGTTCTCTTAATTACAGTAGAATTGAGTAAAACATTTTTCAGCCTTAACCTGTTATTTTTCAAGGTGAGTTATTATTATCTAAATTCTAGGATAACTGTCAACAGCCTCTTTTTGTAGCAGTCATCTGCAGGACCACTCAGAAGGAATCTGTTTGGGACCAGATACCACTAGAGATTCCCAAAGTTTAAAAAAGGTAACTGAGGCAGTGCATAAAAAGCAAGAGGCATTGATGTTTAGCCTGTGCCTCATTAGAGGAAGTGACTTAAGTTTTCAGACTTTCAACGAGATAAGCCCATATCCTCAGTGAGCGAGGTGTTGTCTGACACTAGGTCCAGCCTCCTCCTGTGACACTGCCCCCTGTCTCTTATGTGCATGGAGTTACATCCAAGGGGAGAAGAGAGACATATGCTTTGCTCTAGGGTGGATATGAAAGCCAGTCTCTGTTTCCAGATTCTCTACCATGCCCATATTAAAGCCCAGGCAGTCGGGCTTCTCTCGTTGAGGATTGGTATTCCCACAGCACTGTACCTTTATTTATAGTGTATTCCAGCTTTCAGTGCTTCCTCCCTCAGCCTCTCTAAATCCCATCCTTCAAGACAAGCTGCCCACTCATAACATCCAGAAAACCCTCCCTGACTCCGCCATCAACACTGACTTCAGTGTCTGTAGTATTTTCTACTGTGCTTTGTGTAGCTTATGTGCTGTTATTCTGCTACACTTGCTGGAAGCAAGGGTCAACTGCATGGGACCCAGGCATGGTGAGAAGAACTGTGTGGATTTGCACATGGGGAAGCCGGAACCAATTTGTGAGTTGCCAGACCATCACAGACTCTAAGTCAGACAGCCTCTTACATGAGGCTCCCAAGAAGTAGACACCAAGATGAAGGTTCTCATGTAAGTTATTGATGAAGCTTTATTAAGAAAGCCTCCCGGGGAGATCTATAAGGAGGTGGGTTTGGCAGGACAAGATGGCTTAGTGTTTTAGGCAATGTCCTATGGAAAGCGACTTTAGTATGATCCTGCAGAGGAACTCTGCATATAAGTTATTCTCAGAGCTGTCTCAATCCTGAGGCAGGGAGGTGGGGTTTTCATATTTCTCCCATGGCCAGTCATCAGCATCCCTGAGCCAGGATGAACAGATAACCAGACACCTCCATGCTGAATCTATGGGCACAAAGACAGTTGTCCAAATAGTAGACTCATGCGTTAACTTCTAAAAACCAGAGCCAAGGAGGTGAACCCCTGTCCCTCTGGCTACCTGGACAGAGCAAGCCTGCCTCCCTAACAGACAGTGTGATAGTTTTAGAAAGTAAGTCCAAACAGGTCTTACTGTCTTACACAAATAATGCTTTCCAGATTAGCTGAATAGTTAGAGATGAGGTACCTTTAGCTAGACTCTGAAGAGCTGTTCAGTCAAACTCAAAGGGCCATAAGACACAAGCTAATGGGTCCAAGAACTAAGCCTAGGATATTTATGTCAAATGTTTTCATAGCAGTCATCTTAAGCTAGTGACCTCATTCTGGCTCTTGCCTTATAACTTGGAGAAGGCTGAGCCACAACATGCTCAATGTATGTCCCTTAAGTATGTTGATGGTGAACTGATGGTAAATGCAACTATTAAACACCCTCTGAGGTTTTGTGAGCTGGTCCAGTCCTGTCTCTTTAGGAATTAAGCCAAACCCCTAAAAAGTCAGTTAGCTGACCTGTTTTAGTGAGATGAACTATAACTACAAGACACTTTCCTGTGACCAAATGTGGCTTTCCCAATGCTCCGACACCTACCACAAGTTAATAAAGTCAGA
Organism: Hydrochoerus hydrochaeris; assembly: GCA_004027455.1. Lineage (NCBI taxonomy): Eukaryota > Metazoa > Chordata > Mammalia > Rodentia > Hydrochaeridae > Hydrochoerus > Hydrochoerus hydrochaeris. Next base: position 314,692 of record PVLA01000245.1, on the reverse strand, counting down.
AAGGTACCATAAAGAATTGCTCTCACGGTTTTCCAAGGATGCTCTTGTTGAGGTTGAGGAAAGGACAATCAAGCACCAGCATCCCTTAGACACCACCTTTACAGCAGGCCCAGGGCTATGACACAGTAACTCATTTCATCACCCAACACCTTGCATAGATTCTTTCCTTAGCACATTGCTATTATCTCTAATTCAATGTGGAATAGAAAATGTGAATTCTGCAGTTATTCTGAGGCTGTCCATACCTGTGAAAGTTTGGTTTCTGCAGCTGTAGATTATTACCAGGATTGATTGAATTTATCATGAGAAAAGCATCTTTGAGCATGGCATGGTAGATGAGCAATAATTTTAAGCAGAGGAAAATAAATCTATTTCCTAATCCATAGTAATGCAAAGTTGGTGAGTATAATTCAAAGGCAAAGTCATCCTTTAGGAAGTATTCCCACATGACATGAAGAGGGAACTCCTCTCCTTTTGGGTTCTTTGTCAATCTGTGAGCATCTCAAAGGTGACTGAGGAATGAGTTAGGTAGCATGAGGAGAGGGTCTCAAAGTGAAAAGCACCATGTCAGTGCATGCAAGAGCTCTTTCCTTCAAGATGTAAAAAAACTGAGGCAAGGCTGAAAAGGATGCTGCCACTCACAGGCTTCCTTACACATTTAGTGATATTTCCAACCAGCAACCATCACAATGAAATAAAAAATATTCAATATTCAAGCAGAAGTAGCCATTCTAGTTATTATAACTTGGCTGGTTGGTTATTGTATTGTACATGCACATTTCCTGTGTGGAAATTGTGTTCTCCAAATTTATCCTGCCAATTGTTCATGGCTGACCTTCATGGCCTGAACACATGGACTGCACTATAATGCTGTGTCTCATGACAGAAAGGGAGAAACTGAGGCCAGAAACAGTAGGTGACTTGCCTGAGGCCAGTGAGCTACTAGTAGAAGAACCAGGAGTTGGATCAAGATCCAGCTTATTCAAAATCAGGTATGGTTTCTTCTCCTGTCACTCCCCGGTCTTTCATGAAACTAAGTAGAAGCAATAAAAACAAGGAATTTCATCTTTTATTTAGCTTCAGCCTCTCCTCCTGCATCCACCCATTCTGCTCCATCTAGAATGGTAGATAGTTGATGGTATTTCCATCCAGAAGCAGACCTGATACCTTCTCTAAATACTTCTGCTGTCAAAACTACTGAAGAAGAATAAGGAAGAAGGTTAGAGGATTTGGAGGTGATGTCACTTTGAACTTCTAGAAGTTGTGATCACTGGTTTATGTAAACACATCACATCTCTGCTGAGAATTTACACACATTTGGATGTCTGCATTACTTAAGCACATTCAGTTTGCATTTCACAAACTATAAAACTAGTTACGCTTAGCAAGTAGCTTTATTTGCTAATGAACGAACAGACTTCTGTGATTGTTTGAATGTTTGTATGCCCTTCCCCAAATCTGTACATTGAAACTTAACAGCCCAGGAGACTCTATTAGAAGATGTGAACTTTGAGCAATGATTATTAGATCATGAGGGTGGGACCTTCATAAATGAAATCAGTGCCCTTATAAAGAAGCCTGAGAGTATTTACTGACTCCTTTCTTCTACCATGTGAGAACATAGATTTGGCATCATCTACAAGGAATAAACCCACATTAAATCTGCTGTTACCTTCACTTTGGACTTCCTGGACTCCAGAATTATAAGAAATAGATTGTCTGTTTTGTTGCAGCAACCTGAACAGATTAAGGCACCTTTTAATGAAATAAATAATTAACTTGAAGGGGTGTGGGCAAAAAGAACACCGAATAACCTGCCAGTCACTTGGCCTTTCCTGCTTGGGCATTTGCTATCACCCTAGCATCTTCTCTTTGGTGTGCCTGGGACTTTAGTGAGCAGAGGTGACCTCAGAGATTCAGGGATAAGTGATCACCAAATGCATGGCACTCATATTGACACGATTGGAGGCAATGGTGCATCACACCATTGGCTGTTTGGTGAGCCACTGCAATGTGATTATTCTGCTCTTGAGAAAGGAAATCACCCAGAGATGCTGCTGAACAATTATCTAGTGAGAGCATGCTAGGGGCTAATTCCTCTTAAATTATTATTTTGTTGCAAGACTATCCAATGGTGCAGATTGTGTTCCTGTTAGGATAAGAGATCAAATGCAGACCTCTTCCTAAGTCTGATGGAAAGGACTAGCAGGCACCAGGCTTGCCTAGGCCCCCATACTGCACTGGACCAGAGGTACCAGATTCTGCTCTCAACAACCAGGTGGTTATGCCTGTGAATTTCAAGTAAAAGGGAAGCTCCTGCCATTCTGTGGGCTGTAATGGACTCCTCAGGATATGTTGAGTATCTCTATGGCACTTGCTCCCATGTGGCCAAAGTTCCTGACTCCAGATCCACAGACCCACAAAATGGGTCCATCAGCTCCTCATAACCCCAGTTCCTAGCCTCTTATGCACACATAGCAGGGACTCATGGGAGAGGATACATGTTCTTTACTGACCCAGTGTGTGAATCATTTCTGTGGGAGATACTGGGCTTGATGTTGGATCACAGTGGGTCTTTTGTTCTTAGCTTGCTGCAGAGTTGTGAATTCTGCACTCACTAGGGAATTTCAGGCAATCATGACCATGGATCTCATCTCATTCTGTCACAAAGGAGACTGAAAAAGTACACTACTATTATCTTCCATTTAGCCTCTTCACTCACATAAACAGTTTCAGGCAACTGGGCTCAGGGATAGAAGGGCAGAATCTGGGCTCTGGCCAGGTGAACTTGGGTGTGAATCTAGCTCCTGCATGGGCTCTTACAAATCCTTTAACCTCTCTGAGCATTCATCTTTCACTGTGCCAGGAGCTTCCAAGCATCACTGGTGAGTGAATAAGACAATAAATGAGCATCACTTAGTGACCACATAGTTGGCAGTCCAGTGATTAGTAAGCATCCAATCCTCATTCACTAGGACATTTGTGCAGTTTCAGTATAGGTTTCTTGTTAATTTCCTTGGCACGTCTATCTATGAACACAGGCTTAATAGTACGCATATAATTTACTGGCTTTGAGGTTTAAATGTACTCCTTCCTATTTGTAAAGGTGGGTACCTAGCAAACAGTTGCTTGATTAACTAACTTGTATTTTTTTTTCTTTTTGTTTTCTTCTCTGCCACTTAAGCAACAATAAGTTCCCCTCAAATCCTTGAGATATGTACATTTATCATCACTATTTATAAACCAGAAAACAGACTCAGAGAGGTTAAGGAACTTTTCTGGGGTCAAATAGCTAGTGAAGAATGAGGCTGGTATTTGAATCCAAAAGAGTATGTGCTTTCTCTTAATGCCTCTTTTGAGGGTCAGAAACACTATGGGGTACATGTGTGGAGCTGCTTTTCATATAGTTCTAGTTTACTACAATAGTTGGTGTGATTCTCCATTAGCTCAAAAATTGGAGCTATGCACATAGAGTTTCACTCATTCCCTCCAGAAGGAATTGTGGCTTAATTTCCTCCAGTTCTGCCAGTGCGCCACAAGTTTGGGCCAATCTGCCTCAAGTCAGTATTGGCCCTTAGATTTCTGTTAATTAATGTGAAGTTTAATGTTCTTTGATTACAAACATTGATTGTCACTGATTTCTCAGCCATCTCAGCCAGCGGGTGTGTATCTGAGTTTCAAAACACTCAAGCTCTGTCATGCCAGGAGAAAGGTGAAATGAAACATTAAGCTGGGTTTATGGTCAATTTAATTAATGCAAATGTTCCTCTCGGTTCATTTGGCCCAATAATGCTTTCTAATAAAGCTATTGAGGACAAACACTTCTTGACTGTTTATTTTCTATGTCCTCTTTTTAAAAAATACTTCCTGCAAGAAACTAAGTAACATGGCCCAAAGGACACAATTATGTTATAAGCTGTATCCAGGGAAAACATACCTCTCGCCTAAAAACTTGAAAACAGGCATTTCTCAGGAGAGAAAGCGCAAACTTGTGAACTGGCAGAGTTGCCAGTGGAAGATAGATATGTGTGTGTCTAACGTGGTGTGGTGTGGAGTGTGTACATGAGAGAAAGACAGAGACAGACAAACAGAGAGAGGAAAGCAGAAGAGAAGGGGTACTGCAGAATGTTACCCACTAGTAGCTTTATCAGCAGGTATATTGATCAAAGGTTTCCCTAATTAATCAATCTAAAGATAAGCAGCTATTAAATAGCAATATTTAAGCCTTGTAGGACCCAGAGCTCTACCACACATATTATGTCATTTAGTTGCTTCTTACAACAGTCAAGATGGTTGTGCACTGTATGTTTTACCCTGCACTTCTAGGAAACAAGGCTCTGAGAAGACAAGTGGTTGCAGGTCAAGACCCAGCATTAAAGCCAAGATGCTGGCACTGTGCTCTGCCTTGGGGGTGCTGTGTGCAGCTGTGCATACGGCAATCTCTTTCTCCCTGGCCAAATCAACATGATGGTAGATACCGAGGCAGTTCAGAGGCTGTGCCTCTTTTAAAGGTTGCACAATGACACATCTTTGTGCCATACCACTTGCCTGTGGGTGGTATCTGCCCAGAAGAACCATCATTCTCCAATGTTCCCCAAAAGCCACATGGAGGTTCCTAGCATCCAAGCTGGTCTGCCCAAAAGATCCAACACTGCATCATTATACTATAAAGTGTACATGGTTCCCACTCTTGGGCTTCCTGAGTTTCCTCAGGAGAAGATCTGTGTTCCTAGTACCCAGAATGAGATGGGTGATGCTGAATGAATGAAGAATGAGTGGATGAATGCACAGGTACATATCACATGTTCCTTTCTTCACATATTCCCTCAGCCAGCCCTGAGAGATCCCTCTATTTTCTGAAGACCTGAGTTTTCCAGGGTCCCTCCAAGTAGAGTCTTATCTGCACACTTAGGAGACTACCTTTTTCTACCCATTAGGTTAAGCGAGGGCAGCCCTTTCTGCACCAAGTTCAAGAGTTTGGCACTGTTATGGTTGATACACTGCATCAACTTGAGAAGTCTAGAAGCTTAACTAAGTGACTCTGAAGTTCTACATCCTGGAGTGTGGAGGACAAGCCATTACCACTCTAGGATGTTGTTCATTGTGTCAATTTGAGAAGGTCAGAAATTTAAATAGGTGATTCAGCAGAAGGCCAGGGTCTTTACTTTGTAACATCCTCAACCTGTGCAAGAGGAGAGTGCACAGATGGTATAAGTGCAATACCCACCCAAGGGGTGTAGCCTGCTTACAATATAAGGGATGAAAAGAGACTTGCTCTGCTCCCCTTTTATGCTCTTGTTACTTTGCTGTCTTCTGCCGCCTTGAAGTGTTGCCCCTGTGCCATGCCACCCTGCCTTGGAGCCAGATGATTACAGACTGAAACTTCCACACACTGTGAGCTAAATAAACCTTTCCGTCCTTCATTTTGGGTGTTGAGTATTTTGTCTCAGCAGTGAGAGAAAAGTAACTAAGACAGGCACCAGATACCATTTCCTTCCCCTTTTCTTTTGCCTCTAATTCATTCTTCATTTTTATATCACCCGTTTTAGGAAAAAATGGTAAGCTATGCAATAGAAGCTAATGGATATCAATGTAGGTGTAATTTCATTTCATAGAGACAATCCAAAATGGCAACATCACCTAGAAATGCAGTCTTCTCTGGTATTGGCTGAGACCTTTCTTCTCTCTGTCCTATCTTTCCTGTGTACTGGGTAAGGAACCATTCTACAGCTTTCACACCACCAAAGCTCAGTGTAAATTGAAGTTGGGGTGTCAAAAAGGCAACAATTCCCTCCTGCAGCCAAACTAGAAATCACTGATGTGTTTTCAACTTTGTGAGGAAATACCTCCAGAATTGTGCGTGAAGGAGGCAATACAGTCATTTTAGACAGTCTTCTCCTGAGAAGATAGGTAGGTATATTTCCAAGGAGGAAAGGATGTGTTCACCTACTGTCAGCTCCTTTCAGTAACTGCTGTTGTCTGACTCTCTCTTTGTTTTGTAAGGTCCTGCTTTTCGCCTTGACATTCATTGTGCCCTACAACTCAAAGATTTGCATCAGACCAAGGAATTGGCATCTGGATAGAGGTTATTAGGCTTGGACAGAGGTACTCTACATCAGAGATCCTTTACAGCATAGGGGTATAGAGCTAGGCTTGCTCCAAATTCACCTTTACCTGTATTAGCTCCTTTAGTTGAATTATCATCCTTTTTCTTATGGAAAAATACATGGCTCAGGTGGGTGATAGACATTCAGAGAAACTTTGGTTGATTGAGATGATGAATAAATGTGATATAACAGATAGAAAAAAATCACTATGTCACAACTCTCCTTTCACCTAGTGATCTGATTGGAACATGGTCTACCTCTACCCATATTAGGATTCCCAAGAACAGCTGGTTTCCAACTCTTGGAGGTCTAATTCAGGAATGAAAAATATGGGTCTCAGTTATTACAATTTTCCCCATTTGTACTCATGGCAGACATTGTTAGTTGACTATAATTGTGTTCCTCACTGAATTAGCCTCAGCCCTGGCATTCTTTCCATACAATGTTCCAGACAATAAGTAATAATCAAGAGTTGGCACATAAAATACCATAGCTCACTTCATGCTTGTCATGTAAAGAAAAATAATTGGCTAACACTCACATCCAGGTAGAAGAACAAGTGGATATATGGGCTGGACACCTATCTATACTTACTCTGAAGGATAATAACTCATTAGACTAGTCAAGATCCTCTGTTGTGAACATGAGTCCAAATCTAATTTCTCTAGACTTAAGGCCTGTCATAAACAAAAGGAATAAAATTAAAACATACTTGGGAAATGGAGGCATATTTTTATTTATTCACTGTCTACTCTAGGCAGAATGACCTACTTAAACCCATGGCAACCCTTAGGAACAGTTATGTAAATAGGATACCAATGGTGCATTTTCCGATTGCTCTCTCGGGTAGCTGAGAGTTGGAGTTTTCCTTCAGGCAAACACACATAGCTGTTAAACAAGGCATTCTGTAAACTTAGAAGGAAAGTTGGAAGATCTTATCTCAATTTTACAAGAATATCAAAACTAATCTTTCATATTATTAATTCAGCACTTTTTTCAAGTTTCTGCTATTTTGTATCTCACAGCTACTGTGGGATTGCCAAAGTCATTTTACTTTATTTCATTTTTTGCCTATTTATGTTTTTATTAGTTTTATTCACTCATGATTAAAAGCTTAAATACTGGGACCGGGAATTTAGCTCAGTGGCATAAGTGCCTGTCTGGTAAGCACGAGGTTGTGAGTTTAATCCCTGATACCGGAAAAAAAAAAAGGAACTTAAATACTTCCACTCAAGGAAAAACATCTTCACTGCATCCTCTTCTCACATCAGAGTGATCACAGGACAACATTCAGGCAGGTGACACAACACAGAGCATGGGGGAGAGACCAAGCAGAAAAGTCACCCTTAGCAACCCAGAGCCTCAGCTTCCAATGCTGAGCGGTGGTATCAGAAACAGGACCAGAAGATCTGTGAGGAATATCATGAATCACAGTCGATCTGTCCTTGGCAAGTAAAACAAGGTTGATGTTTGGAATGGCTAAGGCTACCTAACAAGGGGCCCAAAACTCTAAGGCCTAAACCCTCATCTGAATACTTGCTGATTTATCGGCTTGGATTGCATTAGGGAGACACAGAATGGCATAAATGCTCCTTTCTGCCTAATTTTTCTCAGCCAGAATCTCCTTTTGATGATTAACATTCTTGCTGATCTACTAACTTCCTACTTCAGGAGCTCTATACAGGAGTGGGAAGAATGAGGAAATCTAGCCCTTATCTAAGAAACCTCAAAGCACCGATAATTTTATTTTTCTTTCTGATGAAACCAGCTTTTATTTCATAGTGGTGACAGAAGAATCACTTTTACAATTCAGTGACAATGGAAAGTAAAAACTGAACTCAAACTGCTTGATGGGGTTAAACCACCACAGTGATTACTTCTTTTTGACAAAAAGCTCATTTTCTTGAAGACTGGCCTCCTTCAGCCCTTGATGACCTATGCACAGTTGAAGCTTAGAACTCTGATCCTAGGGAGTCTGGGCAGTGCTAGACTCTGAACCTACTCTACCCGGCTGAGAATCTAGTTCATGTCTTCTTTCTCCCACTAGATTGTAAATCTCTGGAGTGGGACTCCTCTGTGCTCCCACAGCCCCCGGATATGCTATCAGTAGAAATACCTATTATTTGCAACTGCCTTTGTTTCTATATTAGTCTCCCTAACCTGAAGAGTGGGCTGATGCATGGTTGTCTGAAGTGAAGTTTCACTGCATGGGTCGAATGCCTGACTCTGCCATCTTCTGAGTGACTGTAGGCAAGTTTTCTGAGTTCAGTAACTTCCTCTAAATAATGAAAACAGCAGGAGGATTCCTCAGAGGGTCATGATGCAAAACAACTGACATTAATACTCTACAGCAGTGAAGGTGAACCCATGGCACACATGCCGCAGGGATGGTTTGTTAGCACTGAAAGCTCTAAAAAGTTCGCCATCACTGCATTACACCAATTGGGTGTCCAGCACACACCCAACACTTTGTACGTATTGAGGGGTTGAGACAGAGAACTATGAGCTTCTTCAAGGCAAAGATCTGTAAGAAATGTTTCTGCAATCCCAACATCTAGTCTGGCAGAGAGAAGCTCTCAGTGTGTTAGACACCTGCCTGTGCCCTTACATCTCTCTCACTGGCCTGCCTCTTCAGCAATAACCACTGTTCAGTGAGAATCACCGTTTGTACACTCCCTATAATCCACTGAGCACCTCTCATTTCTCATAGTCTAGGGTCACTTATCTTAGGATCTTGAGACTCTCTCTTGCTGATAGGTCAGTGGAAATCAGTGTAAGAAAATCATCATAAACTGTAGTCAATTCTCATTTTCGGTGGTAGTTATAGGCTATAAAGTCACTACAAATGCGGAATGAGCAAATACTGAATCATCAATCCTGGGAAAAGATGGGATTAACATATTCAAGGCTCTGGTTATATTTTTGTCAACTGATCATTATATAACTTATTTGGTGTTATTATTATTTACTATGTATGTTTCTATTTAAAGACGCCTTATATAATATATACTGTCAATTCATTAACATCGAAATCACCACAATAGCCTTGCATAAGTCACACCTGCCGGAATCTTATCTGTAAGATTTTCTCCATCAGGCCCATCACGGCCTTCTTTTTTCCTTATAAACACTAGACAGCTCTTCAACCTTCTGCTTGAAAGTAACACTAGTACAAAAAACACTAAAAGTAACACAACAAAAACTAACACTAGTACAAAAAATGTAGGACTAATTAGGCAGTGAAAGGACATATTTGCTGCATGAGAACTGAAATGAAAAGGCAGAGCCTCACTACATTTGTTCCCAGCTGGAACAATGCATGTAAGTCAACTCAAACTTCTTACTGCTTTGCATACGTCCATCAATGATTGAGAAAGAACTATAAGTACTTACACTGGTATCAAAAGTAATTTGAACAAGTAAGAAACTTGGAAAATGCAGAATCCAAAAATACTGAATATCACTATATGTGATTTTGTAATGTAGAAGGAAAATGCTTTTATGGCACTCATAATGCATGCTTGCAGGACTCCAGCCTCAAATGTTTTTGGACTGCCTGAGTTTGCTTTAAACTGAAAATATCAATAAAGAGTAAATGTGAATTTTTTTTGTTTAAATAAGGAGTCAGTTTTATGGAAACAGAATACTTAAACTGAGCTGGTTCCAAATTAATGGACAAAGTTGATTTACTTACTTTCAGCCAAAGAAGAAAAAGTAAGGTGATGTATTTTTTGTTTTTAAAGAATCTATTCTCTGGTGCAAGTAGTAGCTGGCTTTATATAGTTTTTCTGTCTCATTAAGTCTAGTTAATTGGGAATTATTAGCAGAAGAAGCTACAGAGGCTCAGTCTCCCAAGCTCTAGAGCTCACCTCTTGGGACTCGGTACCCCACAAGCTGTTTGGTGAACAACCACTGCATCCTATGAGAGTGGTGCAGTGACTGACTGCCCTGTCCACATATTCCAGTACCACCAGGACCAACCCCATCAGTCTACACAGCTCTGCTCTCTTCAGCCCAGGCTTTCCCTGTCAGCTCTAATCACCTACAGTAATCCCCCCATACCTGGATTCCATAAAAAGAAATTACCTTTCTTTTAGTATTTTCTACCCTGAGCCAAATTTATGGTGACCTGAATCGTTTTACTGTTGCTTCTGCAACTCAGTTCATCAATGCTTTACTTTCCTCTGTTCTTTACTTCACCAAATTGTTCCTTCCTCTTCACGATCAAGTCAGTCTCTCCTCTGAGGCCATCACTTTCCTTGAAGTGTTCTCATTGGGAGATTTATTTGTTTATTTATCTATCTCTTTATGCAGATACCTCAGGGACAATTCAAACTATTTCCTTTCCTTCTTTCTTCAAAAATCCTGGCTTATTTCACATTTATTCCACTGAACTTTGTAACTCACTTGCGGTGGTTCTTAGCTACTCAGCTCCTGTTTTCTGAAGAAGGCAGCTCCAGGCTTACTGTCACCATTCTCCATCCCATATTTCTTTGGAAGAAACTGGCCTCTTCCTTGGCTGCTTCCTCACCCAAAACCTTCATTCTCATCCAGTCACAACTTTCCATTCTCATGGTCACACCAAAGACCCTGACATTCCTGATAACTGCACTACTTTCGTACTGTAGCTAGAAAGCTTTCTGCTTCCTTTACACCATCCACCATGATTCACCTTCACTTTCTTTAGTAAAACAGTTTTTCCTAATCTATGGGACCCCTGGAAAGGCCCAATTATTTCGCCACAGTCTTATTTTCTATCACCATGGTTATTTCTTCGCATTCATTTTAGGAAGTCCAAGTTTGTAATTCACTATTTAAACATTTCGTTTCCAACATTCTTAACTCTTTTCTACCTTTCTTCATCTGGGCAAACACCACCCGAGTATCCACACTCCTCTCCTCTGTGTCCCTTGAGCGGGTGAGCATGCAGGAAGCTGCCCCCCCATGCTGTCTCGTGATAAGGAAAGATGTGTCTTTATTCTCCTCAAAGACCAGCTGTTCACCTTCTCTCCATCATTCCTCCTGCTTCCACGTAACATTTTTTTCATGCTCTACTAGATCATGTCCAGCAGCATAACTATCATGTAAACAATATATAAACACAAAGCTCTATAAAGGTTTTCCTATAACCTTCATGTTATAAATGGATAAACTGAACCTGAGAGACATTAAAAAACTTACTGAGGTCATACAGCTATTCAGGCAGAATAGGGTGATTTTATAAGCTATAGTTTTTCTAGTATTGTACTAACTAACCTGACTGCACGATTGACTGAAATAACTCAATAACAATAACTAATAGATCAAACTCCAAAAACATTTTTTGTAGCTAAGATAAGCATTTAAGAAGTATAAATAAAATTATAAAAAGGATTGACCTTAATATGTGAGTCAATAATATGGGATAGATACCAAATTTGTGGGGTAATCTGCTTATTGCCAAAAACATATCCATGTGTGTGATTTACTGTTTCTTCCACCTAGAAAGCCAAGACACCACATGTATATCAAACTTCTCATTAGTGAGCTAGTGGGTTCTGTGAATAGATTTTGAAGCAAAGATAATTACAGATGCCCCTTCTTGAGTATTCTTTGTCATCACAGAGTTTTATCATTTGTAACAATCATATGGCAAATATCTGAATAATGAAAATTTCCAACATATTGTTAAAACCCAAAGAGGTCTTGCATCCCACAGAAAACTGTTCACAGACATTAAGAAGGAATTTTCCACAAAAGATGTTAAATGACGGATGGGTATGAACAAGGAAGAATTAATGAAATTTAACTGTGAGTGGAAAATTCATCTTTGGTTCTGCTTTGAACAGAACACATATTACAGCCACAAGTGAGAAATGAGAAACCTCTCATCGAAAATCTGACTTCTCATTCTTACTGTGACACATTTATAGCTTTTCCAAGAATTTGACTAAAGACAGCTAGAGGAAGAAAAAGAAAAAGACAAATGAATTAGAAATTACCTCATCCATAATCTATGCCCACATGAGGAAATAATGCTTTCTCAAAAGCTGGGCCATGGATTAACTGTCAAATAAAAAATCTATGTATAAATATTTGACCTACACACAAAGTATTAAAGTAATTTCAGCTACATATGTCTATGAGAAAGTCAATGCTTATCTGGAATTAGCAAACTGTTAGATGAGAAGCCCTGTTCTAATCTGAAGGTCTGTTTAAACAATAACTAAAGAGAGCTTAACATAATAAAAGAGGCTGAAAAGCAAGGGAGAGAATGTGTAAAAGAGGAAATTAAAATTGTAATTAAGCAATAGAGAAAATGCTCCATCAATAATTAAAGAATAACAAAACAAAGATGAGATGATTTTGCCACCTAATAGAAAAGTGTGTGTGTGTGTGTGTGTGTGCATGTGTGTGTATCTGTGTGTAAAATAACAGATAACAGACAGGATTCTGTGGAAGAGAGGACATTTTTAACTATATTAATGGGAATGTAAAATGACAAATGTGAAAAAAATGTATGTAAAATGCCTTAAAAAGTTAGTTGCCTTTGACACAGCTATCTGTTTATCAAGAATTTATTTTAAGGAAAGAATCTGAGATAGAAACTTACATTTTGACATAAAAGTGGTCACTGTACAATACTACTGTGCACAAAGCGATCAATGTACAACTTTTAATATTTTTAAAATTTATTATTATATCTCTGATATTCATGATTGTTTACATTTATGGAGTAAAAAGTAATATTTTAATGTGTGTACACAATGCTGCAGGATTAAATTAAGCTAAGTAATGTATTAATTGCCCAATTTATCTATCATTTTTATAGTAAGACATTTGAAATTTACCTTCTTATTCTAAAATATATAATGCATTATTTTTGATTACTTACTCTAATGTGCAGTAGGTCTGAAAACCTACTTCTCTCTTCTGTCTGAAACTTTGTACCCTCTTTCAAGATAAAAATACTATAAGCAGTCAGACAGGGCTGGGCCTTTGAAGGAACCAGTGCAAAAGGCCGGATATCTTGCAATTGTGAGGGAGACAGACACCTTTGCTGTAGGCCAGACCTCAAGACAAAAAGATAAATCAAATGCACCCACAGACTTCCTAAGGATAAACATCAGGAATTGATATTCTAAATAGGTCTCTATCACCCTGAGGAAGCCAGGCTTAACCATCTCAACCCCCTACAGGAAGAGACACTACTCTCCTGACATGCCCAAGGTGACTGCTTCCCCATTTGTCCTGATTTAAACAATTTTACCTAAACAATTGATCTTATTGGTTAACCATAGTTTTGTCTCACCTCATGCCCACCTTGAGAGTTCCCATGTTTTCCCCACCTTGACTTGCCTCACTTTGTGGTTTTGTTCTATAAAAGTCCCTAGAAAAGACAGTCTTTGGAAACCCACTTAGGACCCCTTCTGTCTCTCTCTCAGACAGAAGCTTTCTTTCTCTCCATTGTAAGCTCTTAACATTGGAGCTCTTAACCTCCATTGTTCTTAAAATTCATTCTTTGACCTTAGAGAACATGAACTCATGCTGAAACATGTAGTAGGTAGGGAGTTTCATTCCCCTATATCACTCTGACCATCAGTTTCACATCCCTTTCCTTTTGGTAAGCATTCTTCTATTCTTTGCATCTATGATTCTACTAAATTATGCTTTACATAGAAGTGAGATCTTGTGGTACTTTGCTGATACATTTTTTTTAACATAGTGCTTTCCAGATTCATCCATGTTTTCACAAATAATAGGATTTCTCTACTTTTGAGAGGCTTAACAAATTCCATTGTGTATATAGTACATTTCCTTCATCCATTCATCTACTGATAGACACTAAGTTTTGTTCTATTTCTTGGCTACTGTAAATAATATTTCAAGGAAGTAAGACTTCTGTACTAAAAACTATAAAACATGAATGAAAGGAATTAAAGAACACACAAATAAATGGAAAGATATCCCATGCTCATGGAATGGAAGACTTAATATTGTGAAAATACCCATATTACCCAAAGCAACCCACATATTTAATGTATCTCTATCAAAAACCAGTATTAATTTTCACAGAAATGGAAAAACAATCAACAAATTCATAAACACTAAATAGTCAAAATAATCTTGAAAAAACAAAACAAAACAAAAAAACAAAGCTGTAGGCATCATGTTTCCTAATTTCAAATTATATTATAGTGAAACTGAAATTAAAGCAGCATGATATCACTCTAAAAATCCACAGAGGCAAATGAAACAGCATAGAAATAAAGTCATACATTTATGTTCCATTGGGTTTCCAAAGTATTGAAGGCAACGCAGAAAGCAGTCTGTTCAATAAATGGTGTCAGGTGAGCTGGACATTCCTATGCAGAACAATGAAATTAGACCCTTGTCTTATACCATACATGAAAATCAAGTCAAATGGATTAAAGACTTAAAATAAGATTCAACCAGGGATTTAGCTCAGTGTCATAAGTGCCTGTCTGGCAAGCATGAGGTCGTGAGTTCAATCCCCAGTACCAAAAAAAAAAAAAAAAAAAAAAAAAAAAAAAAAAAAAGAAAAAAAAAGATTCAAAACTAAAGTTATTAGAGAAAAATATGGGAATATCTCCACACAATGTGGGTTGAATAATCATTTTTTTAAAATATAAACCCAAAGCACAGGCAAACAAAAGCAAATACTGACAGATGAGATTATATCAAATTAAAATGCTTCTGCAAAGGAAACAATCAAGTGAAAAGACAACTCACAAAATGGGAAAAAATATTTGAAAACCATATATCCAAGAAGGAATTTATAGCCAAAATATATGAGTTCGACTCAATAAGAAGAAAACAATAACCCAATTATAAAAATGGTCACAGGACTTGAACTTATATTTCTCAAAAGAAAACATACAAATGATCAGTAAACTATCTGTAGATGTGAAAAAAATGTTCAGTATCACCAGTCATTAGAAAAATGTAAAGTAAAACCACAAAGCTATACCACCTCACACAGGTTAGAAGTTTTTAAGAAAAAGATAAGGATGGGAGAGAATGAGCAGAAAGGAGGACTAGAACATAGCTGGTACAATTGAAAGGAATATAATTTGGTCATTTTGCAAAGTAAGTATGGAGGCAACTTAAAAAGTTACAAACAGAGTTATCATATCACTCAGCAATCTCACTTCCAGTTATACAGCCAAAGAAAATAAAATTAGTATGTGCGGTAAATGTTTGGAAACAATTTACCAGTGGAGCACCGGGAGAATTGTGACGCATATCAGTCAGAACAGTTTACAGCCACTTAGAAACACATTTCAGGAGATTTTTAATAACATGACAATTCTTTAGTAATATATAGAAAATAAGTTTGCACATAGAAGGTGATCTCTTAGCAGAACAAAAACATATACACACTCAGACGCAGCTGAAAACAGGCTGGCACACTAACAGAGCTTGCCACTTCATGTTGATGGGACTACCGGTGATTTTAATTTTCATTTCTGTAAACAACTGGGCAGTAATGAATTTATGATACAAGAGAATTTCATCATGACACATATGACCATTAGTAAATTCTTTTAATCAGTTCTCCAAGTAATGCCTGCTCTCCAAATACAAGATTTTCTTCATTACACAGGCAGACCGTGTCACTGTTTATTAATTCTGGTCCAGTGGGTCTTGGTTTCCCACTTTTCATATGAACGGTTTTCCTTGTTAAATCATTTTAATCCCTTAAGTTATCCCTAGAGATTTTTCCTGGTGAAGCACAGACTAAGGGTTATTTATGAAGAATATACTTGATTATTGTAAGGTTTTTCATTACCATGAAACTTATTTGCTTGAAAAATTTAACTGTAAACTGCTATACTCTTCTTGAACCTATTTTCATAAAAAAGTATCTTAAAATATTGATTGTCTTTTAGTATCATACCCATTGCTCTTAAAAGCTTCCTGTGTATTAAGCTTGTTTCCCTAGCAAGATCTGGAAGTGGGAAATTCAACTGTTAGCATGCAACCTGGGGTCAGGAATATGGCCAATGCCTGTCTAGTGTTTGCTTACCTAGGAAGACATTCCTTTCTTGAGCCCAAATGCAAGTCAAACAAACACAAAACATTATTGCTTTATAAACTTTGTGCAATGGTCCCTGAGGATATTCTAGTTGATGATATTTACTTGGCTGGCTGTTTTCTGGACTGAATCAAATAGAGGTCCTAATCAGAATATTTAACTTGGACAGTCCAGTTCCAAAGAGAGTAACTCTGAAGTCTTGAGAAACTCCCTTTCCCTAGAATGTCAGTTCCAGTGTATGTTTTTCTGGGACATAAATGGAGATGACAGAAGATGCCAATGCAGACCACAAACTAATTCCAGAGGTTGTGATGATAAACGATTATTTTGAGGTTTATTCTGTGCTGGGCATAGTAATGGTACTTTCACATTTCATCTCATTGGATCTGTACAAATAACCCAGTAAAGTTGGTGTGGTGATACTTACTTTAAAAAGCTCAGAGTGGTAAATATCAGATTTCCACTAATATATTGGAACCCTCCCAACCAATATAATACACACTTTCCTCTGGGGATTGGTTTGGTCATAAGTTTAACAAAAACCTGTAGCATTCTATAAGTTTGCTTTTGGAGATAGAATGTCTCAAAACATAGTTTAAAGTCATCTTTCTGTAAATGGAAGCAGACATCGGCTTGTAGACAAGAGATTTCTTGGTTTCTTAGGAAAGAACTGAGGTAAAGAATGAGGGAAGCAGCTGCTATATGTGTTTTTGGGAAAGGCCTCTGGTCTCCAGCTGACTTACCTAGGACTAACTTGGACCTGGAAATACTTTTTTCACTACAAACTACCCATGATGCTCATATCATAAAAATGTAGGGAAAGGGAATATTTAGGTTGGCAGAGACATGATTTGTACACACAGAAATCAATTTGCCAGATTTAGGATTTAAGGATTTTAATATTTCAAAATGTCCAAAGTGCTCTGGGTTATACAGATGGAACCAATAATTTCTCTTCTCAAATGTCACTCTGGAGTTAAAAGAACAGGAATCAGAACACTGGTTATGTGTTCAACTTCTAAGGCACATGATCAGAAAACCCTGAACATTCCTACACCTGTCTCTTCTCACTGAAACTGAAGATCATGGTCCCTCTGCCCCCATTCACCTGGAGTACATAAGAATACCTCTGAACACTCTTTATATACTTGAAGCTGACAAAAATCTCTATGAATTCTTCAGGAAATTTAATCACAGCATTTGGAAGTTTATGAATAACATGGTTCTTCTTCCCATAAAAAAGTGTAAGTGGATATATATGAAAATTGTACCTACATCATTTCAGAGAGTTTATGGAATCTCTGTAGCCATGGAAAACTCTAGAGAAAGTATTCTGTAAACTTTGGAGGTTGTTCTCCAAAAAGTCCCCTCAGGGCTCAAGATCTCCTCATCTTTGCAAATGATGCCAGTTTTCTTCTTGCAGGAAGCCAAGAATACTAATAATTTGACTATTTCCTAAGGTACTTATCCAGTTTATAAAGATCTGCATGCACTGATCTTAAATTTCTCATGTACTTGCAAGGAAAATGAGAATACTGGGAAGTCTGTAAATATTTGCAAGTTAGTTTGTTATAGATTGAAAACTGGTAGTCAACTTAACGCCAGCTGGATTATATCAGCATGGCGCTGGGTGTAGATATTTCACCTGAGGAAAGTTGCCAGCATAAATGGAGATGTGGAGAAGGAGAAGTTATCACGTTAGTTGCGTTAAGGCATTGAGGCATTGTGGCGTTGTGGGTTGTCCTATGAGTTGCTGTTTGAACCATTGGTTCTCCTGGAGAAGCTCTGGTCTTCACATCAAGCATTGCTTCCTGGCTCCAGAGAGGAAGACATGTGCCACTTGGTCTCCAGGATGAACTCGTCACTCTGGCTTCCTGGCATGTACTCAACTGTGCTTGTCGTCAGAGGAGCTCGGGGCCTCTGTGTCGCTAAGGATGGCTGGGGTGCTTTTCAGGTGCTTTTTGTTGTGAGTGTGACTTCTCGGCTCCAGCATAGAACCCTCAGCCTATCAGCACAGCTCCTTCACCCCGCTGGCATAGACTTTCTGGCTTCCACCGCTGACCTTTGGGCCTTCCCAGCACGGATCCGTAAAAGAGAGTGGTGTGAGTCCTTGTGGGCTCTAGACCTCCAGTTGGATTCATGGGAGGCATTGTGGTGAGCACTGGGTCTTCATCTGGACTCACGTGGGACATTGCTGTGGGGTTCAGGCTTTGGCTAATATTCTATGTCTTGGTGATGTGGATAGATTTCCTGAATTTTCTTGCGTGACCATCATAAAAATAATATTATGAACTCCATGTCCTGATTGGAATTGTTCTCCACACAACCCATGACTACAACATAGTCCTTCCTTATTTATTTATTATTTCTAGAGAAGTATTAAATATGTCCAAATTAGATAATGTACACACAATCTCTACTCCAAGGAATCATCCAAGGAAGCAGAACCTGGCTTCCTGACCCCTGTGAAAGCTATCTATTTGTCTTCAGCAAAGGTGTTGAACCCAAGGATTTGAGCACAACCCTGACAGCCCACTCCATCTCCAACTATGTAGGCTCAGGGAATATCACTCAGCGAATGAATCTCACATGTGTCCCAGGAATAAAATGCCAACAGTCATGTCTGGTCATGTTTTGTGGGAAAGAAAAATAACCATAAGGAAGAACCAAGTACTTTGGTGGATGTCTGTCTCCTAGGATCTTGAACTTTCTTCTTAGTAATAAAGAATTAAAATCAGGCCTCCTTAACACTTAGTTCTGTTTAAGGAAGGAGCAGTGTCTAATTCTGGCAGAGGAGGAAATTATATCTCTGGGCACCTTTCTGGCTGTTTTCCATGTGTTATCAAGAAAGGGTGTAATGCTGAGAAGTCTGGGATCCCTGATTACACTCTTCCTGTCTGCACTGAACTCCTTTGCATTTTTAAGTGAGTTATAAAAGAGCAGTTATACAAACTTGATAATGTAACATCATAAACAAATACAGCTGCTGCCAACACTAATTAAGAAACATCAGACTCTTCTGGCGCTATGTGCCCAGTGGACAGACTTGGAGGAAACTGACAAGTTTCTTTGGGGTGAAGATAACTCTTCCAGTCCATCTGTGAGTCACACAACTGGCAGTGACCAGGCAGGGCTCACATGCTGACCATGAATATGCCCTCCTTACTCCTAATCCCACTGGACTAACCTGCTCACAGCTTGGAGAGCTTTCCTCTTCCTTCCATGACCTACTGCACAGTTGTCCCTTTCAATGGTCATGTGCGTCTACAGGACTCAGAGCTTACAGACATGCAGTGCATCTGAGTGAGGCTGAGTTTCTCTATTTCTAGTAGGCTCCAAATGAAGCCCATTGCGTTGATCTGTGGACCATACACACTCGGAAAAGGAAGGTCTCTGGATTCGAGTTTGGAGTCTCCAACTTTCTTGGAATTCTCAAAATCTTTATAGAGGATTTCAATTTTAGCCTAGAGTTCCACTGTAGAATCAGCTCTGCATTCCTCTCCCTTACACCTCTATCAGACTTGGGTTTTGCAGCTGCATTCTGATTGGCCCCTTGACACTGACTTAACAACTTCCATCACTGCTTTCTTTAAATTTGTTTTCAAACTTTTCTTTGAAAATAAAGCCACATTTCATCATGTCACTCCCTTGCATAAAGTTATTCAGTGCCTTCCATCATAATTAGAAAGCAATGGTGTGTGTGTGTGTGTGTGTGTGTGTGTGTGATAATGAAGATTGAGCCTGGGGCCTTTGCACTGACTGTGTTACATCAAAAGACCTTTACTTGTTTGTTTATTTTTGTACCGGAAATTGAACTCAGGACCTCATGCTTGCCAGGCAGGTGCTGTGCTGCTGAGGTACATCCTTTACCCCTCCAAACCTTGTTTTAATTTGTATTTTTTGTTTTGGGACAGGGTCTAACTAAGTTGCCCAGCCCAGGCTCAAGCGTGTGACCTTCCTACCTTACTTTTCCATAGTGCTGGAATTAGAGGTGTGTGCATAACCAAGCCCAGCTAGACAGGAAACTTCTTAATAGGCCAGTGGTGTCGAACCTATGGCATGTGTGGTACAGCACAGCTTTTTTGTTGTTTTTTTTTTTTTTATCATTGACAGTTCTGTTATTGCATTTTTCTTTTAATGTAAGTTTTTTTTTTTTTTTCTAAACTAAAATCTCAGTACTTGAGTTTAACTGCAGTGTTGGCATTTTTGGACAAATAAATGGCTTTTGGGCTGCAGTTTGGATGCTCAGATTCTAAAAGGTTCGCCATCACTGCTTAGGCCCCGACCTTCACCGCAGCCTCATGTCTTCCCAAGGTTGTCTTCCCTTCATCTGCTTCTCAACAAATGCTGCGAATCCTAGCTGGAGAGGGGTGTCTGCCTCCATGCTCAAAGCAGGCTGTTTGGCATTTCCTACCCTCTGCTTCCAATCTACCCCCTTCCCCGCCAGCAGGCTCTTCCTCCTTCACAGATTCCACTTCCTCCAAATACGTGGCCCATTTTTTTCCCCCTCCTGAAAAAGGCTTTATTTTCTTTGGGTCCAAGATTTATCTACTGTCTGTTTACTTCTTTGTTTCCTTTACAAACAGAGCCCCCGCCCCCAAGGCAGAGGCTCATCTTTTCTGTTACATGCATAATGCAACATTAACAGCACACAGGGTTTAATGCCAATAAAGTAGTTAGTAAGTACTCAAGAAAGGAAGGGAGAGGGGAGGAAGGAAGGAAGGAAGGAAGGAAGGAAGGAAGGAAGGAAGGAAGGAAGGAAGGAAGGGTAAAAGGGAGGGAGAGAAAGGAAAGACTCAGTAGCCCTTATTGATTTCCTTCTCCTGCCATTTTATCAGGGTAGAGTAAAGACATTGTCTCCAGTCTTCATGAAACATGTTTAGCACTTCTTGCCAAAGATTCTAGGAAAGCAAATTAGCTCCTCATAGTCTTAAGTCACAAAATATGCATTTAATACCAAAGCACATTACTGAAGTTCAGGAGCAGATGCTGAGTAAATCATATGGGCCATGGCAATTTTTAATGGAAGAATACAATTATGATTAATCTATCAAAATTTCTTGTAAATAGCATACACACAGTGATTGCTTTGCCCCAGGAGGGATGCCCAATTTTAGTGATGAGAACAATGAAGTCAATTCTTGGACTGCCTTCCTTCCTTTCTCTCCTTCGTCTCCTTCCTTCCTTCTTTCCTTCCCTCCCTTCTTCCCTCTCTTCCTCCTTCCATTTTTCTTTCCCACCTTTTGTCCCTCCTTCCCTCCCTCTTTTCTTCTTTCATCACAAAACATGCATTTAATTCCTCCCTCCCACAAATAGCAGCTGAGTGTCTATAAGCTAGACTTAGAGAAAGCCAGCCAAAGAAGATGCGGCTGTGGCCCTTGAAACATTCACAGAGAGGGTCACACACTCAGAGACCCCACATCCAGGAAGCTACCATGTGTTTGATCAAACGTCATAGCACAGACCCATTTTCCACAGAGAACCAGACTGTGGGGTAAAGATCTTCTGGGAACTCTGCCGCTTCAGAAGTCCTTCATAATTCCATATTGTCAGTTGTGGATTTATTAAAGGTCACCAAAAAGCAATATCCTTCTCTACCAGAAAAGCAAACTCTGAATTAAGGTTTCCCTAAAACTACATTTCATGGTAATGAAGACTGCATTATTAAAATGGATTTTAATTTTACTGTTTTACTCTATAAAGTTGGGAAAAAGAATGATTAATTAAAGAGAATGCTTTCCTTTCTTTTCTCCCCTTGGGTGAGTTTTCACACCCATTTGGCCTAATTATCCCTGGCCAAGGGCCCATCCAATTGCAGTTGAATGCAGCTAACAGCCAGGAGGATTGTCTGCTAGCTCCTCCAGGGCCCAGGCACTTGCAGGGACTGAGTAGCTCTGACACTCTGGGTAAGCCCATCATGACTAGCATTACATCAAGTGATTATGTAAATTTGACTTCTAAGAAGTAATTGAAATAGATTGTTCTCATTTTTCCTCTATGAAAACTTCATGAGACATTAGCTGCAATCCCCAAAAGAGACACAGGCGAATGGTTGTGACTATTGCTCTAAGTGTCTGACATGGAAACATTCTCCAGCGTATTCTCATAGAATCCAACCCTGTTCCATCAGGAGGGGAGGGCCAACTCTTTGGAAGAGTCTCAAGGAGCATGAGCTCTTGGAGAGCAGGACCTGAGCTGGCTCTCTCAGTCTCCCTGACCTCGGTACAGTACTCAGCACAGATTGGGGTGCCCTCGAACTCTGCTGAGTGAATGTACAATCCCTCAAAGCACATTTGCTGGCACTGATATTTCGGCTTCTGAATAATGCCTGTCACCTTAGTGCTCTGTCTGTGAGTCTTGTTTGGCTCTATCTTCCCATAGCAAAAATGATTCCTATGTTTCTAATAAAAAAAAAAATTACGCAAGTACCTCTTGAGAGGGGCACTTGCTATTTCTTAAGTAGACATGACTCTTGTTCAGTATCTAAGGTCACACATCTTTCTGGGCCCTCCTTGGCCACTGCGGGCCATCGACTAGGATGGACAGTCTCAGCGCTGATGCCACTTTCAGCTGTTGCTCTGCTAGGTGAGGTGGTTCTGTCACCTCCCTACACTCATGCCTTTGCAAAACCCTCCTTGGTATCTCTGAGTTCCTGTACGACCAAGTTCTCTTGCTTGGGGTCTCTGAGTTAAAATAGTTTCCAACAAAGGTAAATACAGTAAAAGCAGCTAGAATTCAGCATATAATGGAAGAAGGAAAATAGGTTTTCAAATTGGTTAGCCTGGAGTACAAACTAACTCTCTGCTTGTCAGCCTCCCCAAGCCTCAGTTGTCTCATTTGTAAATGGAGATGAAAAGATATCATAGAGTTGCTAAGAGCATTAAATTAGGTAAAATGTATAAAATGCTTACATTGCATCGGAAATGCTGCAGTGTCTAATAGGAAGGTGGTTTGCTATTATCTCCAAAGCCTAGGCACGCCTGTTACTGAAACCAGAAAACATAAACGTGGCATCCTTGCCTATTTCTGCCAGAGAGCTTCGGCCCTCGGTCAGCGTGGTGCCAGGTAAGTGCTGTGCAGGACACAAGCCCAAAGCACTGCTCTGTCCACCTTCTTATATATTCTCCCTTGTGACACTGACTAAATATTCTTGTGAGAGCTGCAGGGCAAGTGCTCCAGTCAGAACATCTGTCCATTTATCTTCATCTAGGCTCAGATTTTCAGCTGGAGTTGTTTGAACAGGAAAATAACTTCAGGGACAGGACAGTCTCTCCCCAGGCCTTGTTTGTTAGAGTAACAGAGTACAAAATTCAGGTGTGACTTACACCATATGCTGTGTGGCTTCTCAGGCCTTTTGTGGCTCATGACCCATAGGGATCCTCTTGGGGGAAATGCAGGAGTGGCCAGCTACACCAAGGACCAAGAAAACCAAAGCCTTACACGTTCCCTTCTCCACACATCTTTCTCACTGCTAGTTAACTGAGCTTTAAAAAAATGAATTCTGAACGTGGGTGCTAAGAGATCCCCTCAAGATTATCTGATCTGCTTCTCTCATATTAAATTGGATAAATGGAGCCTCAAAGAAGGAAAGTAACTTGTCCAGGGTCACATACTTAAACAGTAGAAATGAATTTGAAATCCCTACACAGTAGCTGCTTCTCTCCTGTATGTAGCTAAAATTTTTATAATACAAGTAATCCTCAAACATATTATGGAAGCACTGAATTGAATAAATTCTATAAAGAGCTTTTATTCATTTTCCAGTCTCACACCAGGTGAACTGTTACCAGGTCTCAACGCCTGTGGATCTTTATTAGCTAATGAGCTCTGCGGTCTCATCTTCCTGTCTGCAGAATGTCCCCCTTCTGATCGCCAGTTGATATATTTCTGGGTCCGCTTTGCTGGAGGTTCTCAGGTTGAGTGTCACAGGAGGGAGTGTACTGAGTGCACTGTGTCCCAGCCTTCTCGCTGAGGCCTGATGCTGTTTGAAAATAATTCTTAGTCTCCTCCACTGCTACCCAAAGCTGCATATCTATCTGTCTTTTCCTCCAGGCTTGGGGCTGCTGCACTCTGCACACCCAGTCATCTGCTGCCTGCAGGGATCAGGAGGAGGCTCCTTGCTTCTGATGAAAGGCATTTCTTTAAGGACTATGAAGAAGTGTTGCTTGTGCCTGCACTTCAAAATGGTGCTTGGGCTTTTCTCCTACACTTATTGTTTTGCCTGGTCTCAATTACAGTGCTTTGTTCTGCCCAGGAAATGGACATGGCAGAATCTTCTGTGATGCCTTTCAAAGACCCACAGGGTAGGTTTTTGAAATTTGCCTCCCATGTTCCCTGGTGGTATACGCCTGGTCTAAGCTGCAGCGGGTATCTGGAACTACCTACTACTCTTGCATCCTGCTTGATAAGAGAAGTGAGCTACACTCAGGTAGCTTGTTAGCATCACTGTAAGAATTTCTTTTAAGAAATCCTATTGCCTAACCCATTCCCAGATCAGTTGCATCAGGGCCTCTCTGGCTGGGACTTGGAATCTGTGTTGAAACAGAAGGCAGGAAGAGCAGTCCCCTGAAGATTGCTTCTTTACTGGGATGGGGCACAAGGGAGCTTCCCAGGTGCTAGGGATGCTGTATACCTGCATCTTGGAAGCACAACGAGATGACAGATTTTGCTGGGGAAGGTAATGGGTACAGATGTCATCACTGTCAGTGTCCCTTGTTGGTCCCAACCCCAGTCTCCTGCTTTTCCCACTCAAAAGATGCCTGCTGGAAGAATAAACAAGCAAGCTTCAAAGCACTGGGAAGCAGCACTGCAGCAAAGGAAATAAATCACCTCATTTTGTTTTAGTTTAGAGACCTATGTGTTCTGTGTTCTTGAACTTGTTTTTCAAATGAGAGAAATCTATTTAATATGCTGGTTTGAAGATGCTTTTTAGGCTTCAATAAAAGGAGCTTAATGCAAATGCCATTCTGGGTATTGTAAGAATGCCAGGGCTTTTTGAAGGTCACCTTGCATTTGTAGGGGGCCAAGACAGGAGGATCAGCCATCCAGTTTGCCTGGGATGGATAGTTTCTCACAAAACAGGATTTTTCATGCTAGATCTGAGAAAGTCCCAACAATACCTGGACAAATTGATCATTCCGCCAAGAAGTGCTGCTAAGAGTTGATTCAGTTTCTCATACTGATCACAAAGGTGACACAAGGTTAAGAATCTGAGGCTTGTGGGACAAGATACTACTGACAGCTAAGTCCAGGCCCCAAGGTCCATGGCAGAGCACTTTCACGATCTTCAGCTCATGTTCCTGAAAACCACAAGCCACTTGATACCCTTCATCCTTAATTAGAAGAGGAAAGCTCACAAACACATTCGGGTGGGTATGTTCCTTATTTTGTGCTTCTGTTATCTGTCGATAGCTCTGGCCTCCAAGTATTAGGCATCTAGAATTTTTTAAATTAAGTTTATTGGTACATTTTAGGCATACATTTTTGCACCTGTACATGATATAACTTGATCTTTTTGCCCCCTGCTCTATCCTCCCTTTGACTCCTCATCCTTTCCTTAGTTACAAAAACTTTCTTTCCATTTTTTCCTTGTTTGTTTCTTCATCATCTATGATTAGGAATCACTGCAATAACTGATAATAGCATTATTAGCCACTTTTTAATGATCTGGGAACTGTAGCCCAAGTCCATCTGAATTCACAGCCCATAAGCTATTTAGTGTACCATGCTGAGCCTGAAGTAGCTGAGGATGCTTGTTGTATCTGCGGTCCCCCGAAAGCTACTAGAGAGCCCATCCTGCCCTTCTAGAATTTCTACATACTGATTCCCTGGCTCCTGCCTCCCTAGATGTGTTCCCATCATGCTTTTCCCGGATCTTGTAGTGATTTACCAGCTTGAGATTTTCCACATTTATTGAGACTTTAACAGAATCACAACAACAGTAATAATAGCACTATGCGCTTTACAACCTTGCTTCATGAAAACTTCATCCTATAAGGTTGTTTTCAGGGCTGCTGCACAGTGGAAGAAACTGGCTTAGAAAGATTAAATAATTTATCAAAGTGTGTTCAGCTACTAAGTGATACTACCAGGGACCAACTCCACATATATCTGATTCATTCACTTAGCTCAGACAAACAACGAAGGACACAGATCTTTAGAATGTTTCTGAGGACCCCTGGCAGGAAAAGTTTCCCCAATAACCACCGCCTACAAACAACCACAATTATTTATCAGGAATACCCTCTGACTGAAGGGGCAGGAAATGCATTCAATTAAGGTTTCATGCAGAGTCAAAATTTATGACTCTCCTGAGGAAAATACTAAGACATCACCTTAATCATAATTAAAAATGATACTCAGTTTCCATCTGATATGCATCTAAATCTATTTTAGTGTTATTACTGTGGAAACAGATTCTCCATCAGTGTTATTCTTGGCTCATAAATAAGCTAAAGTAAAAGCAAAATAAATTTTAAGTTGGAAATATCAACGTAAATGCTTTTTACAAGTTCTTTTATTTACAGTCACAGATTCACAGTTTATTGAGTACAAACTTTCAAAAAAAAAGAGTGACATATATCTGTACTGCATATAAAGAAGTATTTAAGAAAACAAGAAAATCAGTGATACATGTGTCCTAACCCAGTGCTGTCAACCATTTGGATTAGAACAGCAGAAAACCACAAATACTCTTTCTCAGTCCCCTGGAGATTAGTAACCAAGTGGGGACTCACAAAGGGTGAGGCTACTGTCCAAAGCCACTGAGAATCTCTGGAGTCAGAGATTCTTCCCTAACCATCATGGGACCCTTTCCCTCAAGAGCTGGGCTGGCTCTGGAGAAGGGAAAGAAACACACATGGAGGCTGTGGGCATTTTCAGGTTCTACCTTTGCCAGTTATCCTATTTTCCTTTCGGGAAGTTAACATCCTCTGAGAAACGGGCTGGGAAAGACTATCTACTCCCACATGCTATATCATATTAAATTTCCTTCCAAGGTCACTCTGTTCCTTATTCTTATTCTGACACACTCACTACTATCCTTCCACAAATCCATTTCACTCATCCTTTAGGTTAAGTCTTAAACCCTCTTCTGTTTTGTAACCTTAATGCATTGTTCCTCCATCAGGATTTCAATTATCCACAACTGAGCAATTCCTTTATTTAAATACCTGTTTCTCCTTTGACCCTTGGTGCTCTGGGGGTGAGCTGAGGTGTCTCTGTTTCTGCATTCACCACGCGTTGTTTTTTGTTTGTTTGCATTCACCATGCTTAACACCATCTCTAGCATGGAAGCAGTCACCTGACCATATTCACTGCACTGAACTAGCATTTAATTGAAAATGTTTTACCCTAGAACTTGTATCTGCTTGATTTTCTTATAGATATACTTACATCTAGTTATTCCTTCAGTAGATATTCCTTGAATACTGACTAAGCTCTCAACTTGAGGGAATAAAAGCCAAGTACAAAATTGCTAGTTCCACAATACAGAATTGTCAAATCAAAAGACAAATGACATGTATACCAGGACTAGGAGATCAAGCCCTCCCAAAGTGTCTTTCAAGATACCCAGCCTGAATAAGAAGATCTATTGTGGAAGGGGTACAGGAAGCTTGGGGCATGCCACACACACCACCTTCTGCAGTGACACCTGCACATTAGTATGGCTAAATTCTGAGAAGTCCACAGTGACAAATGCTGAGGCATTTTTCAAATCCTGACACTTCAAAATTTACTAGGCTAAACAACTCTCTCTCTCTCTCTTTCTCTCTGATAAAAAATTAACATTCTGAAGAAGCAACTGTTGCATAATTATTGCAATAAACATCAAACTAAAACTGCAAACCTAATAAAATAAGTACAAAAGGAAATCTGTTTGGGAAGGGTTCCAAAGAGCTGATCTCTCCTTTGGATAAGTAAAGAGTTGGTCTTAGTGAAAGGCCATTCTCCTGCTGTTAAATTTCTGTCATTAAACTTTTATTAAGTGGCTATTATGTGTCAGATGTGAGCTTTGGGGGTAGAGCTATAGACTCAAACTTTACACTGGACCTGTAGAGCCTGAGCCTGGTGTGTGTGTGTGTATTCACACGTATGAACACTAGCTAATACAGGGATCCTTCCCACAATGGTCACTGTCAGCTAGTTAGTTATAAAGAAGAAACAGAGGAGATGCCACTTTCTGAAGGGAGTTAGGCAGGTCCCACATAACTTAATGTCTTGGCGGTGATGTGAGCTTGACTCCTAATGTAGTCTGCTTCCTGATAATTACTACAAAGTGAAACCCAGCCCCAACCAGGGTTCACTGTCTGCCCCCTTTCATCCCTCACTATGCCCCATCAGGCAAGTATGTGGTGCGGAGGGGCACCCCAAGGTGTAGACCTCTGGAATGTGGCTATAACATCCTGGTCTGACTGCCCTGTTACTCTTAGCGGAGTCCGAAATGAGTGCTTCCCTTCCCACTTGAGGTAGGCAGTCTTCCACTCTGGCCTCTGGCACTTGGTAGATAGGTCTCTCTCCCAGCAGGGCAAGTGAAGCATGCACATGGGTCTCAGTTTCATAAAGAAGACCAGGTGTACTGTGTTTTATCAGGATGGAGTAGTCCCATCTCTGATGTGGCCTCTCTCCAAGCTTCTTCTTCCACCTCTGCGATGCAGAGAGATAAACTCAATTCAGGGTGTTTATGTAATACTGACTTGCCCTGGAATCACCTGTAAATTAAGGTAGAGTGCAACATTTGACACAGTGGATTTGCAGACCTGAGATCCTGCATGCATAGCTATCTCACGGGGATGCTGAAGTTGCTGTCCCATACACCGTACTCGGAGAAGTAAGAAGCCAAGCTTTCTTCCTCCTCCCGGAGTCTATAATGCCCAGGTTCTCAGCATTTGTGGTGAAGGCCTTCCATGTCCAAAATACAGTCATCGTGGGTGTTCTTCAGTTTTCAAGCCAAACCATCACTTTCGCTATGTCTTGGCAGCCACCTGGGGAGCAATGAGCATCTGTGCCGCGTGCACTCCTTTGCAGTGAGGTACGCACACGTGTACAGGACAGAGACCCGCTCTCTTCACCCTGTGTGTACCTAAGCCTCCCTTTATCTGCCAAAGATGGACAAAGGAAAGTAACATTCCCCAGATGTCTTAAGATCCCAGGACCCACTTATGACACAGCCCACCAGTAGGCAATCATTTGTCCATCAATGGCTTTCTTATTCTAACTTTAGAAGAGAAGAAAGAAGCACATTTTTGCCTTCATCCACTACGGATAGGTTTTCATACCCCTCCTGCGTGGTTGTGCTTGTCTGTGGTGGAAAAGGATGTGCTATGAGAGGAGAAGCCCTTTGCTTCCAGGCTACCACTTGGAAAACAGAACCTCACCAGTCAGCAAATAGATGCTTCTGAATTTCAGGGAAGCAGCAAAGTGCAAGAGCTGCAATGGCTTAGCAAGATTCAGAGATTAACAGTGAATAAGGCAGAAGAAACTGTTGATTAAAAAACAAAAAGAAGCATGCAAAGCGTACAATAACCATGCACAGAATCCCAAATGAGAGGCAACATAGGTCAGCTGAGGCCCTGCATCCCTGGAGGAGATGGGGGTAATATCGCAGTCTCCTACACAGGGTTACTGGGGGAGGGAGCACTTTCCCTGCACAGGCTGTTGGGCAGCCAGGACTCTGTCAGGCCCCATTGCCTCTGTGAATGCCAGATGCAGGCAGTCTGGGGAATGGGAGTCTTGTCCTCTCATAAAGTTCAGAGTCCCAGGAGCTCCCGCTGCCTGTTAACTGTCTCCACGGGCAGGCAAAGGCAGAGTGTCAAAGCCCTTGAGGCCCAAGAAAACACGGTTGACACCAGCCAAGTGGAATCAGCTGGGGTGAAGGCTGTGTCTATGTCTCATATTGGGAAAAGTTAACTCCCAGACTCTGGGAGGCCAGGAGTGGGGACAAATGCTCAGGCTCAGGCTCCAAAATGGTTCTTAGGCAAAAACTATTCCAGTAGGAGGCCCCTGGGAGTTGTAGAGCCACCTTCTCTAGTGTTACCTTTCAAATGTGCTTTGCATTTCTGCTCAGATATCTCTTGAAAAATTTCTCTTGAAAAGAACTGAAGATACATTTAAAATGGTAATGTGTTTTCTATGAAAGTTTCTTAAGGAAAGCTTTACAAATTCCTGGATTGGATAAGGTCCATGTTTATTTATTCATGATCTACTGCACAGATCCTCTGTAGAACATAAAGCAATTATATTAAACAGCATATGTGCTGGTTAAAGGCCTAATTTTCTTCTAGACAGGAAGATTCCAGAGCCTCCACTTTTCCTGTGCACTGATACCTCATCAGATTCTAGTACCATCCTGGTACACAAGTGCCCAATGAAAGTTTTTTTAATGCATGCATAAATAGTGGTAACCAATTGTGCCAGATAGGACAAGGAAAGTAGGGTCAGGGAAAGACACCTAGGAACAGTTATAGGACATGTGTGTGAAGACTGGAGCCAAGTGCAGGATCAACTCCCTCCTCAGCCAGCTCTTATGTTTTCTCCACATCCAGATCTTGCCTAGTGCCCTGGATCACAGAACAAGTTCAGTGGATTTGTGAATTTGAAGTCTGTACTCCTCTCTCTCATCTGTGGCAGATATCACTATTTATGTTTGCACATATTTACTCACTGAAAATGGACCTATGTTTAGAATGTTTAGAATGCTGGCTACTAAAGCTTTCCCCGCAGGCACTGCCAATGGCCTGGCAATGACAGAAGATGTAAAAACAATTTTCCATTCTGAACATAGATGTGGGGGTGAGTGACACAACTTGACAAAGCAGGTGTAAGTAACAACACAGCATGGCACTCTTAGTATTCTTTCCTTTCTTCTTTCTCTTTCCTTCTTTTAAAAAGTTTGTTATGTTGTTACAAATATTGAGGAAACATAAAATGATAAGTACAACTCACAGTCTCTAAGCTAATTTTGTTGCACTATCATTTTTCCTGTTTTTTCACTTTGTCTAGAGTTAAATTATTTGCTATCCTGGAATTTCAGTGCACTGAAACCTGGTGGCAGAGGACACATGACATTCCTCTCATGCTTAGCCTCCTAGATAGATGATGGCTAGCATGTTATCCAGAAAGAGGAAGGTTCTTTGGTGGAGAATGCAATGATACTTAAGATATTGGCTTCCTCTTTGGTTCCAGTTCCAGAATTCCTGAATTCCCGGTCAGTCTTTAATGCTCTAATCTCTCAAAGCTGGTGCATCCCAGCCTTGCTTCCTCAATAACTCTTTATTCTTGTGCTTTACTAAAAGCAAGGTCAAGAATCATCTACCATTAACAAGGACCCATTTCTCGGTTTGTGGGAAGCACATCCGCATACAGGCAGTTGGGTGTGATACATGTGTGCATCACGTTACATCTGTATTGCTGCTGTCACATCTGCCCTCTCAAAATCCTGATAAGACAGTATTATTACCTCATGGTCATTTTCAGTTGAGAAAATGAGGTTCAGAAACAGTCTGTAACTTGCTCGAGCTTGCTCTATTGGCAAACAGTATAGTTAGGTGAGGACTCAAATCTTTGTTTCCAAATTTCATTCTTTTCCCAAATGTCATCAAGATTGTCATGACTATTTTCTTTGTTCGTGATAATTTTCTCAGCAAGTAACTATCATAAAAAGCATGGTGCATTCAGGTACAATTAAGATAGACCAAGCCTGGGGCTGGGGTTTGGGAAATTCCAAGGACAGAGGTCAGTGCACAGATGGAATAGTGTGCCCAGGATCATAGGTACACAAGTGCTTATTATCCTGTCTTCTGTAGTGAGATCAAGCAAGATAGAATTGTTCTCTGTCTCTGTCTCACTCTCTGTCTCATAAATATGAGTATGTATGTATGCACAAAAATATGTATGCACACAAATACATATACAATTTCATCTCTTATGAATTATACTTTTTTCATACTTTTTATCAGTGACCTTAATTGATAGCCAACTGGTATTCAACAAAGGTGCAAAGACCATGTATTGGGGAAAGAATAGTTTCTTTACTAAGTGTCACTGAAAAAAATGGATCTCTACATGCAAAATGATGAAACTAGACCCCCTTATCCCTCACTATATATAAAAATCAACTCATTACTTATGAAAGACCTAAATATAAGGCCTGAAACTATGAAGTTACTAGAAGAATACATAAAGAAAATGCTTCAGGACATTTCATTGAGCAACAGTTTCTTTAAAAAGATCCAAAAGCATAGGAAATAAATAAGAGCAAAAAAAATCAATGTGATTATACCAAACTAAAAAGCTTCTGAATAGCAAAGAAAATAATGAGTAAGTGAAGAGACAGCCTACAGAATAGAAGAAAATATTTGCAAATTGTGTTATCTATGACAGGTTAATATCCAGATATGTATAGAACCCAAAAACTCAAAAGAAAAATATCTGATTTTAAGATAGTCAATAGAGAGAAATGGATATTCTCAAAAGAAGAGATATACACATATACCCACAGCCAATAGGAACATGAAAAATTTTCAGCATCACCAATCACCAGGCAAATGTAAATAAAAACCACAAAGAGAGATCATCTCTGTCCAGTTAGAATGGCTATTATCAAAATGAGAAAAGATTAAAAAATGCTGGCAAAGATGAGCATAAAAGGGAACATTTACACATCATTCATGGCAAATAGAGCCCTTGTGGAAACAGTATGAAAGGTCCTCCAAAAATTAAAAAAACAGGACTACCATATGATCCAGCATTTCAATACTGAGTACACATCCAACAGAAATGAAATCAGTATTTTGAGCAGATAGCTTTTGTCTCATGTTTATTGCAGCACTATTCACAACCACCACGAAATGGAAACCACTTAAATATCCATCAACAGATGAATAAAGAAAATGTGGTTCATACACGCAATGAAATACTATTCATCCATAAAGAGCTGAAATTCTGTCATTCTTTACAATATGGGCAACACTGGAGACTATTATGTGAGATAAATTAGGCAGAGAGAGACAAGTACTGCATGATCTCACTCACATGTGGCTTCTAAAAAGCGTGATCTCATAGAAGTTGAGAGTAGAGCGGTAATTACCCAACACTGGGGACACAGTGGAGAGAGACAGATTGAGAAAGGGTGATTGATGGGCACTAGTTTATGGTCAGATGTGAATAAGAAGCTGTGATGTGTGAGTGCACAGTAGGGTGATCATGCTCTGTATTTTAAAATATAGAAGGATTTTGAAAGTTATCACCATAAAGAAATGATAAATATCTGAAGATATGTTTACTCTGGTTTGACATGACACAATATATACAT
The DNA here is from genome assembly GCA_004027455.1 of Hydrochoerus hydrochaeris. Lineage (NCBI taxonomy): Eukaryota > Metazoa > Chordata > Mammalia > Rodentia > Hydrochaeridae > Hydrochoerus > Hydrochoerus hydrochaeris. The sequence continues at coordinate 281,235 of PVLA01000245.1, read as the reverse complement.
GAAACCCGACATTATACCCCAGAAGTATATAATTTTTTTAATGTATTAATTTTAAAATTTGTTACACAAATGAAGGCAGGATACGTCTTACAGTTGATGGTCTCTCAATCCCTACCCAGGCTGGTTATGATAGAGTTTTCTGTTCCAATGTGTACAGATAAGGTTTGAAAAATGGCTTTTAGTACTGGTGGTCTGGGACACAAATCACTGAGTGGTTTTAGGAAACAGTTGCATTAGAAAAATGCTTTTCCTGGTACCAAGGATGGTTCTGTGAAGAAGCCCTCAGGTTTGAACAGCTCTGCATGTCTGTTGACGAGCCTCTGATTGTGAAGTTGATTTGGAAACCCTTGGACTCTTTAATTTTAGTTATTTTAGTCATAGACAAAAGTGATAAAAATTTTAGTTATTTTAATTACAGGTAAAAGTTCGTTTTAAAAATTCTTATTAATTAATAAGTAGAAAATAAAAATTATATGTATCAAAAAACACTGTTTTTCTTTTTCTGGTGATACGTGCAGTTGTGAATAAGTAAGAATTGTACGTCTGGTGTGTATCAAAATTTCCAAGTTCTCTAATTTTACTTTTCATGCTGCCAACTGCCCTCTGACAGACTGGCATGAAAAACTAAATTATCAGTGCCAAGGTGGCAAGCATTGGTTGGAGTTTGCTAAGATAGATGATGAGATGCAGTGTAGATTTAAGAAATGGGTGGAAATATTTTTTCCATATGTCACTTTGACCCACCTTCTCAGATGAATGCCTTCATTTCAGCCAGGCAATCTAACTTCTCTTTTAGAAATACATCCATTGTAATATACAACATGAATGCTGAAATAAAAATCACCTCTGAATTCAAATCCCATTTTGCCCAAATTGTACTATTATTTCAACGCATCACAGATTTCTTTGTAGTCAAACTGAAGGCTCTGAGGCAATCTTGCAATAGTTCTTGAAAGCTGACATGTTTTAAATTGCCCTAACTCAAATTAAAATGGTTTTGACATGATGTTTTGAGCAGGCATAGTGTTTAATAGCAAACATTCCTCATATATTAAGCAGGATTGGTCAGTCTAATTCTAAAAAGATGTCAAAATGAATATGCTGCCAACAGATGTTTAAAATTCTAGCCAAATTTGCTTGTGTTGTTTTTCTTTCAATGTCTTGGAATGTAAAGGGAAAGTTCCATTTAGGAAAATAAAGGGAAACCTCTGATAATCAGTTATTAAACAAGATGCAAGAAAAATAGATGAGGTTTAAACTTATTTCTTTTTCTTAGTAGAAATAAAACATATCAAGAATAGTTGCTTATGGATAGTACAGTTTTGTTTTTTTTTCTGCTCTGTGCAGGAAATGTTCTTAAAATAGAACACAGAGAACTTTCTACCTGAAAACCGTGCATAATTCAGCATAGACAGTGAACCATAATCTCTTTACTGTTTGGGTAAATGGTTTGTATTCTGGAGACAGAAATTTTCCAGATAGCATTGAAAAGTCAGATTATATTTCTATTTAATAAGTACCTGTCACAATTGGAGGCTCTGGAAATCCATCCTTTGACCCAAAAGGATCAGGAGAAATGTCTTTTTTCCTCAGATCTGAGACAGGATGCAAGTAGCTTTGGAGTTGATGCTTTGAAAAACATCAATGCTTAGTTGTGAGCATATGAATATGTGGAATGAGGCTATGTGTTTGAATACCAGATAAGCTTATATGCAAACATATGTTGATTTCTTTCCTCTGTAATTGGAAATACTAAATTGGCATGTGCAAAACTTCATTAGGTTTTTATTTGTTTACAGAAATATTTTTGAGATGGTAGAGCAAAACATTTAAAAATTTGACTTAAAAATACGTGGGCAAATTATTAAATCCAAATGCCTTTCAATTTCACCATTTATAAAACAAGGATAAAGATTGTATCTAATAAAATTTCACCTCATGAAAATGTAGGAAATGTCTTTTGTATAAATCCAGAACTCTGGGAAAAATGTACAAAACAATATTTTTCAGATATTGGAAAACAGGCAGAACAAGATAAGTGAAGTAATCATTATGCCCAAGCTCACTGACTGGACAGTTTCCAGGCTCCATCCCAGGGACAGAGTACCCAACAGAGAGAGACAGAGACAGAGGGAGAATGAGGGAAGGAGAGACTAAACTCTGGAGATCCCCAGTGTGTTGCCCTCAAATCTTGGAATACTAATCAGAAAACATACATGAGAACTGGGGAAAAAGCCAGTGAATAGAAAAGAAGCAGGGAGAAAAATCCCTGGAGCTCATGTAGTGCTAGGAATACTCTCGCCAGCCAGTGGAGAAAAGCCTTGTTAACAAATGAAGCATGGAGGGTTGCTTCAGCAGTAGGGGCAAAATATCCCTAAAATACTGTTGCACAGACACAATTCTCTCACCTGGTTCTACTTCACACTGCTAACAAGCAAGTTAAAGCTGTTTACAAATAATTTAGGCACATTCCAGAACAAAGTCTCCAAATAGTTAAAGGAATATAAAACAACAATAACCTAGTAGTAACTGGACAACATAAAATTCACAATAAAAATTACCTTAGAAAGAAAAAAAAAAGTTGACAGAAGCAGACCCTAATGTGACAATGAGGACAGAATCACTAGGCAAGCACATTAAACTAACACCATAAATATATTCCACATGTTCAAAAAGGAAAAGGACCAAAAGCAGACAAGGAAAGACAGAGATATACACATCTACATATATATGTATACATATCTATCTTCCAAAGGTGAATGAAAACAAGGATTAAATTAAAAGTACACCTGATAGGTTGAATAGCAGATGAGACATCACAGGAGTAAGAGTGATGAGCCTGAAAGAGAGCAATAGAAAGTATGAAAATAAAATAAAGAGGAAAAAAATGGTCAAAAGTCACATGAATAGAGAGAGCATCAGTGAGCTATGGTGCAAACAACAAGCCGTCTAACATGCATGTAACCGGAGTCTCACAAATTAAGAAAGGAGTTAGAAAATTATTGGAAGAAAAAGGGGTTGGAAATTTAATGAATTTGATGAAAATCATAAACCTGGAACTTCACTGAGCATCAAATAGAAAAAAAATGAAAAAAATGTATATGACACATCTTAATCAACTTGCCAAAAACCAATATAAAAATGAAATCAGAAAAAATATTACATACAGAGAAACAAAGATAAGACTGATAGATTTCTCAGGTTTCTCATTTAAAATAACAAGTCTGAATAGAATAGTATAATATCTTTAATCTACAGATTAAAAGTAGGAACTAATTCTTAGTTCTGTTGTGGAGTTTAAAGAGGCAATTATTTTCATGTAAATAATTTTAGAATAGTTCATACTATGTGCTATTTAAGTGTTTGATACATTTTTAAGAAATTAAATTTGCAATTTTAGAATTCCTTTCTCAAAAAATACAAACATATTAGTTGGGGGAATCATAGATGCTTAGAATCTAAAGCAGAGATGTTAGAACACTGACCCATGGGCTTTAGAATAGGAATGACTCTTGCTGAAGGACACATGATGAGATGGGTCTAGAAGCAGAAACTTATGGGTCCTCTCAACACCATCTGCCACAGTCATCTTTCATGACCAATTCTTGAATTTCTCCAGCCTCATTTCCACCACTCCATTACTACCTCTTCTTGATGTATGTGACTTTGTTCAAGCAATTTATTCTTCTTTTATCCTCCTTCCAGTAAATGAAGTTCCTTTATCTTGCATAAAGAATAAAATGAATATGTTTCAAGATTACTATGCAAGAAACATTTGTTGTGCTGTAATTTATCCTTGCAGTCACCATGAAAGAAATGAATGTCATCATTCCTGTGTTGTACTTGAGGAGATTGGAGCTCAGATAGTCTGAGTCACACAGAAAATTAAAGCTGAGGAAATAGGTTGAACGAGCTTTTACGAGGTCAAATGAGCTTCAGAAAAGATGAGAGCTCTATGAGTGGTGGCCAGTCATGATTGGCTTCCTGAATGGGGTACAGTTGCTATGGGAACTTGAGAGACAGATAGAAAGGAGGCCTGACATGTACATTGGGGGAACTATCAGGGATAAAGCAAAAGGGCATCATTTAGAGAAATAAGAAGACCCACTCATGGGATAGGGAAAGTGTAACAACTCTTACACGGCTACTTTAGTTACTCTTTTCTCATTGGGACAAAATCCCCAACACTCAAAGTTAAAGAAAGAAAAGTTAATTTAGATCACAGTCTGTAGAGGTTTCAGTCCATAACTGGCTGGCTCTAAGGCAGGGTGGCACATACAGAGGGGCAACCATTCATAGCAGCAGAAGAAACCAAAAGTAACAAGGGAAGGGGAGAAAACACCTTCTGTCCCTTATACTGTGTGCAGGCTAACTGTGCTAGGGATGGCGTAGCACTAGCAATCCTAGCGAGGGCTTCACCAAGCCAATCAGTGGATGGATTTACTAATCACACAGTCTAGATTCATCTACCTCTGAAAGCCTACTCCCATGATTACATGAGACTTTGGAGGGACATCCAGACACAAGCCATAACAATGCGTTAGGTGAATCAAGCACCAGTTTTGATCTTCTCATGGAGGCACTCAGATAAGTATAGGATTTCATGCATGGGTAGCCTGAAGGAAAGAAAACTCTGGGGATCTAGCTGTATAAAGGAACTCTCAAAAATTTCCCAGAAATTTCCATCAGAAGCCAAACAAAACCATAACAGTGGACATTTATGAAGAATTTTAAATAAACTGGGAATGGTGGCACATGTCTGTAATTACAGTACTCTGGGAAGCTGAGATAGGAGTACTGCAAATTTGAAACCCATATGGGGCATTTAGCAAGACCCTGTCTCAAATTAAAAAGTAAGAAGTGCTGGGGTTGTAGTCCAGTATAGAGGCCCAAAGTTCAGCCCATAGCACACACAAAAAAAGTCATCTACTCTTCATTATGAATTAGTATTCAATGTTAATTTCATTGATTACATTTCACATTTTATGGAGGAAGAAACTGAGACTCTGAGAAGTAAAATTCCATCATATATTCACATTCAGAGTTTGTAAATGGCAATTTATACCTAGGAATAGGCAGTGAGAGCCCAAGACCTGTCCTCAATGGCCTGGAAGCTCAGGGTGTGGTCTACAGTACTGCAATGGAGGCAGTAGTCTCACCCAGAGGTAGCAGTATTTTCATTTGAAGATTATTTCCTTAATGAATATAAATATAAAGGCTTTTAAGAAAACATCAGGTATTATCAAAGAGAAGGTATTAGGAATGCCTTTCAACCATGGAAATTTAATTTGAGACTGTGACCCTTTCTCAGGTAATGCTTTGCATATTTCAGTCTCAGCACAGAGCTGGATGGGACCAAATTCCCTTAAATAAGACTTCAGAGCAAGTGACTTCCATCTTTGTTTTGTTGTTGTAAGGCTAGGGACCAAATGTTTTAAGCTTTGAAGGCCATATGGTCTTTTTCCTGACTACTTAATTCTGCTACTGTGGCATGAAAGAAGCTATAACTGATATGTAACCAAATGAGTGTGGTCATACTACAATAAAACTTTGTTCATAAAACTAGGTGGTGAGGTGAATATAGTCCTCAAGTCAGATTCCGTAACTCATTTTTCTAGAATACAAACTGTTCTTCTCTGGTAGAGGAGCTGTAGAAAGAGAAAATGTGCTTCAAGCTGAATGGATATCCTGTAGGACCTCTATGGCACCTAAATGGAGGACATGTCAGTGAGGCAAGAAATCTTTGAGTTCTTGGTGTTTGGGACAAGCAACACAAATTCTAACAGGTTGTAAAAGAGTATCACAAAGTACAACAAAAAGGTTTTTGCCAATTCATATCAAACTCTTGTTAGAGTAACTCTGTAAGGACAAAGAACCATTGGCTAACACTAGTTCTTTTTTATTCACTTATCTTCACTGAATGACTAGGTAGGAGAAATAGAGGAATAATGATGAAGTGTTCTCATTCTCAAAGAGTTCATAATCATGGGGAAGGAAGAAGTAAACATCTAAACCAGTGCAGTGCAGGTTGCACTGCAGACAGCCCTGGGTGAGCTTAGGAGAGGACAGCTTACATAGATGTGACCAGGAGTCAGGAGCAGCTTGCAGGAAGTAGGTCAGCCTGTGAAATCAGCCAAGTGAAGATGGAAGACAAAGGGATCAATCTGTAAAGACTGGAGATGGGGGAAGTCTGGGACATGGGATCAAAGAACCAATAAGCCCCAGACTTGAGGGAATGGAGATTGCGAAGGTGAGAGAGACGATAGGAGTTGATTGTCAAACACACGGACACTCTTTGAAGGAGTTGAGTCCAATTCTTTAGGTCATATGGCACACTGAACTATTTAAGCTATTTTAAACTATGGAAAAATTATGTCTGAAATTCCCTTGTACAAATCTAGAGAAGTTTTACTATGGCTTCACTATAGAAAATGCATGGACAGAAGAAAGATGGGGCAAAAGAGGGAATCTAGTGAAGAGGATATGAAAGCCACCCAGGAGAGCTGTTCTCCTGGGCTAAACTTGTGAAAAAAGAAGGAGGGTAGCATTCTAAAAACAACTGTGGAGTGTATGAGATGGGTGTTTGTGATGTTAGTGTTGAATAAAGAAGACATTGATGTTTTGGGCCGAGTGACTGAGTTGGTGCTGCAACCATCCAAACAGGAGGGATAAGATTTGGAAAAGCAGTAATGGGTTCAGCCTGGGTCATGTTTATTCTGAATTTCTGGGGAATAGTAAATATCAGGCAAATGCTGATTATGTAGGTAAGTGGGGTGAAGCTTAGAAGAGAGCTGGGCAGAAGATAGAGATTCAGAATTTCCACCTGTGGAAAGTGTAGTCAAAACCATGACAGGGATGAGATCTCACAAAAAGATTGCACAGAGTGAAAAAGGGCAGAGGGTCCAGGGAAAATCCCTGCAGATATATGGGCAGAGTAGGAAACCAAGAAGGTGAAGGAGAAAGTCATCTATGAGGAGAGAAGGAGCCAGAGAGGAGACATTCATTGCCGAGGATGACCTATCAATTATCTCTTAGGCCTGTAGCTAAACCTGTTTTTCTAATTTTATAGATAACAGAATTGGGAATAGGAATCAAGTAAGCTGACTAGATTTACAGCATCAGTAAATTTTTGAGATTGCACTGAAACACATTTTTTCTCTGATGTATGTACATGTCCATCTCATAAGCTACATCACAGGTCTCAATAACAAAATTAATATCTGATATCTCTGTAACATGTATTGTGTTCTAAGCATTTGTATTGGTCAGCTTTTCTGTTGCTGAGACAACAATGTACAGGAGAATTTTATTTTGGTTCACAGTTTCAGAGGTTTCAGTCCATGCTTAGTTGGGTCCAAGGCAAGAACATCATTGCCTTGGAGGGTGTCACAGAGCAAAGCTTCTTACTTCATGGTGGCCAGGAAGCAAAGCATAGGAAAAAACACCTGCTAAGGATGTACCATCCAAAGGCGTACCCTCAAGGACCCATTTCCAACTGGACCCCACCTCCAACAGCACATTCAGCTATGGAGACCAGTGGTCTAATCCATGAATGTGTACCATGTCCCTTGGATCCATCACCTATCCAGGAATCTCTTAATCCAGTCAAATTGGTAATGAAGGTCCACTGGCACAACACTGTTCTAAAAATTTTAAATATTCACTCATGCAGTTAACCCAAAAATAATCAGCACCAATAATCTACTTCCATTATCTTCATTTTTTCAAATGACCAAACTAAAGTACAACAAATTTCACAAAGGTCCCACAGCTGGAAAGTAGAAGTTATGAGATTTGAACATGAAATCTAGCTCCCAAGTCTCTGCTCCTAACCACTAGACTAGACAGCCTGAATTGGTTGGTCTGCCGTCTTCCACTCAGCAAAAGCTAATGAAGTGAGTATTGTGTACCAGGTATTATGTTAGGTGTAGTGATCTAAAAATGAAATTACTGTACAAATTGCGTGTACAGTCCAGAGCCTAATGGAACTGATTCCACTCTTGTCTAGGAGCCATAAACTATGAAGAGACAATGAAGTTGAGTTATAGATTATGGAACATACTTGAACTGGGAACCAGTTTGGGGAAATATGGGCCTTATTAGTTAGATGCCTTAGTTTACAGTACTTTTCTACACCAAGATCAGCTCCAACAAGTGTACAAGTTTAAGGGAACAATCACTGGGTATTTTCAGACTTACCTTGACCTGAATTTGTAACTTCTTATGCAATTTTCTGAGAAAGGTAATTTTGTGATGGTTAATTGACTGCTTATGAAACAATCTGCATTTTAAAAAAAAATCTTAAAGCTTTTTTCAATTGCCTTTTTGTGATGAGAACAAATTTAGACATTTAAAACTTGGAGAGATATATGGAATTGTGAAATTCCTCTACTGAATGTCTAGAAGGATACAGATAGCTCTACAGCCAAGCAGGGAAGAGAGTATGTGTCCTTCAGACAAGATGTGAAAAACTCCTAAGGAAGCTGAAATCTCTGCAGCTTGTTAATAAAGTTTACCTCTCTGTTTTGATAATTTCTTTCTCCTCCAGTGCTCACCATGAGATATGATTGTTATGATGATGGAAAAGGTCTGAATTGGAAAAGGATCTACAAATGTTCCATAGTAGAGAAATTGTAAACTATTTTTTAAAGGGAGAAGTATTCCTCTATTTACAGATCCAATTTAAGACAACTCCAGAATTGCCAAGCCTCACACTGCCAATGAAGTCTCTGGAGAACCTGTGGTTCTATGTCCTCTCAGTGTCCCCTGACACCTGAAGGACACCACAGTTCATAGGGGTGCTCTGGGAAGGATTAATCCTATAAATAGCAGTATCATCTGTGGGGTTTAAATGACATTTAAAGGTGATTCCTGAAACAGCTTTGTCTTATTCTATTTGGGCAGTGGTTCCAAAATAGCATAAACTGAGAGGTTTATAAACAATAAAAATTAATTTCTCACAGTTCTGGAGGATGGGAAGTCCAATACGGAAGTGTCAGCAGATTCTAAGTGTGGTGAGTGCCATTTCTTTGTTTTGAGATGGTTCCTTCTATTGCATCTTCACATGGTGGAAGGGGCAAGAGTGTCTCTCAACCTTTTAATAAATGAGGACATTAGCTCCATTTACAAAGACTGTGCCTTCATGAACTAGTCACCTCCTCACTGCTTAATACCATCACATTGGGATTAGATTTCAACATATAAATTGTGGTAGGGGTACTGGCACAAATATTCAGACCATCCCATGCTGTATTTACTGTGTGAGGCTCAATTATAGCTCTATTTTATCAAACACACTTGAGGTAAGTCTGAAATACTCAGCTCTGACATACCTCTTTAGCTCTTATGCTGACTACTGATAGACTATATTGACATGCAAATATTTATTTATTGATTTTTATTAGTACTTGTCTGCAAAACTTAATGATTATATTTATTATGGAATGTTGATATATGCACATAATATATCTTTTTTTTATTATTCCCTATCCTTTCTAACTCCCTCTACTCCTTTCAACTCTTGGTTCCCTTCCAATTTACAAAAGTTTTTTCCATTTTTTTCTTCAATTCTTTTTTTCCAATGTCTTTCCTTCCCTCTCTATCTCTTATTCCCTTTTTCATTTGAAAAAAGACCTTTCTACTTCTTAATATATGTCTCTTGCTCTTTATTTATATTTTTGGGGTTTCTCATATAAAAGAAAACGTGATATTTAAGTTTGTGTGTCTGATTCATTTCATTTAATATTATGGTCTCAAATTGCATCCATTTACCTAAATTTGTCTCATGTCACTGCAGTGAATATTTAACGCTCCATTCATCAGAAACCATTGCCAAAACTACCTCCTGCTCCTGCTTCTGAGGTCTGATATACCATTAGTATCCCATCCATCCATCCATCCATCCATCCATCCACCCATCCGCCATCTACTGCAGCCATCCATTAGCTAAGCATGTACTTTATCACGAGGACAAAGGCATAAATCAGACATGTCTCCCAAATTGCTCCCAGGCTGTTAGAGAAGACAAATAGAAAAAGCAATAATTTTAGCATAGTGTTATAGATTCTGTAACAGATGTACATCAAAAGCAAAACATAGATTGGGCCACTGCTTCACATTCTGCTCAGAGTGACAATCATGACAGACAGTGAGGTGAGAAAAACCAGCCCGATTAAGACTTTATTTTCTATGGGGCAGGCAGAATACTTCACTGTTAAGGCTTTATGTTTCAGAGTGGGGGAACTTCATTTTCTTTGGAAGAGAATATATTGACTGGAGGCCTGAAAAACTTGGTCAGAAGGAACCCAGGGGAGTTTTTTGAAGAAGGTAAGAGTAGGTGGAAGGTATTTTAAGGCTACCACAGCAAACAGGGCATATCCCAGTCCCTCCTTTGCTCACTTAGGTGCTTTTTCCTCTACCTGACTGAATGGTTTTGGCTCTCTTGATTAACCATGTAGGGACATTAGTTTGGTTTTTGTTTTGTCAAATGAAAGACAGCTTAACAGAAATGTGGCTGGTAGCCTGTGATGGGAGGAAGAGGAGGAGAAGAGAAGCCACAGGAACTGGCCAAAATGTGAAGACAAAGTATCTCAGATCCCTCAGCAGCTCCAGCTTCTGAGTGGCTGGGTTAGAACAGAGACACCCGTGGGCCACTGTACTGTTGCTGGATAGTATTACTTTGGTACAGAAGCATTGGCAATAGCATTGCTGAGAAGTAGCTGGAACACATTTGATAAATGCTTTTTAAAAATTTTGAATACACATCATGAGTTTCATGATTTGCTCTTGTGCATACTCTTAGTTTAGGGAATCCAAGCAAAATGGTGAACAGCTGGCTCCAGCCTAGGGCTATCCAGACTCCGGCATCTCGTGCCAGTGCTCAGGGCTGTGCTGTTCTGTGAATTCAGCAGAGTTCTGTGGTGGGATCTAGCTCTTCTCTGGTTGTGGAAGGACCAGTGAGAAGCTGGTACACTGCTAGTGTCTCTCTTCAGGACACACTTCTGCTCCATCTTCTGGGTCAAGTGATGAGCTTTGATCTCCAATGCTGTGCAGTTTGGGTCTTATCCAGGATCTGTTGCCCTTCAAGTTATTGTTCATGTTTCCAACATACTTTGCATGATGATATTCTCATGAAAATGTTCCAATATGGGGAAAAGTTGAAAGAATTCTGCAGCATCTCCCTGCATTGCCATCTTTATCAAATATGTACCCTTTTATCCTGCCATGGATCCACCTTTTTTCTCAATGTGCTTATGAGTGAAGTATATTCCAACAAAACTTTGTATAGATTCACATAAGATAGTACAAAACAATGCAGAGAAATCTTGTGCATCCTTTACTCCTTTATTCAGTTTTCTCCAGGGATTGCATCCAGCACAGTGTCACAACAGGATAATGGTATTGGCATAGCAAATATAGAACACTTCTATCACCACAAGGATCCCAGATGTCTCCCAGTTATACCTATGTTTACTTTCTTCCTACTTGTCTTCTCAATCCCTGGCAACCACCAACTTCTCCATTTCTAGAATTCTGGATTTTGAAAATATTATATAAATGTAATCACGTAGTATGTAGACTCTTGAGATTGGCTTTTTTAAAACTCAGCAAAATACTTTGTCTATCCTCCAAGTTGTGTACCATAGCTGTTCATCCCAACATGTCAATATCACTCCCACAACCACACAAGTTTGCAGAGGGAACATCTTACTAGAATCTCTCCTTTTAAGAAATCAACTTGCAGAGGGGTTGACACTTTGTGGTTATTGGTCACAAATGTTTTGAAAATTTTCCAGCATGATTTTTGTATGTATGAATTTGAGAAGGGCATAAAAACGCCACTGGCTATATTCATCTTGCATGAAATATCTGAACTTTATGCTGCACTAAAACAATAAGTTGTCTCTGTAATAAGACATGGGCAATTAAACAAGCAAGAGGGACAATTCACACAGCTTGAGTTGCATGGAACTAGTGCAATGGCAGTAATGCAACATAGTCCAGGAGTCAGAGGAGAATGTGTACCCAGGAGAGATGCCTACTGGATGTTTCTTTATTTAATGTAGCTGGAAAGTGTAATTTAATTTGCAGACAACAATCTTTAGAAATCAATTAAGGGTTTATCCCAAAGAGGGCAAATGCCAGCAAGAGATTTATGGAATTCTCCACAGAAGAATGGAAATTTCACATTTAGCACTCAAACCCTGCCCTGTGCGTCTCTGAAGGCAAGACTTCCTGGGGGAGGGATGTGGTGACAGACTGTTGGTATTGCGACAAAAGGCCATCTCTCTTGATCACTGCCTTGAAACGTAGACCAGCCATAAGAAAAAGAGATCTTATTTTAGGGACAACAAGTGGCCTTCTACAAAGCAAGCAAAAAGCGGATGAAGGGCAGAGGTTTCCCAGCAGGCTTCGTGTAGGAATGGTAACTATAACCCACAACAGGGAAGACACCCACCCAGATGGCTGGGATTGATGTTCCTTTGAAAACTTTTAGAGTTTACCCATAGACACAGCAACCTGGGGCCAGCATTGAAGGATACATAGGAGGGCTGGCAGGTACCTGCTAGTAGAAAACATCTTGCCCCAGGGAGCAGAGGAGTACCTCTTTATGTTTTCCTCTTCTTGCAATTATCTGGCTCAGGTGCAGATTACCTGGTATTTTTCACTGAGCTATGGACTTACTTTTTCAGTAATCTCTGTAATTTATGACTCAGATTTTCTTTCATGTATATCTCAGAGCATAGACCTATGGAACACATGTGATTTTGAAGCTTTTGTGCACTTGAATACAAGAAAATAGTCTGTGCCAGCAGGACTTCCCAGGGCTTTCTGGTTATCAGTAATGCCCAGGTCAGTGCCTGGATCACAGTAGGTGCTGAACAAATGTTGGTTAAATGATTGAAAAATAACAGCTTTTCTTTTTTAGGTTCTAGGAATTATGTCAAACGTCTATCAGGTATTATCTTATTTAATACTCAAGACAATCTTGAAAAATAGTTTCCAGTTTCACCCCCCTTTTTGAAGAAAACTGAGTAATACAATGGCTGAATAATTTGTCCAAAATCATACTAATAATAAAGTCATGCTGGGAACTGATTACAGAACAAGTGACCCCAAAGTCCATGATGGTAACTGTTCTAGAACAGTGAGTCCAGGAAGGGATGGATAAGTAAGTATACAAATCCAAAACTAATCTAGGGATGCATTGAGATTAAGAGAAGTAGCCTAAGTGGCCTCACCAAAGTACCCCATTCCACAGAGCTAATGTGTCCTTTGATGCTCAGAATCGCACGATTTTCTGGACCCTTCCTGTTTGCAGAGGATGAAATACTGTTTTGTGAAAACTTAGTATCACCAAAAACAGATTTACCTGGTATGCTTAATTTGACCTTCCTTTGGTACATATGATTCTTTCTTTTTTAAAAAAGTCAACCCTGTGCACCGTAGCATTTGGAACAGAGCAGCCATAAGACCAGGATTCCAATGTGGGGGTGGGAGAGGAAGCCTTTGCAGCAACCAAATAAGTGCAATGACTTTTAAACTAGAAATTAGAAGTATTTTTATTAGCAAACTAGGTGGAAGCCCAGGAAAGGGAGCATCCCAAGCTCTCGATGTTCCTAATGTGTTTATGAGAAGTTTTGCTCAGCATCACAACAGACAGGAGATAATTAAGCTGCTTATTAAAGTGGATGTTGACATGGTAAAAAGCCAGGTGCCAAAAGGTGTTCTAGAATCTCTCTCTCTGGAAATTGGAAGCACAGCTCTCAGAAAATGCTGACTTAGTGCCTGAGCGCTCAAGGGATTTTTGAACTCCTTCCAAGGAGTCATTCCTGACAAGCTCCAGGCCTTGCAAGCGGCTGACTTGGGTCCTGCCCTATTTTGAAGAAGATCTCTCTCAAAGAAGTCTCAGCCAAGCATGATCCTGTCTTAAGGAAAAGCAGGCATTACCAGGATTAAGAGGTCTGAACATACATAGATTGTGGGAATTGTGTTGTAAAGCACACTCCAAGCAAACTTTTCCTTTGAGCAGTTGAGCTCCCAGCCCATCCATACATTCTGTGTCTCAGCCAGCAACAGTTCTCCACATAAGAGGTCAGTTCAGAAAACAGGACTGTTTAGGGGGGTGAGCGGGGCATAGCTTAGTTAACATTACCTCAGCTCAGCAGAGGATGGTGGCTAAGAAATCAGATATCTGAGTTGGGGGTGGGGTTGACTCTTAACTTGGCCACCAAATATGTCTTCATTGAGCAAGTGCTTTTATTTCTTTGGGTCTCAGTTTCCCCATATCCACAACAGGGAAAAAGTGACAACATTCATTTCTTGCAATCATGGCAAGAATAGTCAAGAGCAAAACAGTAGTTACTAGAAGCTGGGGATGGTGAGGCAAGAAGAGATGAAGAGAGATTAGTGAACAGTTACCAAGCTAGAGTTACACTGAAGAAACAAGTTCTGGTGTTCTTTCACACAGTAGGGTGACTACATAAATGATACCGTACTGTACAGTTCACAAAAACTAGTAGAAAGGCTATTGAGTGCTTTTTCCACAAAAAAGTGACCAATATTTGGGGATTTTTTTTTTTTTTGAGACAGGGTCTTACTATGTAGTCTAGGTTGGCTTGACTTCACTATGCAGCCCAGGCTGGCCTAGAACTTGTGGCAACCCTCCTGCGTCTGCCTCCCAAGTGCTGGGATTACAGGCCATGTGCCACCAGGTCCAGCCCAGTAGATAATTTTAATGTCAATTAAAAAATAACATAATAAACTTTTAAAAAGATAGAATAGAGATAAGGTATTTAAGTGCAAGGCCTGAAATATGAATCAACTGCTATTATTGCTATTCTTGGTTTATCCAAAATTATTGAGGTCAGGCATGTTCCAGAGTTCACAATTTTGGAATTTAGAAAGGTGACATGTGCACACAGCATGTGCGGTTTATACTATATAGCAGCCCCTTCAGAGTTGAGGACACTACTGCATAATCAAAAATGTTATTTCTGTGGCTAAACTGGAGCATTTATAGTATGTAGGATAAATTTTTTTTCTACCAAATGTGTTTGAGCATCAGACTTATGAAAAGACCCTCTCTTTAGAGAGCCTTTTGAATTTTGCCAACCTGTAATGGGATTTTGTTTCTATGTCATGGATGATGTCCTCCCTACTTAGGTCCATCGAGGTTGTTCCTAGCCAAATGGGGGGGCTTCAGCAGCAGAAGTTCCAATCTGGAACTTTCCTATGAGCCTCCAGACAGTCTCCCAGCTGGGCCTTGGGATGGCTGATCATTTGCAGAAATCAGTGTTTCCCATTAGTACCTAGCTGATGGCTTGGCTGGGACCTGCTGCCTGATGCCCAGGGCCTGCCCAGGTCTGTTTCCTGGCTCCTGATACCATTCAAGTGGTGCCAGGCAATTCTCCCAGCCTGTACTAGTGCTGGATCCCTAATGCCTGCTAGATCATCACAGACATGCAAAAGTTACCTTAATAATCAAGTACTTTGTGAGCCAGAATTACAAGTTTGCGTAACACCTTTCCTAATGAAAATAAAGGGTCATTCTAGGGTATAGCTCTGCCTACTCAAAAAACAACCAGAATAAAGCGTGTCTCTCCCAGGACATGTCCTGTCTAGTCCCTGTGGATGGTGGTCTACTTTAGAGAGAAAATAGATCATAGTTTTAAAAAGTGAATACAAGTATTAATATTGTGGATTGTCTCAGTTTTCCTTTCAGATATGCAATGGTTTGGTTTTATTTTTGCTTTTTATAAGGAGAAAACTCACTGGTCAGGAAAACGAGAAGCCTGTTTTCTGCATTATTTCTTGTCTCCCTGGCCTTCTGGTTTTCCCATTTGCCTCAGCATTTCAGGTAGTAGAAAGCAGCCTCTTCGTGTTGGGCCAGCTTGGTGGCGCTGATAAACGCAAGCTGCTGCTTCCGCAGTGTTGGAGCCCTGTCCTAGTTGCTCTGAGTCTTGTGACAGTCTGTTCTGGAGACACCAAGGTCTCAACATGGGCCTTGCTGAGAGTCTCATTACCCAGCCTTCAGCAGAGGCAGTCATCACTAGCTGAAGCACATGGGTGTCATTAGTGCACCAGGGTCCTTTGGAACGAGAATGAGACACTCAGTGAGCTCCAAACCTGCACGCCATACAGCCTCCAGGATTGCATAAGTCTCAAACATTTGCCCCATATTTTGATGGTAGGTTTAGCTCTGAACTTGAGACACACTTCAAGGAGTGTCTAGAGTGACAATTTAGAATTAAAATCACAGAAGAGATCTCAAAACTAGTAATTGGGACTTACATATTGTAATACTCTGAACCACCTGCGCCGTCATCTTGTTCTGTATGTGCCGCCATTTTAGATTTAAGTCCTTGTTCTTGTCACAAGATAAGTTTCGGTTTAATAAGCCTCAGCTGTTTCTCACAAAAGTTTCCTTTTCCCAGAAATGCTGCCCTAAATGACCAACCAGCTCAATCCTGCATTGCTCCTCTATAAAAGCAAACTCTCTTAGTTGTGAGGGGCGCAGTCTCTAGACCGGTTACCGGAGGCTGCGTCGCCAGGCTTGGCAATAAAACTCCTTCACCTTTGATTAATTGGATTGAATTTTTATTCCTTAGTCGGGCTGTTACACATATTACCTTTCTGAGTATACATTGTGCTTCAGTCTATAAGAAACCTCAAATGGAATTACTTGATGCTTTCTGTGGTACAGAACATTTTTTTCAGCAACTGATGAAAGCCCAACATTACAGAGATACAAGGAAGAAGAACGAGTCTTATCCCCTGGTTTCTTCATTGACTGGTGGTATATATGAAATGAGTCTCAGCAAAGGGCTGAGCTTGTATGTAGTCTGGGGCTTCCTTCCTTCTCACCTGTCCCATATCCTCCATCTATTCTCAGTCGGGCCTCTCACAGTCTGCAGTCAGTACATTCTGTTCTCCCTGGCCCCAGTGACCACCTCTATTAATGCAGATAGTAATATTTGACTCAAGGGCATGGGCCAAGTAAAGTGCTGGACACGCAGAGGCATTTGTAAGTTTCTCTTTCCTTTCTTTCTCTGGATAGGGTCTTTACTGTCTCCCTCACAGATTCTCACAAAATTATATTCAGTCTTGTTCCTGTCTCTTCACCACATTTATTGCTATTGGTGTTTGGATTTTCAATTAGACAGAAAGCATCATGGTATCAGGTGCCAGCTCAGGACACTCAAAAGCATTTTGATTGAATCAAACAGAAACGTCTCTTGGTGAATTTCCTCTGAATGCACCCAGAGTATCTTTCATGAGTTATGGAGGTAACAATAATAAACAGTGAAAGGCGCTTACTATGTGGCCCACACAGGGATGCCTGATTTCCGAGTTGAAGATACCTGGACCACTTTAAGACTGAAAGTGGGAACTACTGGCAAACTATGAGACGAGGGGGGAAGAAGGTGAAAATCCACCAGTGGTTCTGATAATGCTCACAATTTGATTCTATTTGGGATCTTCCACTCCCGTCTCACTAGCGTCCTTTAGCTCATAAGGAGTAGCTCATGCTATGGGCACTTGCCAGCCGGAAGGCGAGTGCCACCCACCAGGGGGCGCCACAGGCAGGTAAACCTGCAGATTTCTGAGAAGTACAGCCATAGGGCGGCAAAGCACGTCAATCTGCAGATACTGAAAGGTGAATGAATTTCTTTGATTGTTTTCATCTAGATGCTACTTTGCTGATAGCAGGGAAGTATCAGAGACAGGATAGAGTGGCAGTTCCCAGCACAATATGCAGAGCCCGGCTACATGGGTTTAAAAACAGGTTTATCGGCTGATGGTTGTTGGCAAAAATAATCTATACCCCTTGTTCTTCCATTTCCTTGTCTATAAAATACAGTGTTCACCACTCTGTGGCCAGAGTGACCTGGAATGAGCAGACATGATGGTGACAACGCTGTGATACCTCCACAGGGTGGTATCAATGCCAACCAAGAAGTCTGGAAGAAGCAGTGCTTCCAAGAATACTCCCGCTCTGAGATTCCTTTCACAAATGGCCAGCTGCAGGGCTAGGTCTGAGTCCACAACTATCTGTAGGAGTAGGTCATTGTAGCTGCACCAGGGGCAGGCTTCCCACTGCATTTACCCGTCTCTAGGACACCAAGACAGGGCTCGCTGTGAGTGATGGAGCAGCAACCCGTAAAACATTAAAAAATACATCAAGAAAAAGAACTATGGAAACAAGATCACTCGGAGATAAAATGCCACCTTGTTTTCTTAAGAAGCTTTGAACTCTCTGAATTAGGGAACTGTGGTTTGAAAGGTTACCTGCGGGAAATCTGGAGCTTTTAAAGCCCTGGGCTTTAATTAAAACTCACTCGTGCACAACTAATGTGTGAGCCCAGAGGTCCTCCGCATGCTCTCCAGGAAGGCAGGGCAGAGAGGTCTTTGAAGAGAAACTCCAAAGCATTCAGCTGTGTACCGGCATCCTCTCAGCCCTCCGTTCCTATTCTCTGTGAAAGGCCACATGCCCTACTCTCCAAACATTAATGTTTTGAGCAGCCAAATGTCCATTTTCCCAGTAGTTCCTGTATCATGGTCACTGTGGTTCTACCAAGCGGGCCATGGTTGGAGCCAATACACTAACTGAATTAAAGTATGTTCCCAATTATTAAAATACATTTTAAAAATTCATAGAAAAACCAATGTGTAAATCTTAGTGAGAACCCGACATGGGCACAGCCATCCAGGTCAAATTCCCGTCTACCCCCACTGGTTCATGTCTGTTGTTCACTGAGATGTCTCAAATGGCTGTACCACTTAATTCCGCCTCTCGTGACTATGTTTGTGAGGCTGTTTTTATAGTCCTGTCCTCCCAGGGATTCTACATCCCCTGTTGCTAGAAACAACTCCAGCTCACCATTTGTCTGAATAGTTCTGCCCCAAAACTATCTTTGTTCCAGGTTTCATGGAGCTTGAGACATTTTATAAGGTGCAGTGGGCTAACCTGGTCCACAGCCATGCTTTCCCGATCCATTCGATGTTTCAGAAATTATGAACTAGTTGTTGATGTATAAAGATCAAGGAGTTTTTACATGTCAACTCTAATTCTTCTTTAAAAATGAGAATATCTAGTTTCTGGGTCAACATTCCAATGAAGCCACAGTTGTCTGAGTTCTACTGTTAGTGAGAACTGGGTTTCCTCACTTTTCCAAAATCCCAGCACTCGCTTTCATCTTTACTTCCACTTGTCCCGGAAGATGGGTCTTTCCAACTGGAGGAGGAGGAGGAAAAGGAAGAGGAAGAGGAGGAAGAGGAGGAGGAGGAGGAGGAGGAGGAGGAGGAGGGGGAGGAGGATGCACAGCAGGAGGAATGCAGTTAGTGATCAAAAGCTTTTCAGTGCCTAGGAGCAACACCTGATGATGCCTAGCAGTGTTGCAACCAAGGGAGCAAAGGAGTTTGCATCTTCACTTGCACAGTATGGAAACAAATACAGACAAAACAATAGCAATCCCTGTGACTCAAGAGAGTTTGGTTCCTAATACTGGGGTCTCTCAGTTTATAGGAGTATTTATACTTGACAAGGATTGGGAAATTTCTACTGATAAGAATGTGAAAACTAAAACACTGTTTTAATAATGGTAACTGTTCTGTTTTATCATCCAGATTTATTTATTTAGTTTTGTTTTTACTTCCTGAATTATATCTCCCCCTTGATTAGTGTCTGGAAAATTACTAAAAGGCTCTATTCTTGATCATCCTGCTACTGGGGCCAGTAAATTAAGTGGTTTGTGTATGTTGAGTCATCAAATGGAGGTTTTTGGGGAGAATCATGTTTGCTTTAAGGTCATATGAGTTGCTAATGTGCTTCGAAGTCAAAGATGATTGGTTTTGTTTCTTCCATTCTGTTGCACAGAACTTTTCAAATTCAAAGTCCTAACCTCCAAACTTTCCCTGTACTTGCTATTTCTTGAACAGTTTTATTTTCTTGCCCAACCATAGGTTCCCTAGATTTCTAAAGCAAATGCTCCTCTTTCTACCCTGAATCCTATTGACTGGGAGATAAACGTCTGGAAAAGGCACAGAGATTATCATAATCTTAGAATAAGGCAATGCATAATCTTAGAATAAGGATTTATGCATTTCTCCTTTTCTCTTTTTGTCATGTACATAGTAATTAACAAATCTTTTCTTTTATGGTGACTGCTGAATGGTAACCAGCTTTCCCTGGGTCTCAGAAGACCATGGAGCAGGTGCCACTATGGTTGAATGAAGATGAATCTAATAAGGAAAGATATTTCCTAGGGCAGATTACAGCTCTGGGGACAGCTATCTAGGAGCATAGTTGCTTAGTTACCTTGTCAAATTTTTCTTGATAGGAGAAAATGTCCCCATTCATGGCACATAATTGCTTCTAGGAGAATAAAGTACGAACTTGTGCTGTAAAAAGTAACCTTTTCTCTCAGGTTAGAAAATTGGACTGGTCAGTGTAACAGCCCATAGCCAGAACCAGCTTCCGTGGTGAAGTCATCCAACTCTAGCTCGAGCTCTCTCTCTTTTCATGGGAAAGTGACAGTGAGGAAACTGAAGTTGCATCATTGTGATTATATCCTGGCTTGACAATTTTATCAGAACTGTGACCTTGGATGAGGGGCTTCCTCTGAACCATGGTTTTCTCACCTGTAAAATGTACACACAAGGATGGTATCTACTGTTTGGGGTTTCGTAAGGATTAATGAGTTATCATGTATAAAGCATTTGTAACAGAGCCTGGCATAAAATAAATTCTTAAATGTGTACTATTGTCCGTGGGACTATCTTTCACTGCAATGTTACATCATCTCCAGATTTCCCTGCCTGTTCGTGGATTTGCTGTCTGGGCATATTCTTTTCACTTCGTTTCCGTTACCACCAAACTTCCAGCATCTCTCCGGAACTTGGAAGTTCACAGTTTACTTTTGTCCTTTTAATCTCAAGCAGTCTCCACATCTTGCCTGAGTATTATCACCACATTGCCTGTTTATTTGTGTCATGTACATAATAATTAACAAATCTTTCCTTGTATGGTGATCCAGATCTTATTGGGGGGCAATCTAGCTCCATTTTCTGCCAGAGAATTGATTTACCAAGAATCTAGTGAGCAACTGACCTATTTTCATGTAAATTAACATATTTAATTCTTACAACCATGTAGCCTGAAAAAGATCATGATTCCCCTGATACTAACGATAAAGAACCCAGGGCATGATTACTATTATGTTCTACTGACTCTTTCAGTTTACTGCATGCTTGCTACACGTGTAGTCTTATGTGAAATGCTGAAAAAGAAGGAGGCTGTTTTCTCAAAGCTACACAACCTATCCAAAGCCACAAGGATTCCCATCTCTGTCCAACTTTATACGCCATGTTTCTTTCTCTAAAGCCTCTACTAGCTTCTGTACTGAGACACTGTCATGGGAACCAATGACAGTTGAGTTGGTGTAGTTAACGGTATCTGACTCACAAGTCACCTGCCTCCTGTCCTATAGACTCTTCTCATTTGATCAAGGAAATTGTTTTATTCTAAAATATAACCCTGCCATGGTGGGTCTCCAGGCCAGGGGATAGTATAGCATTATCATGTAGGTCAGAAGTAGAGGAACTGTGAGGAGAGAGGAGAGATAAAAAAGGAAAGAAATGGGAAAGGCAATTTGTGGAAGAATAAGGAAAAAGGACAAGACAGGAGAAGGAAAGAGGAAGGTGATGCTGCAGACTATTTCTGGCCATCAAACTACACTTAAGAGTAAAGGCGGCAAAGAGAACCTTCCCACCTCCTATTTTTACCAGAGATCAACTTGTCTGCTTTTACAGGGACTAAGTGCACTTACTGAAATATTCATCCCCTTGCCCTAGATTTATATCTACTGCACAATCCATAAGTGTTACTTTGGTTGTTTGATAAAAATTTGATACATTCTGATTAACACACATATAATAAATAGTCTAATTTTATTAGGTTATATAAAGGCTTCAAAAATACATTGAGTCTGTGCTTTTCCTATGTGTAAGAAAATGAGACTCAGACAAAGAAAGATTGCTTTCATTAAATGATCCAGTTATTGAATTCACACCCTCTGTTCTGTGCTTCCCTTCTTCTTACAGCTGGATGCCATGTGAGCAATCACTTGGGGTGGGAATTTTCCCTAGATCTCTGGAAGCCATCATTGAACATACTAGTTAAATAATTAGGAGGTTCTATACTAAATGTATGTTAGAAAAAGTCAGGCTGACTAGTGTTAGGTGGAAACTATTCTGAGATAATGGAAGCTCTGACTTCAGGAGAGACATCCTAAAGCTGAAAAATTCTGATCACTTACTCTGTGCTAGGTATTTTAAACAGCAATCAAAATGGGTTGACATCTTCATTCTTTTTTTAAAAAAAGATCTATATCTATATCATCTATATCTATATTGAGGCCTGCCTAACCTTATCTAAGGTAGAGCAAGAATAGTTGCCATGGGGATACCTTACACTCATTGCTTCTTATTTTAGTTTAGAACTACAAACCAAACTACAAGGCTAACTGAACTTTTCAGATCACTGAATCTTGAATGAATTGGTTCTAAGACTGAAATTAAACCTGAGTTTCTAACTTTCCCTGAGGCCTGGAGGCTGACCCTGTTTTCATATGCTTTCAGTAAGTCTTCTACTCTAGTCAGCCTAGTCTGTTTCTGTTGCTCTCAATCTAAGTGTGTTGACTAATACACACAGCAAGACTAGATTTGGGGTCCAGTCTTGCTGAAGCCAATACTCAACACCTCACTAACTTCCTGTGAAGGAAAATGAGTCTCTATCCTCTTGCTAACTCTATTAAGGGGACTCATATTCCATGTCATCTGTCATACTTCTAGAACAAATGAATGAGGGTAGAACCAGACATCTTTTTTAATGCATCAAAAATCACAGGAGCTTGATCATAGCATCTGCCCTTCTGCATAGCACTCCCAACTGGAATCCTGAGGCATCTGTGGCCCTGCATCTGTACCCAGGCCTGTGGGGCCAGGCACTGATCATGTTGGTAAGGACTAGCAGGCAGGGATGGGGTCTTTTACAGTTTGTGTCTAGATGTCTCCATTGGTGGAGTTTTTGAAAGGTGGCCAAGTCATTAGTATCTGATGCTTGATTAGGTGTGTGATACTGGGATTAAGCGCCTGTGATAACTAAATTGGTTTAGGATAGATCTGGGTGTGGATAATTGAAACCCACTCTGGGTGTGGGTGGTGCCATCCAAAAGGAATAAAAGAGAAAGCGAGGCTGCTGTTTGCTGCTTCGCCTCCTCCAGCCTGCTGTACCATCGATGGCTTCTCCTTTGCAAAGTCCTTCTACTATGCCACTCTGCCTTGGAGCCAGTTGACTATCAACTGAAACCCCTACCATGAGCTGAAAATAAATCTGTCAGCTAAAATAAACCTTTCCTCTTTTAACTTTAAGTGTTGGGTATTTTTGTCTAACAGTAAGGAAAATAACTAAGATAGGGCCCTAGCTTTGTTAGTACTATATTCCTACCCAGGTCACACCAAATGTTTTGACTTGTGTGTAGATGTCCCCGCAAAGCCTCATGTAGTCATAGGTGGGGCTTTTTGGAGGTGGCTGGATCTAGAGTGTGTGATGCTGGGATCGAGGACCTATGATTACTAAATTAGCTCACTGATTGGTTTGGCATAATTATGGGTGCCCTACCTGGCTTTCTGACCTAAGGGAAGGTAAAAAGAGGGCTGCTGGTTTTCACGTGTGGCTTGCTTTTGGCTTTGCTATTTTTTTCCAACCATGAACCATTTCTCCTCCATGATGTGCTTCTACCCTGCCACCCTATTTTGCAGCTGGCCAACTATGAACTGAAATCCCAATAAACTGTGAGCTAAATAAAACTTTTCTCCTTTAACTTTGGGTGTTGGTATTTTGGCTTAGCAAGGAGTAACAGTAACCAAGATACCAAACAAATGGTCAGAGGCATTATGTATTCATTGGCATTGTCGGGGGTACACATAACCCCCCTGTGGTTCCCCAGGCCTTGCCAAAGTCTTCATTCCAGAACAGTTTTCACTCCAGTTCATCCATTGCTTATCACCAGAATGATCCTAAATACACTGTTGTTTTTTCTTTTCTTGAGTACTTACTATACAGATTGTAAAGTAAAAGTATAGTGGCTAGGTTGAGGAAGATGACAGTTCCCAAGGCTATTTAGACAACATCCAGTGTCCTACATTTTATCATTCCTCCTTGAGTGACACCTTAGGAGATTTTCCAAACTTACATGCATTTGGTGCGTAGTGCTGAAGTTAATGCAGTCCAGACACCAAACTACAAAGAATTTGACAAACTATTAACAAGAATGGTTAGTGAGAGACATGATGGGGGGTAGGAGGAATGGAAAAGGTTCCAAACCTAAATAAAACTGGTAGTGGAAAAGAAACGATTGTAGTTTAATAAGAAATAAATGTTTCATTTGGAACTTCTTTCTATGGTAGTGACCATCTTGTTTCTTTAAGTATCCAAGAAGGAGTGTGTGATGTTTGCCAGGGATGCTATTGGAGAATTTCTTTGGAACTTCTATGATAGTGACCATCTTGTTTCTTTAAGTATCCAAGTGGTAGTGTGTGATGTTTGCCAGGGATGCTATTGGAGAATTCCAGGCTCTAGTGAAGACAATCATGTCATATGATTTCCAGAGTCTCTTTTTTCTCTTGAAAATTCACATGGTAGATACATATTGATGGACAATAGGGGAGTAACTAAATAAACTTTCCCATCCACTCTTTGAAATCATGAAAGCTTCTAAGAAGAATGAATTTAAGCTATGGGCACTAACACAGGAGCAAGCTTACAATGTGTTATAAATTTGAAGAAGCAAACTGCAGATAGATAGTTGCAAATCATACTAACATATTTCCACATCATATTATGCATTTTCTTCAGTTGATATGTGGGTACATGAATACAAACAGGCGAAAACATATAGGTGTTTAGGAAAAGTAACATTAAATACAGGGGAGGATCTTGGGACTAGAAATGATAATCAGAAAAACATTTAGCTTCATCGGCAATGCTTTCTTTATTTTTTAAACAAGGAGAATATATGCATATATTATACCTACAGTTAAAAATGAAAGGAAAAAATGCTGATGGCTATGAGACTATTTGAAGTTTAATGGCTTGATAACTGTTTTGTTCACTACCAATATCTGCCAGCCACCTGGGCACCCTATGTTGCTTGAGGAGACAGAGTGTGAAGGGAAAGAGAGTTCCCTTCAGGGAGCTTAAGACAGAGAGCAGAGATCACATGGAGTATGAAAGGGGCTCTGAGGGGGGCACAGGACCCTGAAAGGAGGCAGGGGGTGGGGTACATTAGTTTAATGACCAAGGTTTGGGGGGTTAAGGGGGGTGAATATTCCAGGCTTAAGGGACAATACATGGCAACTCAGACCAGAAATATAGTCTGCATAAGAAAATCAAGTAAGTTGCTATGGTTACTGGGAAGTAAGGAGAGATGAAGGAAAAGATCTAGGTGGAAAGCACGTAAGAGTGAGCCTTGTGGACCATATTAAAGGGCTGTACTTTAGACTAAAACGATTGAGGAAGCAACAGCGAATGAGAGATTTGTGCTGTTACTGCAGGCCAGCTAGCAGTTTCATGGGCTGCAAGGTTTCAGGACGTCAGATCATAGCCTATGAGCTCCCACTTAGGTATGCACAGTCCTGATTTCACAGAAGCAAAACAGAATCAACTCATAATTATCTACATGCAAATTAATTGCCTTGTGGATTACCTGTGGCAAATGAAAAACGTTAATCCCAAACTGATTTTCCATTCTTGCTCAACTGATGGTTGCCTTTCTGTCATTAGTCACCAGCTCCCCAAAGTCTGCAAACTCATTTTAACCCTGGATGGAGCCAAACCAAACTCAGAAGGTAATTTTCTGCTAAAAATGATTTAACACAGTGTATCAGAAAGCTCTTTCAGGAAAATGCTCCTGGAAGCTCCCTAGAGCCTAATATCCATTTACAGCTTAGAATCAGCACAACACACTTGGAATATAACTGCTTTTGAAATTAGGAACCTCATTAGATTTGTGGTGTTTGACAGGTTACTCGAACCTGAGGCATCTGTGTCGCTGATATCTACTACAGAAGATACATGGGAAATCTACGCAGGTTTAGTTAGAGTCAAAAGTCAGTAGGTATCCTGAGAATTGAAAGCAACTATAATCAAAATTACTTTTGAAAAAGAAAAATTTAAACCCTCTTTAAATTGTGAGGACTAGACCAAAACATTCATTTCTTTTTTATTTTCCCAGATTTTACTAACTCAGCAGAGGTTAAAGTTTACTTTCAGAGTTGAAGAAGAAAAGATAACAAGGGTGAGGGGTGGGGTTTGTTGAAGATTTCTCAGTATTGAAATTGATTTAGCTCAAGTAAGTTAAATGTGTATTACAATTCAACTCCATTTTACTAGTGATTAAACTATTATTACAACTACTTAATTTTTTAATGTGGGGAAAAACAGATGTATAAATACACATACTGTGTGTATATGAATCGCTAAGCATACATTACATGATTTAGGGTCTTTCCTTTTGTCTATTGATCATGGAAAATTGAGAACTGACTACTTGCCCCTGACAGAACTAGGAATTTCTTTAAAATTACCTAATCCAAAGATCTTAGTTTATAAGAAAGAAACTGAAGCCAGGAAAGGGAATGATCCACCAAAGCCAGACTGGTGAGGAGCACAAGGCTGCGATTCCAACTGTCCTGCAGTCCGTCCGCGGTTTCTTCTACCCCATCACACTGACCCTCCTCAGAAACCTGGCTCTGTCTGTCCAGGGATGAGACACAGCACACCTACTATCACTAACCACAAGCCTATAAAACCTTTTTTTTTTTATTTATTTAAGAGGAAAAAAACATTGAAAAGAAAAACAAAAAGCAAAAGAGACAAACAACAATAACAAACCCAAAACAGTAACAGTATAGGTTTATAAAACAAGGTAAGAATTTAAAAACGGTTGTAATATTGCATATTGTTACCTTCAAAAGGGTTGCTTAGATTATCACATATAGACCAATAAAATTGATCTAATTCTATGAGTATTAACTGTTTTTTTCTTAGAAATGATACAATTAGTAGTATAGTCATTTTAGCTATCTTATGTGTATATGCAAATTTATGTCTTTTTCTTTTTTCTCATCCTTCTTTCTTCTTTTCCCCTATCCCAGTTACTTTTCCTCTTTGAGGAGATTCTTACCCTTACAGAATATTTATTGTATATTTTGGATCATATATACTTTCAGCTTCTTACGCTAGGGAGACAACATGGTATTTACACGGGTGAGTTTGACTTATTTCATTTATGAGTATGGTCTCAAGTTGTGTCCATTTACTTAAGAAAGCTTTGATGCAACCTTTCTTTATAGTACTCCATTGTATAAAAATACCACATCTTTTTTTATCCATTCCTCAACTGATGGGCACTTCAGTTGTTTTCAAGATTTGGCTATTACAAGTTGTGCTGCTATAAACACGGGTGCACATATATTACTGTCATATGATGTTTTCGGTTCTTCTGGGAATATGCCTAGAAGTGAGAAAGCTGCATCAAATGGAATCTCTAATCTTAGCTTTTTGAGGAATCTCCACTCTGATTTCCACAGTGGCTGCACTAGTCTACACTCCCACTAAGAGTGGAGAAGGGTTCCTTTTTCTCCATACCCCTCCAGCATTTGTTATTGGTTGATTTTTGATCTTGGCCATTTTTCCTGGAATGCGATGGATTCCCAGTGTTGTTGTAATTTGCATTTCCTGAATGATGACTGATGTTGAACATTGTTGCATATATTTATTTGCCATTTGTATTGCTTCATCTGAGAAGTATGTATTCATTTCAGATGCCCACATTTAGATTGGGTCCTTGAGTTTTGAGGGCCCGATTTTTTAAAATTCTTTTTTTGTTTTGGATAGAAGTCCTTTGAGGAAAAATTGGTCAAGATATTTTCCTAATTCATGGTTTTTATTTTCACTGTGTTGGTGATTTCTTCTGACATGCAAAAACTCTTTAATAAGAAGAGATCCCAGTTGTTGAGTCTGGGAAGTATTTCCCATGCAGTTTGACTTTTGTTCATGAACTCTCTGCCTACCCTTTTGTCATCAAGATTTCTACCTGCTTTGTTTTACAGGAGATTTAGTATTTCTGTTTAATATTTAGATATTTGACCTATTTTGACATTAGTATAGTACATGGTGATCGACATGGGTCTACTTTTAGTCTTCAGCATGTGGAAAACCAGTTTTTCCAGCACCACTTACTAAAGAAGCTATCATTCTTCCAGTAAACATGTCTGGCCCCTTTGTTGAACATGAGGTGGCTGAATGTGTTTGTAGTTGTGGCTGTATGTTCTAATCTATTCCATTGATTTTTCAAGTCTGTTTTTATTCCAGCACCATGCTGATTTTATCAGAGTAGCTTTGCAGAATAATTTCAAGTCAGGGATCATGTTGCCTCCTGCCTTGCCTTTGTTGCCCAGAACTGTCTTTGGTATTGTGGGTCTCTTCTGGTTCCAGATGAATTGTAGGGATGATTTCTCTAGATCTGTGAGATATGCAAATGGTATTTTGATTGGAATTGCATTAATTCTGTATAGCAATTTTGTGAGAATGACCATTTTCACAATGTTTGTTCTTCCTATCCATGAACAAGGAATATCTTTCCATTTTATGAAATCCTCTTTGATTTCCTTTTTGAGAGTAATGTAATTTTCACTGGATAGATATTTTACTTCCTTTGTTAGATTGATTCCTAAGTATTTCATTTTTTTGGATGCTTTCGTAAAGGGTTTCCCTTATTTCTCTCTCAGTGAGTCTGTTGTTTGTGTACAAGAACGCTATTGATCTTGTATCCAACTACATTACTGAAGAAGTCCTTCAATGGAGTTTTGGGGGTATTCTATGTAGAGTATCACATCATCTGCAAAGAATGACAATTTAACTTCTTCCTTTCCTATCTTATTCCTTTTATTTCTCTCTCTGGTCTAGTTGCTCTGGTTAATGTTTCCAGAACTATACTGAATAGGAGTGGTGATAATGGACATCCTTGTGTTGTTTCTGATATTAGGTTGCAAGCTTTCAGTTATTGTCCACTTAGTAAAATGTTGGCTGTTGGTTTAACATACATGGCTTTAATCAGATTGAGGCAGAGAGCATCTATTCCAATTTTCTGTAAGGTTTTTATCATGAATTAATGTTGCATTTTGTCAAAAGCTTTTTCTGCATCTATTGAGATAATCATGTGATTCATGTCTTTGGCTTTGTTTATATGGTGTATTATCTTTATTGATTTGTGTACGTTGAACCAACCCTGCAGTTCTGGGATGAGTCCCACTTGATCATGGTGTATAATCTTCTTGATGATTGGTTGCATTCTGATTGCCAGTAATTTATTGAGGATTTCTGCATCTATGTTCATTAGGGAGATTGGCCTGTAATTCTCTTTTTTGGCTGGGTCTTTCTTTTTTGGTGTTAGGATAATATTTGCTTCCAGGAATGAGTTAGGGAGAATTGCTTCCCTTTCAATTTCCTTCAAGAGTTTAAGGATTATTGGTATTAAATCTTACCTAAATTTCTTGCAGAATTCAGTAGTAAATCCATCAGGACCTGGGCTTTCTTTGTTGGTAAGGTTCTAATTACATTTTCAGTTTCATTAACTGAAATTAGGTTATTCAGCATTTTTACATCTTCTTGATTCAGCTTTGGTAATTCATATATTTCTAGGAATCTGTCCATTTCTTCTGTGTTACTGAACCTATGAGAGTAAAGATTGTCAAAGTAGGTATGGATGATCATCTGTTTTTCCACAGGGTCTGTAGTGATTTTACCCTTTTCATTTCCTATTGCAAGAATTTGAGTTTTTTCTTTCTTCTTTTTGATAAGTTTGATTAGGGTTTTATCAATTTTATTTATTCTTTCAAAGAACCAATTCTTCATTAATTCATTGTGTTGTTTTCTTAGTTTCAATTGCATTAATTTCTGTTCTGATCTTTGTATTTTCCTCCCTTCTTTGGGATTTGGGCTTGACTTGATCTTCTTTTTGTAGAAATTTGAGGTGTAGCATTATTTTGTTTATTTCTGTGCATTCCATTTTGCTGATGTGGGAGTTTACTGCTATAAATTTTCTTCTGAGGACTGCTTTCAGTGTGTCCCACAGGTTCTGGTAAGTTGCATTTGCATTTTTGTTCAATTGTAGATGTTGTTTAATTTCTTCTGTGACCCATTGCTTGTTTAGGAGAGTGTTATTTAATTTCCATGTGTTTATGGTGTTCTCATGTTTGTGGTTGTTAATTTCCAATTTTATTGCACTATGGTCAGATAGTATGCATGGGATTATTTCAATTCCTTTGGTTTGCTTAAGCATGTTCTGTGGGCTAACATATGATCTATTTTAGAGAATGACCCATGTGCAGCTCAAAAGAATGTGTATTCTGATGTTGGGTGGAACACTCGGTACACATGTACTAGGCCCATTTGTTCACAAATTTAATTCGCTGTTGTTTTTGTTTGCTGATTTTTTTGTTTGGTTAATCTGTCTCTTTGTGACAAGAGGTTATTAAGGTCCCCCATTGTAACTGTATTATTGCTTATTTGATTTTTCATGTCTATCAAGATTTGTCTTACATAGTTGGTTGCTCTCAGATTTGATGCATATATATTTATGATTGTAATCTCTTCCCCTTCAAGTTTTCCCTAACAAGTATGTAGTGGCCTTCTTTATCTCTTTTGATCATTCCCGGTTTGAAGTTCATATTGCCTGCAAACAGAACAGCCACCCCTGCTTTTTTCTGCGTCCCTGTTGCATTGTGTATTGTTTTCCATCCTTTGACTTTTAGTCTATGAATTTCCTTTTAAGTTAATTGTGTTTCTTGTACAGAGCATATTGTTGGATTTTTTTTCTTAATCCACTCATCCAGTCTGTTTCTTTTTATTTGTGAGTTGTGACCATTTACATTAATAGCTATAAGTGAAACATACTGACTTATCCTTGTCATGTTACCTTTCTGTTGTCGGTTTTCTACTTTTTCTATTTAATGGTCTGCTCTGCTTAGTGGTTACCTTCTGCTGTTGTTACAGGCAGCTGAGCTATGTAGAAATATTATAGGTAGAGAGATAGGGCTTGGCCCTCAAGGAAGCCGGCAAAACAAGTGCAATCACACCCTCAGGTATAAACCTTAGGGATTAGGTATGAATTATCTCGAGAGGCCAGGAGTCAGCCTTCCAATCCCCTACAGAAAAAGTCATTGATCTTTAAAGAATGTTTGCTTGCTATGTGACTCCCATTCCCATTTGTCCCTAATTTGGTCAATTTTACCTGAACAATTAAACTTACTGGTTAATCACAGTTCTGTCCCACCTCATTCCTGTCTGCTTTGTGAGTTCCCAATTTTCCCCACTTTGAACCCACCTAACCTCATGAATTTACTATTCAAAAATTCCTAGAAAATACAGAGTCTTTGGCAACCCACTCGGGACCCCTTCTGTCTCTCTCTCAGATAGAAGCTTTCTTTCTCTCAATAAATATTTCTGCTCTTATAACCTCCATTGTTCCTAAAATTCATTCTTTGATTTTAGAGAACATGAACCCATACCAGACATATGGTAGATCAAGAATTTCATTCCTCTATATCAGGGATTGTATTTATGTTTGTCTCTTTCTAGAGTATCTTTCAGAACTCTTTGTAATGTTGGTTTAGGGGTCATGGATTTCTTCAGTTGTTGTTTGCCATGGAAGTATCTTATATCTCCATCAATTTTCAAAGATAGTTTTGCAGGGCACATCAATCTGGGTTGAAAGTTGTTTTCTTTCAGAACCTGAAATACTTCACTCCAAGCTCTTCTTGACTTGAAGGTTTGTGTTGAGAAGTCTGCTGTGATTCTGATAGGCTTTACTTCATAGGTGATCTGTTTCTTCTCTCTGACAGTTTTTAGTATTCTGTTCTTGTGCTGAATTAATGATATCCTAATTATTATATATATGGTTAAAGATTTATTTCTGTTATGGCTAATTGGGGTTCCATATGCCTCACTTACTTGCATATCAGATTTTTTCCCCAAGTTTGGAAATTTTTCTGCAATTATTTCTGTAAATAGTCTTATTTCATCAGTGCTGACCCCTGATTTTTTGTAGACACCTACCAGTCTTATATTGTTTCTCTTTGCATCATCTTGCAGCTGTTGAATTGTTATTTCCTGGTTCTTTGTTATTTTTAAGAGATCTTTTCTTTTGTGATCATAAGCTCCCATCCTGTCATCAAGGTCTGAGAGTTTGTCTTCAGCTTCATTCAAGTGGTTTTGCCAGCTTTCAGTGAGATTTTTAATTTCCTGAATATCCTTTTGAGTATGTTTCATGCATTCTAAATCTGTCCTATATTGTTCATTCAAGGTTTCCATCATTTTCTTATGTTCCTCTATTTTTTATGTAGAACTTCTTTAGCTATACTCACCATTTTTTCATAATGTTTTGTCATTTCTTTTTTAACCTGAAAGATTATTTCTGATCTGATTTCCTCTACAGCTTTATGGAGTTGCTTCTTTATTTCAGTTGCTATCATTTCAGAAAGTTCAATTTTGTGGTTTCCAGAGTCTTCCATTTCATTGTCTCCTGGGTTTGTTCTTGGTGGGCTAGAGGACTGAGACTGCATTTTGCTTTTTTGTTCTGTTATTTTCCTCTGGGATTCATGTGGCTCCCAGGCACCTTCCCAATGGATTGAACTGAAATTCTGTGCTAGGCAGAGCTTCAGTCCACTGACATTCCTGTGGCTAGCCAGGATGTACCTCGGAACTATTTTACCACAGTCTTGTGCTCTTTGACTTGTGAGGCTGGCCTGGCATTCCCCTGATGGATTATGCTGGGTTGCACTGGGATGCTGGGCTGGGTCGACCTTGATCCTCCATGCAGTTAGCAGAGACGCATCCCCTGGGTATGGTACCAAGGCTTTGTGCCTGGATGGGAAGAACTCAGAGCCTCTGGACCACATTGCTAGCCTGGGCACACCTCTAGCTTTATGGTGCTGGGGCCTTGCTCCTGGACTGATGGCTAGCTGGGATGTACCTCTGGACTATGGTGCTGGGGCCTTGTACTTTGATGGGTGGAGGTCAAATTCTCCAGGACTCATTTAACTATATATCAATGATGATGGGATGTTGTATGAGAAGGAACATACCAGGGCCACCTAGGCTAGTTGCTACCTGATTGGTATTTCTGAGGTTCTGAGCTGGGCTTAGCTCCATACCTCTGTGACCTTTGAGGCTGGCTGGGCATTCCCCTCATGGATTGTGCTGGGATGCTGGGCTGGACAGAGCTTGGATCCTCCATTCAGCTAGCATGGACACACCCCTAGAGTGTGGTGCTGGGGCCTTGCACCTGGCTGGGAGAAGTTCAGAGCCTCTGGACTGTGCAGCTAATCTGGGTGCACCTCTGGCATATAGCGCTGGGGCCTTGCTTTTGGCTGGGTGGAGTTTAGAACCTCCACAACCTGCATGGTTAGCTGGGATGCATCCCTGAACTATCCTATAGGATGTTTTTTAAAAATCATGTTCACCTTATTGTGGAATACTTGAAGAAATGAAAAGGGAAATGTTATTATGAATTGGAGATTCAATGTTTTCTAAGAAGCTGAAGAAATGTTGAATTATCATCACCTTTATGTCCAGTTGGGTATATGTCACCACCACAACTCTGCCCTAACTACCCATCTCAGGAGTTACAAATACGTTTTTTTAAAGACTGTCTTCCCTCAAACTCACTGCACAGACAGGGCCCACGGAGCTCTACCCAGGATGAAACATGCAGAAGAGAAGCATAGTTCCTCAGAAATGGCACAGGGAACAGTCAGGATGCAGTGTGTTCCCCACAGTGAATTATCCAAACAAAACAAAAGCAGCTTGATGTTTCTTTGAGCCTCAGCAGATTGAGCTCAAACAAATACATGATTTCCCTGAAGATTATAGGAGCAAAACTGAAAACTGTTCTCAGACTTTAGGAGTCTGTAAGCAGTTGGGAGCCTATTATGCCTGCAGGTTTCCAAGTATATTGGTGGGAGGTGCATTGGTACCAAACACCTGCCTAAAAGTATTTACCACTTCCAGATGTTTCTTAGCAACCAGATGGATAGCATGCTCCAGTGATTGCCACTTTTATCGTGCTGAATACTGTATCTTTTCTTCAGGAGTTACTTCCCCGCAAACATTCATGGCGTGTGAGACTTGGTGGATTTAGGAAGTGAGTGTTAGAGTCAGATGAGCAGAGGGTAAAATCCTGGATTTACTATCACAAACAGCAAGTTCCAGAGATTGGTCACCTGTGAACTACAAACAGTGGCAGCAGCCTTCCAGAGTCACTACACAGAAGGAGTGATGCATATGAGGTTCTAATAAATGAGGTAACTAACAGTGTAGGTGTACAGTGAAGAGTAGTTTTTTTTTTTTTCCAGAAGAGCAATGGAAGTTTCTGCCTTGCTTACTATTGCATCATTTGCACTCAGCATATGGTCAGAGCTCAATAAATAGTAGTAAGGGAGGAAACATATGAGCACCTGAATGGCCTCTGATCTGTTGCCTTGCATGTGCTTAGAAAAGCCCTTGAAATCTATGCTTATGGAATTAAGTCTTCACCATGAACATAAAGTTGGAACAATAGGAACGTTGAATCACTAAAATGTTCTCTTCTGTCACTTCTCGAACAGAGCTGATTTCTTTGATTGTGCCAGCTTTCCCAGCTTGAAACCCATGGGAAGGAACAATGCACAGGCAATGTAACTTCCCAAGATCTGAGTGACAGGACTCTGCATCCTCAGGCCGGGAGCTGTGGGCTCAAGCAGCAGCATAGATAGTGCTGACCTTCAGCAAGTTTCTATTCTGGCTTCCCAACTTCCAGCCCCTGACTAGCAGCAGCTGGCATGGCCTCCCCTAGCACCTAAGAAAGCATGGATAAAGCCACAGGAAAGATCACCACTCCCCAAAACACTTAAAGTTGGTCCTGGCAGTTAACTTACTTCTAGAACTGAGAGGCAAAGACTATTTCCCACAAGTGAAATGGAAATGAAATAATCCATCAATGGCCACTTCTTTGCCTGAAAGTGTAAAGAATAAGAATTCATCCATTATTGTCTTATTCTAATCCAGAAATGCACATTTGGTGTGCATCCAAATACTGGCTTATATTTTCTCTGCTTGGTGGAGCCTGGTTTGATCAGTCAGAATTTTGCCCCAACTTTCCTCTCTGCTTTTGCTTACAATCACCACCACGCACATAGCATGACCTCTGGGTCTACAGGGAAGCTGGAGTCCCCAGGTTTTGAAACAGAAGAGATACATAGGTGTGCAGCCATGCCTCAGAGCAACATTGCTTTCTCTAAATAAATGTTTCTCACAGGAAGATGCTATGATGGTAGACTTGGAGGACTTCAGTTAGGAACTATGCTAATACTGCTTCTTTGCAGACCACAAAACAACCAGAAAGTGATGGTGCAAGCTGGAGGCAGACAATCATAGTTAACAGTTAAGATTTACTACTGAAGAGTGACGTATCATATTGTCTCTCTAATATAAAAATAATAACAAACTAAAAGAGTAATAAGACCCAAAATGTATAATAGATATTGTGATAATGAAAGGGAAAGAAAGTGCTCTAAAGGATATAACTGGATGTATGTTTAAGTGTGAAAGACAGATAACTATACTACTAAGTTTTTGTTAGTTCATCAAACAGAATGGTTTGTACTGTCATTGTTTGATTGTTCATTTTTTATGCTTTGCTTTGTGACTTGAGCAACTACTTCTAAGATAATAATACGTAATTTATCAACCAGTGATTTCTTACTTTTTAAAAAAAAGTCTATATTATTTCTACCCTTTTTTCTGTTTTGCTTTTTTTCTCTAAAAAAAAAAAAAAGATTCACTCCTGCGCCCTTGCTATGCACAAGATATGATGTTATTTTGTAAATATTGACACAGTTTACTCTCTCAAGCATCTCTTGATTATGATGAGAAGTTACATAACTCACTGAAAGTCACAGAACCTTTAAATGGCACAACTGAGTTAAAAGACAACAAATAATATGGGAACACAATAGGAAGAACCAGAAAAGATGCAATAAAAACGATCATAATGGAATTTAAAAATGCAGTGTCAGACTTAAAATTCACATTGGTAACACACAAGCATAAAATGAATACTGAGAACTGGATCAGTGATACAAAAAATAAAATTAAAACATGTCAGCGAAGGCAGGAAAATGTCAAAGTGGCAAATAATAGTGTCAGAACACATCACCCTAAGGATGAGAGCTCTGAGCATCCTCTGTACTTGTGGGGAACAGAATCAGTAAATAAAGATGTGGTAAATTTCCCTCGCCTAAAATAAAAGAAAAATCAAAGCTGTAAGATTTAAAAATCTCATCATATTCCATAAATAACAGAAAATCAGTGAAAACAGCCAGCTAAATTTACTAAATTGAGGGTTAAGAAAAATTATTTTTGAGACAATCAGTGAACTATTGTTATTAAAACATGTTAAATTGGAGCCTCAGCTCTAATCTTGCAGCAAAACAAATTTCAATAGATTGATATAATTTATAAATGAGCCATATGTAATCTTGGGAAAAAGTTATATTAGCATTAAGTTTTTGAGTGGAGAATTCTTTTGTTTTGCTTACAATAAAAAGTGATGGAGAAAATTCACCAAAGAATACATACAGAGATTAGACTGATATAATTTAAAATTTATATCCAAAATATCTAATGAAAATTTAAACATGTTTAATATAAATTTAAACATATGGTAGGCAATGTGTTACTAAAGGAAGTTAGATGTGTACATGTTTGCATTTTAATAAAGACACAATAATCTTTTCAATTATACATTTACAGTACATGAATATGAAATGTACAAATAAGAAACACATATACCCAATAATCATTTTGGAGTGTTTGTATTCCCCAATACCCAACAAAATGCAAAATAAAATGTGGGAGCAATTTTGTGTATCACAATGACAAAATGGAAGAAAAGCAGTTTTTTCTTTCTGTCAGTAAGCCAGTTTCTTTTTGGGAGTCAGTTCTGCACTGGTAAAATAAAACACCACATACGTTTCATCCAGCAATTCAACTCCTAGGAATTTATTGCACACAATAATCAAACAAGAGTACTGAGATATCTTAAGGAGGATTTTCACCAAGCACAAGATAGTCTGCCCTGTCCTCACTGATTATTATTATTTCTAAAAACACTATCAAAATCAGTCCTCGTAAGGTGTTTTGAACTTGTGAACTTGTGAAGTATGTTCACAAATGTGATCTTAATTTTTTTAAGGGGCTTTTTTTTTTTTTTGGTCTTTTCTTACTATTTTCTTTTTTGGTACCAGGAATCGAACTCAGGGCCTCATGCTTGCTAGGCAGGTACTGCGCCACTGAGCTATATCCCTGGCCCGTGATCTTAATTTTTAAAATAACTTCCAGAGGAAGGCATTATTATTATTATTATTATTATTATTATTATGCTCATTTAATGGCACTGAAAGACAGAAAAGGTAAGTCAAGTGTAGCCTGAGTTAAAGGTCAGTTAAAGAAAAGTTCTCTCTGATATCTGAAATTGTGTTATTAACCCTGAAAAAGATGTTAGAATGGGAAAAGTGAATCATTTATACTAACTCCTTTCCCTACAAATTAAAGACCTGACATTTAAAGAGAGGATATTTCCTAGAAAGTTTCACAAGGTGATTCTGGGGCACACTCTCCTGAACAGATTTATTGAACAATGGACACATGGCTGGGAGAGCAGACCCACAGATCTTGTCTCAAAGTTGTTTACTGTCTAAGAACTTATTAGGTAAAACTCAGGTACCTCAGAAGCTGGGAACAGGACAGGTGATGAGTAGACGATGCAGAAGTAGGTTAAGGAAGATCTGAAGAACAGTCTCAGAATCTCCCTGGCCACCCACACTCACCTTGTAGTGCTCTAAACACACAGACACCTAGATGGACACAAGGATGGAATGAATGCAGGAGAAATGGAACTAATACTAACTGCTTTACTGGCCACACAGGTTAGGCTGGCTCTGCTCCTCCTGGAGTAATAATTTCTGGCTCAGGTAGGTGACTGTGTGGTGCTGTGGATTGTATAGCTATCAACTGAGGTAACCAGGTGTCCACTGGCTTCTGAGTATTGTCAGGCAAAGGACCATGGATGCTGTTCTATGGAAAAACAAACCTTCAGACCTTCCCTAAGCAAATATTCTAGCAGGGCCAGAACAAATGTCTGCCTGGATCCCTGGGAAGCTTCCCTGAGAGATTTTAAACCTGGTCTCAGCCTCTCTCCTCATCTGCTGTAAATCCACTTGGCAGCACATTTATCAGATACTTCATTATTTAAAAGAGGAAGCACTGAAGAGTTGGTTTGGGAAACTAATTCAGGTCTGGAAGATAAGAGCCTGTTTGGTTTTCACATGTCAGGTGTCCTCATATTTGATAAGAGCAGACGGGCGTTAATGAAGCCTGAACCCTCCTGGAGGACTTCTGTTTCCTGCTGCCTGGGGCTACAATTCCTTGATCAGTTCCTTTAGGACCATTTTGCCAAATCCCATCCCTGCCACTCTTCCTTGGCCTCTGTTCCCACACCGGGGAGGCATAGGAAGGGTCCCCGCAGGGCCAGCCTGATCTGATCTGATCTGTGGGAGCCCTGTTCCTCTCCCAGCTTCTGTCTCCTACTAAGCCCACATCACCACAGAGAAGGAAGCACTAGCTTTGTAGGCTCTAACTTGGGCTCTTTAACTCTCCTGATTCCAATACTAGATAACATGCCCTCCTACTCTCGTGAACAGATTAATTTGGAGTTGTTTACAGCTCCAAATCCCAGCAGGAGTATTTCCGCAGGCAGAAATTTGTTACTAATACAAGTGAATGTTCTGAAGGTAGTGAATGGTTTCTTTTTAATAGTTTTCATTGGGGTGGATTCAAGGTTGTATCTATAATAAAACCCCTCACTCCTGCACATTGAGTATGTTTTCTTTGTGGAGGAAACGAAGCTCCCAGCACGCAGTGACATCACGCATGCTCTTGCCTGTGCCAATGGGAGTGTGCTGCTCACAGGAGCGCCATCAGTTAATATCACAACCTGGGGCTGATGGGTATGTAGTGAGTGGGGCTGTTGGTTTGGAGATTTGTGACATGTGGCTGTGTGCATGGAAGAGGAGTAAGAGTTGTTTGGAGACAGCAACCATGCGTTACTGCTTTTTATCTCCAGCCCCAGACATGGTGCCTGAGAACTGGAGGTACTCCGTCATCATGCAGTGGCAGAAGGCAGTGCATAGCTTGGGGGGCTCATTGGCTGACTAAAACCTGTGATGGCACATGCACAAGAGGTGCTCCAGCAGCAGCTGACCCTATCCTCAGTCCTGCCCACCTCCTCTGTCAGTTCCCTAGCCCTCCTTGGTTCCCAGCCTCAGCTTAATATATTTCTCACAGTCCCAACTTTCACGGCCATGGAGTATCTGGGAGGTGCCTTGCTCTGAACTCCTGCCTCAAGGTATGAGTAACATGTTCAGGTACTTTGTGCTTTCCTGCCAGAACTGTCCTGCCTCACAGGTAGACACCATGCCTTCTGCCCTGTTGAATACATGTCTCCCATCCACCATAGAGGACTCAGTGTTAGCTCGATGAGTATTTGACCTGAGTTGACAAGTAGATACACACTATCGTGTAACAATAAAGAAATGAATCTCATGGAATTTGGGTGTCAGACACTAACAAATATCTTTGGATATTGTGTGATTTTAGACAAATTACTTGATTTGATTTCCTTAGCTTTGAGGTATAGATAATATGGTCTAGCTCATCATGAGTGGAACAAAGGCCACAACTTACAGACAATGCCCTGCCTTTTCTCATGTGTCTCCTGCTCCCACCTCGATCTTACTTCCCTTATGTTTCCTGTCTGCCCTACTCCTCTTTAGATTTTGAGACTTCTAAGCATCATTAGCAGGCCAATAGTGTCAGAAGTCCACCAGTGTTTTGTCCTTTGGGAATGCCAATGCCCCATATGGCCACAATGTGGGAGTCAGGGACCCCAACCAATCACAACCACCACTGGGACTGGGCTGACTATCTGAGGGGACAATCCCAGGAGAATTAGAATAATACCCTGCCCTGGCAACTGCAAAGACCTCAGCCAGCCCATGTGGACCTTCTGATGGGAGTATACCCTCAGCAATCCAGTCCCCCAGTAAGGGACATGTGGATGTGTGTGAGGTACCAGGCTAAGCATCACACTGCTATCATTAGTCCTAGGTTCCATCGCAACCCAAATTCTGTCCTTGAGAGTGAAGTGTTTGTTTTGCAGCCAACCAGCTCAAGTTAACATAAAACCACATATGCCAATAACTCCAATTATTAATCTACTGAACAGTATTTATGTAGTCATTTTTCTACATGGGTTCATTAGTTAACACTGTCTTCAAGTCTGAAGTAAGTATTGTGATTACTATCACTTTATAGATGATGACACAAGGTATAGAGAGATGAGTGTCTTACATAACACTGGAGAGGAGGAAAGAGCTTCATAGCTGGAGCTCTCAAAGGCACCGTGTCTACCTCTTGCCACCAGGGCTCCTTGGATGGTCCGAACACTCACATCTAGCACCTGTGAGCACCTTCCATGTTTTAGATGTTATTCAAGATATCATTACTTCTATAGTCTATAAAGAGAAATTAGAGATTTGAAAAATTAAGTGGCTTAAGATCACAGAGACAGAAAATGGTGAAGCAGGGACTGAATTGGGCCTTTCTGAAAACATGCCACACTGTGACTCAAAAGGCACTTCTCCTATGGAGGATGGACAGCAGAAGGGAAGGAGCCATCCAGAGATAGGACTGTAAGAGGCTGTCTCGTCAGAGGAGGTCCTCAATGACTTGTCCTAACAGAGACCCTAAAGGGACATGTCTCTATGTTTAGTCCTCTTCCAGCATCTGCCAAGGAGACAGAACTTTGCAATTTACTTTCTTTCCCTCTAAGTCCTATGTCCAGTAAAGTCTTGCAGACTCCTCTCCTCTTCTTCCTCCTCCATCTTTGTGCATAACACCATTCATTACCACCTGGAATCCCTCCAAGATAAGCACTGCCAAGAGGAGCCATTGTCTTGTCTGAAAAGTCCATTAGGCTGTCAGGCTCCTTAACAAATCAATCAGGCACCAGGAGGCCTTTCAAAACGATATCATTTGCCATTCAGGCAGAAACAAATAACTATCTCAGGTGAGCTGCAGAGGCACGGGCCATGTGCCAAATTGCGGCCTCAGGAAAGGAGCTAATGTTTCCCACCAACAAACAGCACAGAGAGCGCTTATTTCTCCCATCTTAAAAAATCCACGCCTTCTCTTGACTCCTCTTCCCTCACCTGCAA
Organism: Hydrochoerus hydrochaeris; assembly: GCA_004027455.1. Classification (NCBI taxonomy): domain Eukaryota; kingdom Metazoa; phylum Chordata; class Mammalia; order Rodentia; family Hydrochaeridae; genus Hydrochoerus; species Hydrochoerus hydrochaeris. The sequence goes on along the minus strand of PVLA01000245.1, from coordinate 239,796 downwards.
GCAACCCATTTCTTTGTTCTCCTTTGCATTCACACTCCTCAAAAGAGAATTTGTCCCAATTCACTTATTCCTCTCCTCCCACTTTCAACTGAGTCAGGTCCAGTCTGGCTTTCATTCCCCTTTCCCCTGACACCTCTTCAGTGTCACTAGAGCACTAGGTTGCTCAATCCAAAGGTACTTTTCCAGCCTTCATATACTTATCAATAGCTGTTGATTAATCCTGTCTCGGTCAGAGCACACCAACTGTTACTACAACAGATCTCAGTGGTTTGAACAGTTGCTTCTCACCCTGGAGGGTACCACTTCCTGTGTTCACTCAGGGATCAGGCCCTTGCACCCAGAGAACTGCCTAGGGTCACCGAGTCTTCACTGCAAGGGTGCTGAATCCCTTTGCTTCCACCCTGTAGCGCCACCTAGAGTTCAGTCTCACAGACGCAGCTGACGGCAAGTGGTGCAGCCCAGCGTCCAGGAGAGGGGTTCTCCAGGGGTGAGCATCTCACTGGGCTCCTGCGCTCCTTCCATAGTCCCTTCACGGGACTCTCTTGGTTCTCCCCAAAACAATGGCCATTTCCTTTTTTTAAAAAAAACTAAACAATACTATTGTTTTATTCTTAATAGGAATAAAAAAATAATAAAGATTATATTATCCCAGTTTTGTTACATATTTTTAGTCAATTCACAAGGATACTAGAAATTAAAAATAAGTCCTCTGCCCTGAATCTAACAGGAAATATGCAAGACACTGATTAGTATGTGACTAACTGTTCTATAGAAAGATCATTTCAAGGGCTGATGATTTAGCTCAGTGGCTTAAGTGCCCACCTGGCAAGTGTGAGGTTGAGTTTGATACCTGGTATCATTTGACTTTTTGTTTACCATTTTTTTAAAAAAATTAATTAAATTAACTGCTAAAATTTAGGTATAAATCAATGATCACATTCATCATAAGGAATATGATGGACCTGTGTGTGATACATCTTGATTTGTCTTTTTTTCCTGCCCGTCCTCCTCCCATCCCTTAAATTCTTCTTCCCCTCCTTGTTTACAAAGTTTTGGTTCCATTTTATCCTTCTTTTCCCATGTTTTTTATCTTCTTTTCTTCCCTCTCCCCAAACCTCCCTCCCTAGCTCCTCTTTCCTTTTGAGCAATTTCTTCCTATTTCACCATATCTCTTGTACAATTTGGTCCTTATTTTACTTTCAGTTGCTCATACCAGTGAGACAATGCTGTATTTATCTGTGCATGTCTGATTTACTTCACTTAAGAGTGTGCTCTCAAGGTGCATTCACTTAGCAATAAATGTTTCAAGTTTATCCATCTTTATGACAGCATAGTACTTCATTATAAAAAACACATCTTTTTTATTCATTCAGCAGTTGATGAGCATTTTTGTTGTCTCCAAGATTTAGCTATTACAAACTGTGCCACTATAAACATGAGTGTGCATATATCGTTGTGGTATGATGCTTTGAATTCTTTGGGGGAATAAGTTTTCTTATATATCTTAATGAACATCCCGAATCTAGACAGACTTTTTTGTCCAGTCCCAGGTTTAAATGTTGAATTGACTACCTCACTTGGGTGCCAGAAGATGAAGGAAATGAGATATTCATTCTAAAGATGCCTGGTTTTCCTTCCCAAACTTCCTTCACTTGCAGCCTCCCTCCAACCCAGGCCAGAGGCAACTTCATCATTCCAGCTATTTAGGCCAAAAGCCTTGAATTTCCACATTATTCTTACATTTCAGACTGTTTCCAGAAATGTTGTTATTTCTGCCTTCAGAACATACCTGTCACTTTTCCCCTGCTGATTTAGCCATGGGTATGCTCAGCTACACTTACGCAGTGACCTCCTCCCTGGCTGCCCTGGTTCCACCCTTATCGCCTACAATGTAATCTCAACACAGTGGGCAAAAAGGTCCTGTCGGAATGTAAGTCAGGTCATGCTAGACCTCTGCTGAACTCTGTCTGCAGTGACTGTCATTGCTCTTAGAGGAAAAGCCAAAGTCTGACCATGGCACAAGCTCTGCCTGATATGCTCCGCTCCACACATCTCTGACCTCTAGCTCTTCTCTAAAGAGTCAGACCTTGACACTTGACATCCTGCCGAGGGGGGCTCTGGGCACATACTCTCATTTCCTACAAACCTTAGTTCGGTCTACCCCGGCATTACCAATTTCGCTTTGCCCAGTTTCTTAGTTCCCAAGATATGCACTTCGATTTCTCATACTTTCTTTTCAGGCATAAAGCTCAAAATCCTGCCCAGCTTCCCTCTGATTTTGCCTTCCCAGCATGCAGGGCACATTCTCTGCATTTTTGTCATATTGCTCTTTCTTTACTAGGGCTCTTGCTTCCCCACAAACTCTGCAGGTACACCAAGCAAATGGACCAAAGGCTGCCCTACTGTCTTGACATACTCCCCTGTGTCTCTGCTCCTGGCTTTCCTTCTCTCTTTGAATGCAGCCTCTGGGGTCAAATCATCTTTCAATGGCCATTTAAAGAAACACCTCCCCCACCTAAGCATCCTCTGATATTCCCCACTGAATTAAGATCACACCCATCTTTCAATACAGGGTTTTCTTGCATGAGTTCACTTTGTCCTCTAAGCAAATCATCTGAGGGCAGGGTCCTTGCTCTATTCATCTCATGTAATCAGTAGCAGTTGATTTAGTTTTGTGCGAGGATTGGGAACTGGAGGTAAGGGAATTACCTTCCTTAACTTTAAGGCACTAACACTGGGGAGGAACATGCAATTTTAACCACTTACCAGTCCAATTATTTAAACAAAGAATGACTGAATATTGCATAGTTTTCATTAGCTTTTATCATATAAAAGGAAATACAAAATGACAATTTTATCAAATTTATTCAATAAGAATCAACTGGTTCAAATGACACCTGCCTGAGCAATACTGGGGACAGTCAATACATAAGCAACCTCACTGCTCAAGTGATGCTCAGGGTATACCGTTATGTGGCTAAGGTCATGCTATCAAGGTCCAGCAAGCCAAGTACTGAGTGGATGTGCCACTTTTGATAGAAGGAGGAGACAAGGGAAGATGCAGTTTAAGAGGTGACACATAAGCCAGGACTGAAAAAGTGGTAGGTGCTTAAAAGAAGAGGCAGCCAGATAGAGAGGGAAAGCATCCCAGATAAAGCTCAGCCACTGAGGAAGTCATTAATGTTTATTGAATTCAATTGAGAAATTGAATCATTGAGAAATGCTATCTTTAATATTTTTTAATGTCTCATATACATCCTTAAGAGATTGAGGAAGAACTCTGATGCTTTACAACTGGAAAAAAATTCTAACATAATAACAGGATTTTGAACGTTGAAATGGCCTTGTTAACATTTCCAGATATTTTTATATCCATGATATATTGTGTTTCTCTATAACCATCTTGTAGATATAAAAAGCATGGTATTAGCACTGCCATTTCACAGATTTAGAAATAAACTTGAAAATGCTGTATGGCTGGGTGACCACTAATAGGCATGCTAACTCTGTCTTTAAGCATGGGCTCCATCTCTTCTTTTCCTAAGATTTTCTGCTACATTTCAAGGTCATTATCCAGAGTTTAAGGTTTAAGGATGAGGCTTCTGGAATGGTTTAAGGGCTCAATTAGTCCCCTGAAACTTATGCAAAAATTTCCAAGCATTATTCACTGTACTAAGTTCTACATCCCTCATTAGATTCCAAAGGGAGGTTGATTTTGAAACATGCATAAACTACTGCATAATACCACAATCAGGGCTTTCCTCTGGGAAGACCAGAGGAATCCTGGCTTCATAGAGACTTCTCTAAGCAGAATAACCTTAGTGGCCTGGACTAATGGCATCCTAGGAGATACCTGGAAACAGAGCCACCAGCTGCTATCCTAACACAAATAATAACCTCCAGCCAGAATCTAAACTCTCCCCTTGCACAGTATTTGAGTTCAGTGCCACTACATTTAAAAGACCTTTTTGCTATTTCTAACACTCGGTGTTTGACTTGGATTAACTCTCACTAAAGTCTAATTAAATAATTGCTAGAAGCAAACTCTACTGATTCTACCTGATGGCCAGACGCAGTTATTTAGTTTGTTCATCCCAGTGGTTTCTACTTTGGAGGACATCAGAAAATCCCAGGTGCTTATTAGGCGTCTAGCTAACCAGAACTCACCCCAGGTCCAGAACTCAGTTTCAGGGATGGCAGCTGCTTTCAGTCAAGTATTGGGAGGGAGCTGGGGTAAGTGCAGGCTGGAAGAAAAGGTTTATCATGTACCCCAACCATCCCTAAGGACAATAATCAACTGGACAGTGGTCTCAGTGCCCCCAGGCTTGGTAAGACTCCAGCTGATTTTTTTTTTAATTTTAAAAATTTTATTTAAAGAGGGAGGTAGCAAAACAGAAAAAAGGGTAGAAACAATACAGAATTTAAAAAAAAATAAACAGTAAGAAATCACCATTTGATACATTACATATTGTCTTCTTGGATACAGTTGTTCAAGTTACAAAATTAAAGCATACAAAGTGGACATTCAAACAGTGAGGCTGCAAACAGTTCTGTTCACCGTTCCAACAAAAACCTAGTAACATGGTTATCAATCCTATACCCTTAAGTATACATACAGTTATCTCTTTTAGAGCACTTTCTTTTCCTCCTCTTGCTTTTTAAAAAATTTTTTTATTTAAAGAAAAAAATTTGAAACAGAAAGCGGGTAGAAACAATACAAAATCTCAAAAACAAAACAAAAAAAATAGTAACCAGTAAAAAATCACTAGTTGATAATTACATACTTTCCTCTTAGATGCAGTTGTTCAAGTTACAAAAGTAAAGTTCACAAAGTGGACATCCAAACAGTGAGACTACAGTCAGTTTTGCTCATCCATCCAACTAAAACTTTAGCAACAAGGTTATTAATTCCACACACTCAAACATACATGCAGTTATATCCTTTAGAATACTCTTCGTTTTTTTTCTTTACAATAACTATAATCCATTCTCATAAACTACTTAGAAGTCCTACACATGTATAAGTCTCTACACATATACCTAGCCTTTCTGCATTAGAGGGAGAAACAAAACAAGTCAGCAACACAAATTCCTAGAGAAACATGAAATGAAAAGAACATACAAAAACATAACACTAGGTGATCTACGGTAGTCACTATGATGTCTCTTGTTATTTTCAATAAAATTGTCTATATCATCAAACATAGTAGAGTTAAACTTAGCATTGCACTACACTATTAATAAAATCTAAACATTGGAGACGTTATAGGTCCAGCTGATTTTTATCAGCACACAGGACTCCTTGGGAGATTCTGGTCTCGTATCATCATTGCCTAGAAGATAACAAAAATGATTCTGATTCCCAGGTTTAACCAGAACTTCTGAAATTAATTCTCTAAGGAAAAAGCTGAAGAATTTGATTTTTGCAAAGCTTTCCAGGTGATGATGATGCTCACACTAGGATAACTCTTGATGTTTAGATAAATGGTAGCCTGACAGAGTGAGTCTGTCTCTTCTCTTTAGGCCTACCCAGCCTCCCTCACCCATGCCCATAAGACTATTAGAACAAATGGGATGCAGTATTCTGCCTGCTTAGCGGCTCAGGAGCCTGGGACTTGGGATGACTGGACCTTGACCACACACTCTGCACACTCGAGACTTATTTTCTATTTCTGATCCTACACTTGTGAGGAATTGAGGGGAAGAGAGGGAGTTAACATCCAGATGAAATAGAAGACAAAACCTGAATGCATGGCCTCTGATCTAAGTCTTGGAGAATTCAACCTGAGAATCAGAATCAGATTCCATTGGGACAGCAAAGTTACCCAAAGGTCCCACGTCTCAGTTCATTCATCTATAGAGAGGGAATAATTTCAATTGCAGTGTCACAGGATGTCCAGAACAGGAGATCAGCAAACTGCAGCTTGAAAGCTACATTTAGCTACTGTTTTTTGTTTGTTTGCTTTTGTTTTTTGCTTTTAATAGCCAGCAGGGAAAGAATGCTTTTGTACATTTTTAGTGTTTATATTAACTAGCCATACGATAGCCTTGGTATATCCACTTAGCCTGTAAAGCCTAAAATATTTACTGTTGGATCTAATAAGAACTTTGTGGCCCCTAGTTTAGAAGCTTAAGCAAAATGCTCCATGGTAAGGGCCTGGCATATACTGCCTGCTATAATCTTCATAAAGCTTTTAGGAGCTGAGAACACCCTCTGGCTATCATTCAGCAACCTTATCCTCCTGTCAGGGAACTGGATTTGCTAACAACCAGCAAGCCTGGAGAAAGACTAAGCTCAGCTGGAGAGTGCAACACAGCTGCTCCTTAGTTTGGGCCCAGTGAGAGCCAGGACAGAGGGTCCATGCACCCTAGGCCTGGCCTCCCAGTATACAGAAATTGTGAGATAATCAAAGGGGGTTAGGCTACTAAATATTTGAGGCTTTGCTTTCTAGCAAGAGAAGATTCACAGAGGTGTCAGGTGCCAAAATCTGGCCATTCTTATGTCAAAAAGGTACTGTGACTTTCTTCTACACTTTTGAAGTCTTTTCCTTACTTCTTTTTACCTCATCATTCAGACCCCCTCTCATCTAGGAAGCCTCAGCTGACCTTCCTCAGTTTTCAGGGAATTGCAGCCCTTAAAACACAGAGCTCTTGGCAGTAGCAAGAGTTCATGCCTTCCCAGAGCTTCCTTGGAGTGGCTGGTGATATAGACAATCAGAGCTCCTGCCCACCCAGAATCTCTTGTGCCAGGTAGAGCAGCATGCAGTGAGCCTCACTGCAGCATAACTGGAACTTGGAGAGCTGCTTGCATTGGGTTCATTGTGCTCAGCAATGTCCACGAGGCCTCTGTGTGTCAGAGACTCTGTACATCCTTCAAAACTAGCAGAAGCTATGCAGCCTGGGGCCATTCTCATCTCACTGTCCTTTCAATCTAGCTCTGGTAAGATGCCTCTCCAACAAGAGATGGCCAGGTCCTTTCATGCAAGAACTGAACATGCTCATCCTCACACTGTATGCAAAACTCAAAGAAAGCTGTGAACTTAACCTATCAATTTACTTTATGAATTCTCCATCCCCACCTCTCTTAAAATGCAAGGAGATCTCTGCTTGATTTTCTTTTGCTGAACTTCACTACCTCACTAGCAATGGGTCTTCATATATTGAAGGTCTGTTTTCTTCAATTTTATACCCTGAAGGGAGTTAATCTTTACATAATACATATACACATGAATAAACTATTGAAAGACTTAACTTGTTGTCAAATGTGTAGGTTAATTTGTGTGCACATAATGATGTGTGTGTAGGTTGACAAAGAAGTAATTTTTGGCCTCTGTGCAAATTTTTCCTCTATTAATGGCCAACTGGACTGATGCTGGAAGGACTGAACCAAGGTGAAGCCTAAGTGGTCTTTTCTGTGTTTTTCATAGTCTGTCCATGATACCAACAGCACTGGCAACATCATAGCTGAATTCCACTCTTGGCTTTTTTGTCTTTCCCAAAGGCACCAACACATCATGAAGCACCCAACTGGGCCATAGCACGGAGACACAGTGATTGGTTGGTTCAGAATGGGATACTTGGGCTTAAGTTAGTGTCATAAGCACCTGCCAGGCAAGTGCAAGGTTGTGAGTTTGATCCCCAGTACAAACAAACAAACAAACAAACAAACACCAGAATGGGCTATTTAATCATGGCAGGAAGTCAACGTTTAAAATGACCAAAACCTAAAAACCAAATTCAATGTGATATGAAGAAGTTTTTTCTCTTGTAGAATATATAAAGTATCTATCTATCTATCTATCTATCTATCTATCTATCTATCTATCTGGCTATCCATCTATCTACTGCCTTCCTACTTTTGTTTAAAACACCAATGCAATCCATGGAGACTTCTAAGACCACTTCAAGAACCATGAATGAAATTCTATAGCTTCCCAGGATCTACAGAATATGAAAATGAGAAGCATCAGGATCATCCAGTCAAATCTAGCCCTTTGTTTAATTCATGCAAAAATGGAGCCTCCCACAGACAAAATAATTTGTTCAAGAATGTGTTCTGGGTGACATACAGACTGGATCCTGCTTTTTAAACCATGGTTTCTCAACCTTAACGCTGCTGACACTTGGAGCCAGGCAGTTCCTCAGTGTGGGGGCTGTTCTAAAGAGCATAGGGTGTTTAGCAGTATCCTTGGTCTTTCCTCACTAAGGCAACCAGTGATGTCTCTGGCCACTGTTGAATGTCTTCTTTGAGGCAAAATCACTCAATGAGAACCAAGATCCAAGATTCTAACCAATGAATGATGCCAGTTAATGGGAAACCTGGATTGAACATTTACCTGACTCTGTGATTTCAGCAAGCAACTTAACCTTTTTGAGTACAACGTTTATTTTTAAAGAAAAAATACTACCACTTTTATAAGTTTATGTTACCTGTGAATGTAAATGAAGTTATGTATGTTCCTAGATATAGTGCCAGACACACAGAGGGCTAGAAGTGGCTGTTATTTTTATTATTTTTATGAGATATAATATCTAACCTATGGTTCAGGCTGTCTGTAGCCAGCAAGATCTTTCTCCTCTCTGCAGTGTGCTGTAAATACCACTGAACAATCATTTCATGGTGAGGACAGCTACCTTGGTACCAGTGAGCTAAGACTGTGGCCTCCTCACATTTGGAGGAAAAGGGGCTAGCAAGTCAGGCAGGGCTGTATTTGCCCATGCAAGGAAATGAACTACATGCTATCTGTTTGTTTTTGTCATGTCTTTAAGCTCTCTTATCTCCAGTTGCAGGATTTTGCAAACTAAAATTCAATTAGTATTTATCATCCTTTTTCTAGCTGTGTAAGTCAACTGCTTTTATTGCTGAAATTCATAAAAATGTGGAATTGCCAAACACCTCTGAAGACTTCAAGGTTTCAAAAAGGAAAAGGCCTGAGTATAGGAGGAAGAAAGTAATTTTTTTTATAACAAATAACCATGGTGCTGTGTGATCACACTGCGTTATTCAAATATAAACATAGACTACAATTCTGGGGTTTATAAAATTTTGCCTTCCATATGAAGCCTGCATGTACCGGAAGTCAACACTGTACAACAGATGAGAGCAGAATGATTTACTCCGCTTGCCCCTCACCTCTAGCCCCCACTGTGGTGTGAATTCTGGTTGAGACACAGAAACTTGATGATATCTGGGCCTCTTCAGAATCATGGCTGATTATTTCCTACCCACTCTGATGACCAATTTGGGTCAAAAGGAGAGAGACTGGAGACTTGATGGGCCCATGCCTGCCTCATTTCTCCCCTAAAAATAATGACTGACACCCATTCCAGCCAGCTCCTTCCAGTAACCTTTGTTTGATCAGGCAATAGTGTGTTTCTGACCTTCACTTCCATCTTTAGAGCCAGACTAGGCAACAACAATTTATGCCATAGCCCTACATCTGGGCTCAGTCTTCCAGGTTTCTTAGCTTTCATTGGGATTCTCCTCTCTTCTCCTTCAGTGAGATTTGGAAGTGTTTGCCATCTCTGACAACAGCCATCAGCTAAAACAGGATGCCTTAATGCCAGAATCGAATGTGGCTAAGAGGCATCTCTTCTCTCTTCTAGCTGTCAAATGATCCAGCATACCTCCCCCCAGATATTCTTCTTGGGCAACAAAAAAAGATGGCTCTACTATAGCTGTTTCATTTGTTTGCTTGGGAAATCCCCCTACTAGAAACTCCTGTCTGTGACATTCACCACCATGGTACTCAGAGTACACATTCAATAATTACTCAATAATTTATTATGAATGAATAAATATAGGACAGGGAAAACACACCCCTTTGGAGTGTGAAAACCTCAAAGTGCACCAAACCCAAAACCTAGGCAGCTTCAACAAGAAAGTGCACCAAACCCAAAGTACCTAGGCAGCGTCAGCAACATTAGTAGCTGAGGCCAAACTCAGTCCAGTAATGTTGTTTAACTTATCCATGATCTGTGGAGTGCTTTAGAGATGAAACCGAATTGGTTATTTGAAAAAAAGTCTTCTGAATGCTTCACAAAAAATGGATTTGAAGTTTGAAAAAATTAGACTCAACAATTTTTTTCAGTGAGTCTAACTAAAAACCCTGGCTATGACATATAAAACAAACATGAGAAGATTCTGTAAGCTGGAGATAGTGAAGTAGGTTGGTTAGGATCTATCTATCTATCTATCTATCTATCTATCTATTAGGGAGAAAGAGAGAAAGAAAGAGAAAAGATAGAAACTGAGAAACACAAATATCCTTTAAAAAAGGAAAAGTTGCTCTCTGTAGTTAAAGGATGTCAAATGAGCAGCCTAGTAATATGGTCAACTTTCAGACAATAGTCTCTCTGCTCAGGTAAACAATAGGTGAGGAACTGTGGTCTCGCTCCTTCCCATGCCAGCAAAGGCTGCATACAGAGCACAGATTTCTCTTCTCCTAAGGCTGTAATGAGGCACCCACCAGGCTGCAGTAGCTTCAGAGAACTTCCATCTGCAGTGATGGATGACAAAGACTCTCTCACGTGGAACCTGGAAGTCTACTCTCTGCAGGCAGCAAGGAGGAGCAGTATTCCTCCCCACTGGGGAAGTATCAAGAAAAGTGTTACAGGAGAATCAGGATGCTCACCATTGCCCAGCTGTAATGAAGCCATCTGCAGTATTGCTGCAGATCATGTGAGAAGCTGTGACTCCCATTGCCATCGTAACTAAAGAAGAGGCTAGTCTTTGGGTGTCCGTGAAAGTGAAGTAGAGAACTTGGAATTGTACCTTAAGATGGCAGTAAAGAGGTAGTGACTTTTCTCTTCTTCTTCTTCTTTTTTTTTAAAAAGAGGGTAAGATTAAACAGAATGAAACAGATCACAAGATAATGTAAGAGACATAGATTTCAAAGCAAGACAACCGGAGATCTTCACTGTCTATCATATTGTCTCTTGTTTTCTTCTAAACAGTTGTCCATATCTTCACATACAATGAATTCATACAAAACAAAATGGTATTAAACTGATCAGAACAAGATGATGAAGGCATTTTAGGTCTTCAAGACCAGACATTAGGGAAGTCAACAATGGCTGCCATAATGTCTCTCATTCTCTTCAAAATAGCTGTCCATACCTTCATGTATGTTGAAATTAAAACAAAACAGACTAAAATCACTCTGAACATAGAATAATAATATTGTTAGATTTCACATCATGATGCTACAGAATCAGCACTGGGTACCTTAGTGTCTCTTTTTCTTCAAAGTAGCTGTATTGTGCATTATATTATCAATTCTCATAATCTTTTTTGAAGTTCTACACATGTATAAGTCTGTACCTATATACCTATCCTTTCTGTATTAGAGGGAAAAACAGAACAAACCAAGGCAAAACAAACAAATTTCTAGAAAAACACATAACAAAAGACATATAAACAACAATAGCAAAGAAACCAGAATACAGTATAGGCCTTGTAAACAAGGTGGTATGATCATAACTAGAGTTGTTATTTTACATAATGATCTTCAAAAGTTCCTCAGATCACTATACAATACTTTCCTTCCTTTGTTGAAGCAAATGTCAGAAGATTTAAATAAGATAGTCTTACAATATAATACAGAGTTGTTCAGTTTTCAAGAGAAAATCATTGTTCCAAGAATCAGAAAGATCTCAAACTGAGTGTAAAAAAAAATGCAATAATGGATCTTACCATTTCAGTAACAGAAATATTAGCATTATCTATCTGCTGCAAACTGAGTGTTTATGCTCCCACTTCACTTATATGCCAAAACCTAATCTACAGTGCAATAATATTTGGAGGTGAGCCTTTGGGAAGTGATTAAGTCATGAGCGAGGAGCCCTGAGACTAAGGTTTTTATGGAAGGGACTGCGGAGAGCTTCCTTGTCCCTGCTGTCACGTGAAGCCATGGTGAGAAGACAGCCTCCCTTGAACCAGGAACTGGATACACATCAGATCCCAAGTCTGACAGTCCCTTGATCTCAGACTTCCAAACTCCAAAAACTGTGAGAAATAATCTTCTTTTTAAATAAGTTACCTATAAGTTAGGATATTCAGTGTGTTAGTCATTTAAGGGAACCAAGGTAAATATTTGAAATCAGTCATGGTAAAATATTTTGATAGTCAATCATAAATGCATATAGCCCAAAAGAAGAACTAGGAATCCCAAATACAGAATTGGAAAACTTCAAGTAAAATATAGAAGATACAAAGAAGAAGAAAATTTAAATTTCAGAACTAGAATACCAAGTAATTTAAGATCTCAGTGGATGGATTCATCAGGAAAATGAAGGAAAGAACCACTGTACTGAAAGATAAAATCAAAATACCCAATTTGAGCAACAGAGGCAAAATAGCCTTCAAGGCAATCCTCAGAAACTAGCAAGACTATTCCAAAAGGTCTAACACTTAGGTTCCTGGAGTCCTGAAGGGCAAAGAAAAGTGAGCTGTGCTGAAAAAATGCTCAAACAAAACTACTCTTACTTGGCAAAAGACACACACTTACAGATTCAAGAAATTGAGTGCACTCTCAAAGGATATCCTTAAAGAAGCTGACGCCAAGACCTCATTACTAAACTTCTGAAAATGAAGGACACAGAAAAATTTAAATTCCACAGAACACCTTACCTGTAGAAGGGAAAACAGACAAAATGACCGCGAAACAGAGAGCCCCAGAATGAAGGGGACAATATTTTCTAAGTGCTGAAAGAAAAGAATTGGCAGCCCAGGACCCTCCACCTATCAAAATTATTCTTTAGCAATTAAAAATGGAATTTTAAGATATGTTCAAGTAACTTACAGGCAGGTAGTAAAACACAGCAGGAGCACAACAAAACGAAACATGCACACGTGCACACACACAAATTAACGAAATGACAGAAACCTTAAAATAGCAATAATTACAGTACATGCAAATCTTCTAAAGCAATTACAAACAAACACTAAACAGAAGATTTTATATGTTGTTTACAAGAAACTTACATCAAACACAATGGTAGAGGCAGGTTGAAAACAAAAGAATGAAAAATGATATATTATGTAAATATTATTCAAAGGAAAACATGCAACATTGTATAAAACAAACCTCAGAGCAAAAAATGATTACAGATAAAAAGTGATACGATATAATTATTAAAGTGTCAATCTACCAGAAAGATATAGCAACCCTAAACATGAATGTGATGAACAACAGAGCTGAAAACTATGTGAGGCAAACAGTGATGGAATTAAAAGAAGAAATAAATTCATAATAATTGAAGAATTTAATATACATCTCTTAACCATTCATAGAACTAGATAGAAAATCGTCAAGACTATAAAAGTCTCAACAAAACATTCAGCTAACAGGATCTAGTTGACATTTATAGAACACTTCACCCAACAAAAGCAGAACATACATTTATTCAATGTGCTCACAGAGCATATACTGGGATAGTCACTATCCTGAATTGCAAAATAACCTTCATAAAATTGATATTATACAACATGTTCTCCATGACCATAACAGATAACAGGAAGATCTCTGAACATTTAGAAATTTTACAACATGCTTTGAGATAAAGTGTGTGTCAAAAAGCAAATCAAAATGGAAATAACTAACACATCAAGCCAAATTAAAAAAAAAACATCAAAATCTGTGGGGTATAAAGTAATTCTGAAAGGGGAATTTTACAGCATCAAATCTGTGATTTTTGTCATTTTTAAAAGAGAAACAGACCAATAATCTAAGCTGCCACTTTAAAAGCCTATATAAAGAAGAACAAAATAAAACCAAACAAGAAGAATTAAGAGAATAATATGACTAAGAATAAAAATCAATGAAATAAAAACATTAATATATTAGACAGAATAAAGTGAAATAAGGACTCATTTCTTTGAAAATACTTTGAAAATTTTAAAAGGTTTCCAGTAAGTCTGATTTAAACAAAACAGAGGGAAAACAAATGATAATATTAGGAGTAAACCAGTGGATATCATTACAGATTCTCTAGGTATTACAGGTTTACTGTAGCAATTTTACATGCATTAATTTGTCAATTTAAACAAAATGAACTGGTTCCTTGAAAAATACAACCTATCACAACTAACCCATATGAAACACAACTATAACTCTTATGGAAATAGAATTCATAAATAGCTTCTCAAAAATTTTTCTTGAAAATTTCACTGGAGAATTATACTAACCACTTAAAGAATGCCAATTCTGCACAATCTCTTTTAGAATATAGGAGAGAGCATTTCTCAACTTATTTTATGAAATAATGCAACCTTGTTATACACAATCAGACAATAACACAAACATTAACAACAAAAATGGCTACAGACCATATCTTTCATGAATATGGATGAAAAATTGCTGAACAAAATATTAGTAAATAGAATTCAGGAGGCTGTAAAAAGAATTACACACTATGATTAAGTGGAGTTTACTCCAGAGTTGCAAAGTTGGCTCAATATTTGAAAATCAATCAACATTATCACCATACTACTAAAATAAAAAAAGTACATATCAAGGGCACAAGAAAAAATATTTGATGAAAAACAACCATTTATAATAAAAACAGAAACCAAGGAAAAGAGAACAGCCTCAACTTGATGAAGGCCATCTATAAAACCTCTACAGGTATCATTAACTTAGACTAGAAACAAGGCAAAAATATCTCCTCCTGTGACTTTTATTCAATGTCAAACTGAAGGGAGAATTCACTTTTGAATTCTCCCTGCTCACCCAGGGCAGTTGTCTGTCATCTGTCCTTCCCCCTTTCCCTACCTTCAAATAAACTGTCTTTTATTTAAAAAAAAAAAAAAAGTCAAACTGAAGTTCTAGTTAGTGCACTAAGGAAATAACAGAAATAAAATCCAAATCTGAAAGTCAGAAACAAAACATAAACCTTAAACTCATGTATTTGTCTATGTACAGTATTATCAAGGAACGCATGACAGAATAAAGATGTGATTGACAGTCATACAAAGGTGAAATATTTAGGTATAAAGGTGAAATATTTTCAGGATGTATGTTTAAAACTACGCAGCACTAATGAAAGAAATCGATAAAATTCTAAATACATGGAAGGTTATACAGTGGGTGCCAGCAGTACGTCCCACATGGCACAGCAGCACATCGCAGGAGCAGCTGGTACGGAGGACCAGTGCAGGGGGCTTCACTACACTTGCGACAGCCGACAGGGAACAGTGGGCAGAAAGAAGGACCCAAGGCGAGATTCCTGCAATGGGGCAGGCTGTAGTGACTGCTGCATCTAGCAGCTCTCCTCTTTAGTGGTGTAAAGAGAAAAATACACAACAGGGAAAGCATGAGAGGGTGATCTCTGTGCAATGGATACAGTGCAAAAAGTACTGAGTTTTCAGCCTTGTAATACACAGCCTAGTTGGACCAGGAGAGAGGCTTTGGCTAATGTGCCCTCATCTCTCAGACTTTTTTTGTCTTTTCTTTCTTATCCTACTGGAATCTTTAATGTGTGGAAAAAAAATCCTTGTTATAGCAGGATTCAACTTTCCATTAAGAAATGCAGAATACTGCATTTTAATGAAGTCCATAGTCACCCAAGCCAACCATGGCAAGGGATGTCATTTGCTATGGCATTCAGCTGGAACTTAGATAAATAAAAATAATTTTTTAAAGTTTTTAGATCATATTGAACTTGGCTTAATAGGCACTCTCTCTCAACCTGTGAAAGGATGGCTCATAAAAAAATAATTAGTTTATATAGACTGTCAAGGTTCATGGGGGACAGCTGGCCTTTGATGCCTCATCTGTGATTACAGGAAGCTACAAGATAATAAAATCAGGCTCTGAACTCTCGCCAAGGTATTCCATGATCTCACCCTGAGCACTCCGCCAAGCAACATGAACTATAAATGCCTACTCGGACGCCTGTCCTTTGATTTGGAATCTCAGACAAGTCTAAGCCATTGAGGACTTGCATTCATAGGCCCCAAATTTCTATTAAAGTAAATCCATTGACCTTACAAATTTGTGTTCATAATTAATATTTGCAGTGGACTCCAATTCCAGACTTATTTAATTATGTCCCTGTAGTAAGCCAAATCCATGGCTTCTGGAGAAGAGATCTGAATTGGTATTATCTTCTCTAAGCTTGGATACCAAATGGTTCACTTACTGACAGTTGGAGCTGCTTTTCAATCATCATTGATTTTGTTGTGATGACTACCAGTCATAGCTTTTTAGGAAGATTTTCTCAATGTTTTCAAATTCTCTGCTCATTTTTCTCCATAGTGTCCACTTATCTGAGTTTTCTTGGGCCCATAATTATCCTGTTGTCCAGACAATACCCCAGATCCTTTTCATACAGTGACCATGTTAAGAGATGGTTTTCATTAGGCCCCTTTTGATTTCCAGAAATAGAGACATGCTTATCTCAGAAGACAAAGCTGGAGGTACAAATGCAACAAGGAGATGATTCCATGGAAATGCAGAGTCAGCAGGGCATCTGGATTCTTGGTTTCTTTTGATCTTTTCAATCCAGGTGGCATATGACAGGTTGCTCCTAGCCTATTTACTGGCCATCACAAGTCACATGCTCAGCCTGAGTCTAATTACAGCTGTGCAGGAGGTTATATAGCTTAGAATTTGGCCACCAGAAGTAGTGAGTGAGAAAACATCATAAACTTAGTTATGCAGTTGGAAATGGTGTGTCTTATACATTTGGAATCTCTGATACCCAGAATATCTTCAAGCTTGGTGTTTCATGGAGCCACTAAATTTTTCTCTCAAAAAAAAAAAAAAGAAAAGAAAAGATGTGTTTTGTGCTTTGTTTTGTCTTTTCCAAATTGTTGCACAAGGCAACTTGATTTTGGTGCTCCAGGTTGAGCCTGTCTTTTACTGCAGCTAGACAGAGTCCTGGACACTGATATGGAAACAGCTGATGGTTCTCCCAGCACCTGAGTTAAGTATCCTAATCTCAGGAGCAATGTTGACTCCTGTTAAAAACTCCTGACTTGGGATTGAGCAGAAGTAGATGATGAGAAAAGTGAGTACTGGTTAGCAAAGAACAGCAGGAAACAATAGATGAAGGACCACTCCTAGCCCTTGGGAGCAAAATCACCCTCAAAATGAAGAGGGCCTTGCAACATTTTTTTCCAGCAGATTATCAGAATTGTCAGTGATTGCTATATGCTGCCTCTTCTTCTTTTCCAGCGGGGTGTTTATTGAAGTTTTCCTTCCCTGGAGTGTATGTGTGGGAAGATAACTTATGCTTTTAGTTCTCAGTTCTCTAGATCAAGATTTTCTGTATACAGACCTTATGAAGGTAATAAAATTTTGGGCTTCAAGACACATGCTGTGATTAGGTCAAATTTCTTAGGGTCCTCGGATAGGGATGAGCCTGTCTTGCATAAGGAAAAAATGTGAATAAATGTTGCCACCAAACTGACTGACCGAACAATCACAGTGAGGACACCAAAGTCATCCCTCATGCTCCAGTAGTCCACCTACACTCATTCCGAGAATGCTTGCTTGTGAGGAGCTTGCTTTTAGCCAAAGGGACAGTAGCAAACTCTCCATAAGCAGCTGCTTGTAAAACTGCCTGTCCATTTCTGCATCTTTTATCCCTCTGCAGTTATGACAGGGACAAGGTCAGGCTGGACTTCTGGAAGAATACATGGAGGATAACTGTGTTTTCCCAGCCAAGACCACCCTAAACCAACCAACCTACAGCCTACCCACTGGATTCCTGCAGACACCTGAACAAGCCTAAATTGGAGAAGCTGAGCTTGTTCAGATTAGCAGAGCTCCCAAATCACTAGGAGACAAAGGAAAGAAAATTCATGGCTGCTTTTGCTATGGTCCTAAGTTTGGCGTGGCTTTTCCATAGCAGTATTTACCTTGGGCATCTGGGTTAGAATTATAACACCATTAAAACTGTGTTCTGGGCATATTATATAATCTGGTGTAACTTCAGTCTCTTCTATAAAACAAGGATAATGATAATTTTAGAGGATTGTAAAAATTAAATGATGCAGTGTTTATAATAGTGTAACTGATATGGAGTAACAGTAAATCTTAACTAGGTTTTGGTGTTGCTATGTGCAAGTTGTTTTCTGTATGAGAATTTTAGGACTGCGGGGACAAGTAGGAGCTGACAGCCACCTCCTTCTCCACTTGCCAAGCTGTGTGTTGTGGAGTGGGACAGTGTCTGTCTGTAAGAAGAAGCACCTGTTTCCAATTTGCACAGTTGCCATATGCACTGGCAGCAGTCCTGCAATTATTTTTCATTTCATAGTTCACTTTTCATCTTGTTTTAGCATAGTATTGTCACTAACTCAGAGTATAAAAAACCATGAAATCCCTCTATTTAAGGGCTTTTCACAAGCTCTTTCCTTGGGCCACTGCTCAAACTTTCTACCCTGGGATGCTAAACCTCTCTTGTTAGGGTGACCACTTCACTATGATCTCTTAGGACCTGCCTGGATTTAGCACTAAAAGTACTGCATTCCAGGAAGCTTCCAGTCACATCACATCAGGAGAGGAACTTCCTTCCCTGAATGCCTTTTTCTCTCCACCCTCACTAATATGAAATGGTCTGTGAGTATCCACTAGTTATCCCTTAAATACGAATTTGCCTTGGAAGAGGACCCACCCAGAGTCTTCTCCTTGAGAAGGTCTGGGGGCCCTGATTCGGGGTCATGGGTGGATGGGTATGACAACCCTGTTAGCTTCTTCCTTCACCTCCTCATGCCAGTCAGATTGTGGAGCCCAGCCCCTCTGGAGCAAAAACATCGCCTGAGATCTTCATCCCTTCTCCTTTAACTGACTACTACCTGCTCCTGCCCTATACCTAGCCCTTGGCCCTGCGTCCCTCACCCAGGTTCCTTTGCATCTTTTTTGCTCTCAGCCTCCATCCCCTCAGCGTGGGGGGAACCCAATGCGCTCATACTCATGGTGTCTACAGCTCTGCCAATATGCTGTCGTCAGCCAGGTGCCATAGAGAGGGCTTTGAAACCAGATTTAAGTTTAGAACATGATATTGGAGGAGTGAACAGGTGAGTTGGGCCATGCTGAACTCACCAAGCCAGAGCTATCACACAGTAAAAACACCACGGAGCCAGAGAGAGAGAGAGAGGTCAAGTGGCAGAGGTGACAGAGATAGGCAGCCTCAGGAACCTCGTGAGCAAATTATTGGTGGGGAAAAACAATGATTCATGAGGGAGAAGGTTAGGAAGGATTCGTTACAGAAGAGAGAAAAAGATTATCGCAAAGGCCCCCAACATCCGGGCAGCAGAAAGTCTGTGAAGCCCTTATTTTCCCCTGCTAGCATCTCTTCCTCAGTAAAAGGGCCATCCTTCATTTCCATGGCTGAAGGCATGACACTTTCTAAAAACTGATAAATGTCTAAAAATTGTTAATAGAGTAGTAAAGTTTGTTTTGGGAAACTGGTAATGCTTTATTTCCTTCTTGTCAAGGTAAAGGATTTGTGTCCTAAGTTCCTGAGCTCAAGGATTATGTGAATGGTCCCAAACCACCCTGGTAGAACTGAGATCTGCCTTCTGATCATTGGATATCAGTCATCTGTAGAAGGAGGAAGGAACAAAAAGTGTGAAAGGGAAAAATTGAAGAGAATGCAGTATCTCTGGTGGATATGGCACAAGAGAGGACCCCAAATATACTCTTCCAACCCCCGTCAATCACTGTCCAGGCTGAAAGTTGCAAAGCTGGCAGGAAAATGAGAGTGAAGGAACAGAGCCAATATCATACTTTAACTCCAGAGTGATGGATGCGTCATTCTCCAGTTGGCCTGGCAGGCCTCTGTAGCCACAGATTCTAGTCCAGGAGTGTGGACTAGGTTGTAAAGACCTTGCTGCTGCTGAGAGCTACAGCTGGACCCCTGGTTATTATCCTTTCTAGAGATTAGAAACATGAACTTGACCAAGCTTTCCAGTTGGTTTACTGGCTGTTGCCCTCACCCCTCAATTGTTGTCAGCTTTACAGCAACTTCCATATGTCATATGTGAATTCTTCAGTCACGCTTCACCCACCATTAAAAGCCCTGAGAAGGAAGCCACTGTAATGACAATGGATTCCTTGTCAAAGGGAAGAAAGTCTTGAGTCTGAAGACTTGGGGCTGGGTACCCTCCTGCAAGGAGTGCCCTGAGAAAATTCCTGAAATGAATATCCAGCAATACTTGCCTCAAAAAAGTTACCCAAAGTGGGGATGTATTCTCCGCTCTATGGAGAAGTATAGATATGTATTCTCTTCCTCCCGCATCTAACCTGATCCTCTATAGCTGCATGAAATTGAGCAGTCACAGCTTGAATTGGCAAAAACATCTGAGGACACAATCTCAGACTGTCACTGAAAGAAAAGCGTATCTGTTTTGCTTTTGTTTGAAAACACAAAAATAAAACTCTCACTCCTATGCTTAAGAAAGGTATTCTAAACAAAATCAACCAGGGAAGAATTAGGGTTTTTTTTTTTTTCCTAATGGGAAACAATTGCAAACAACCTAAATATGAAAAAATAGAGAAACAGTTAAATAAATTGTGGTGAGTTTTTGTGATGTATACTTGTGTTGGCACTTAAGTAATATTTCTAAAAAATTTTAACTAGTTTAGAAAATGTCTGAGAATGGTGAAAATAAAGACTCAGAGCCATATATACTATGGCCTGAATTAATTACAAATATTTATATATAAAGTAAAAAGTCCAACATTTTTTAGAGAACAGATGCATTTTGTTTTATTCTTTTTCTTTTTAATAGTTTTCACATGTCTTTTGCTGACTTTCTATAGATTCCAGCTCTGTGGGGTCCCTGGCAGTAAGTAGCTAAATTGAGGATTTCAGATAGGTCTGAATGTGATTCTCTGCAGGGAGGTGAAGGTTTGACCTCAAACTGCAGCAAAGTGACTGCTGAGTGTAGTGTGGACTCCCTGCTCTCTGGCCCTCTTGAATGGCACTCCATCAAGCCACCTTGGGTACAAAGGCATCTCTACTGTGTGGCTGAGGAAGTGGCTCCTTTGCTGCCAAGTTTGTAGCCTAGAGCCCATAGGGCAAGATGGACCCAAGATGGCTGGGTCCCCTGCAGGTGGCCCTGTGGGTGTGGGGTGAGGAGTCCTCTAGATATGGGTATCCCACTGTGTGCCATTCGGTGCTCATTCACCCATCTCTTTTATGGTATTTTCTGACTTCATAAACTATCTATATACTTTTTACGTAGGTTTTTGTTTCAATTTGAATTTTAGAAACTCAATGAAGTTTACTTAGAAAGAAAATTCCTGAAATGAATACCCAGTAATACTTGCATCAAAAAAAGTAATCCACATAAAGTAAAATAAAATACAGTGTTATTCAAATTCTAGCTGGAGGCTGTTTCCTACTGAAAGCTCTGTGATAAAGCTTGCTCCTTTTATGTCAAAAAGGGAGATTAGTAAGTGTTAGAGAGGCGGTGAAGATGTCTTTAACCTTTCAGTCTGCACCTTTCTCTCTGACACAATCTGATCAAAAGAAAAAGTAAAAGGACCTAGCACAAGATCAGCACTCTGTAGTGCTCTACTGGGGACCCTACGCATATCTTCCAATGCAATGAGCTATGTCCTCCTCACTGGACAATTGTTGGAGGAGGAGGCATGACCTGAAGTCTCAGAGTATGGAATTGAATAACGGGGTTGATCAATACCACCTGGATGACACTGAGGAGTTGACAAGATTTTCCCTAATTCTCAATGTTTTCATTTGTAAGACAGGATTATGATGGCTGATCTCCCTATTGCATGAATTGGTGAGGATAGTTGCAATTTTAATGGGTGCATTAAGTGGCACACACACAGCATGCCTGTGTGTGTGTGTGTGTGTGTAAAATAAAAGAGTATTGGTTTATGATACTCTGAATTTATATCTAGTAAATAATAGATTACACAGCGGGCATAAATTACAGGTAGGACACAAGGAAATTTATTGCCGAATAAACATATTTACTTATAGAGTTGTACTCTACAATTTTCAAGCTACTTTCTCTTACATATGTTAACTGATTATTTCTAAACTACCACCTAACCAAATAATAGAGGAAGTATATTTTAATGACTGTCTTAGTTACTTTTCACTCTCATTGCTGAAATAAAATACCTGACTCCCAACATGAAAGAAGGAAAGGTTTGTTTCTTACAGTTTTGGAGATTTCAGTCCATACTTACTGGCTCCAAGCAGCATGGTGGCATGGTGGGCTGCCATTCATGGCTGGCTGCAAACAGCAAGGTGTAAACCGGCAAGAGAGAGAAACAAACCTTCTTCCCGGCATTATATCGTATCCTGGCTCCACCTCCAGGTGAGTGTATCATTCATACCACCAACCTGAGCACTAGACAATGAACCAATCACAAATGCTACATTTGGTCAAGTCCATAAATCATGAGGCTTGGGGGCCAATGACTTAAACCATGACAATGGTACAAGTGGATCTGTATCTATCAAGCTGCAAAAAAAAAAAAAAAAAAAAATCAAAGTAACTTTTACTCTTTCTTTAGCATCACCATCATTACAGTTTATAGCTACATTGCTATAATCAACCTAAAAGGAAGAAAAAAGTTGTGGTTTATTGATAAGAAGAGTTACAATTTTTCTGATGATTCTCAGTTTTACTATCTCTATGACACTAGCAAAACTATGGTTTATAGGGCACCTTTGGGATACCAGAGAGAACTCTAGATATTTTGCCTTACTATTTTATTTAGTTCAAATATTAATCTCAGGAGTTGTTATCAAAATTACTCCACTTTTGAACTACTGTTTTAAAAGAGTTCAGTGACTTATCTGAAATTATAAAGCTAATAAGTGGCAGAATATAAATGAAGTAGGATTGGTAAGTGAAATAAACCAGCACAGAGAGACAAATATTATAAGATCTTATTCATATGTGGAATCTAAAGTTTATTTCATAGAAGTAGGAAATTTAATGGTGGTTACCAGAGACTGGGATTGAGGAATGGGGAGATGTCAAGGGATACATATTTGCAGTAAGATAGAAGGAAAAAATATTTCAAGAGATCTATTAGCAAGGTGACTGTTGGCAATGATTTATCATGTGATATGGGGTGAATTCTATGTCCTAATGTAGAAAAATGATAACTGTTTAAGGTAATGCATGTGTTACTCAGCGAAGTTTAACCACTCGATAGCGTCCCTGTGCATACTGCAAAACATCAAGGTATAGGTGATAAAAACATTCAATGTTATTTGACAATTAAAAATTAAAACTTAAATTTTAAAAAATCCATGCCTGTTGACAACTTCTGCCTTTTCCTTTTATCATAAAACACCATGGCAAAAGCCAGATGAGGTTGTAGATACCCATAATCCAGCACTTGGGAAGCTAAAACAGGACAATCATGAACTCAAGGACTGCTTGGGCTATATGGATGGACTCTATCTCAAATCAAATGAGCAAACAAACAAAGGACCTATAGAGGCCCAGGAAGGTCTTTGCAATCAGTCAGCCATAGGGCCTTGCAGACCCAGACAGGAGGCAGGGAGGTAGACCAGGCAGATGAACATAGAGGGGAGAGTAGCTCCTGCTGCAACCAGTACAGTAACCAGCTAATCACATCATGCCATATCATGTCCCAGGCAATTTTCTGAGTAGCCATCAGAGACTTACCCAGGCTGAGAAGCCAGCCAATTGTGCCTGATCATTCTCTGAATCCCTGTCCTTACAAAAGACAAGTCCAGACTGGACCAATGTAAATAAATGAGCAGTTCTATTATCTCTGAAAGGCAATGTAATTCCCTTCAAATGTAAAAGTCTCCATAGTTTTCTAACAGGCCTCAGTGGGGCACACTGAGAAATTAATAAGTTCACATTGTGCCCAGTTTGTTTTTATTATCATTTTTTGGCCAGGATTTTAGACAAGATTTCCATTATTACTCAAGGATTTTTATGTTTCTGAGTCTTTAAGATCAATTTATAGAGTTCACACTCTGAGCTGAAAACTAAGTCAAATCTAATGGACTTGACTGAAGTCTAAGGGAGGATTTCCTGATCAGTTAGGACAGGGATCCAAATGCAGTGTCACAGGGACAGGGAACTTGGAGGAGGCAGAGAGAAGCCCTGGGCCCATCTCTGCCTAAATGCAGCCTTGCTCTTGGATGCCAGGCCAGGTGCTCACCCTGGGTTTCAGGCGAGTATCTCTCCCAGGAACTTAGCAGACAGGCAGGTCGGAAGAAGGAAACTCTAATTTATTAAACTTCAGCACATTTGAATCATTGCCCTATATATCACAGACCTTTTTAAAATTCTATCAAAACAATATTGAAAAGCTTGCATTATCCTACATGTGACAACAGGCAGGTTCCTATAATCAGTTGTTTTGCCATACTGACACTAAATCACACCAGTGGAATGATCCACGTGTGAAACAGGGAACATAAACTCATTGTATGAATAAGGTTACAGATTTATGAACTTTTGCTGGAAAGCAATGTAGCATGATTCAGAAAATTTTAAAATGCTTGTCCAATTAATTCCAATTCTAACAATCCACCCAACCAACAGAATCTAAAATATGGACATTGGTTCAAATTTAGAAAATTGAAAATAGACAAATTGTCCATCAGACAGAGAATGAGAAATTGTAGAATATTTGTTAAGTATATAACCACACAGTCATTTAATCAGCTATAGCTGATTAAAATAGTAACATTAAATAAAATAGTATATTTTAATTATTTGATGGAAAAATATTAATATAAATATTGTGTAAATTTTTTTAAAATTATAAGTTAAATTGGTTCATTGTTCTGATATAATTTAAGTGAATGATAATTAAATCAATAAAACATGTATATAAAATTTAATGGTAAATGTGAGAGGTGATCACAATTTTTTAAAAAAGGGTAGAAAAATTTCTGAAAGAAAATACAATGAAATGTTCAAAGATGTCCTCTCTGGTGGTAGAAAAACATATGCTTCACGCTTTTTGGGTGCTGAATTATTTTTCCACATTTTCTGCAATGAATATTTTATTACTGTCATAATCAGGAGATATATCATAAAAACTATGTTACCTCCCTGAATTATGAATTTATGTCCACAATATAATTGAGATTATTATTACAGGAGAATCATTTGGGATTGCATATGATTCTAAATGATATTTAGCAGAGCTTTTGTGCAAAAAAATTTTACATAAAAAAACGTTTAAAGGTTGAATTGAGGGAGGTAAGAGAAACAAGACCAGGCAAAAGCAATATAATGGAAACTATCTTCCACAGAGCTTGTGGTTCACCTCATGAGCTAAATAAAGACCCCAAGGAAAGGGGAGGGGAAACTGACCCATAATACATGAACAGTTGATAAAAGCTTCAGTTGACTTCAAAGAGTGATGGAGAAGGCAGATATGAATTTTCTATTTTATGAGGATGATAGGGATCTAAAATAAATCTTCAGTATTTTCTTTTTAAGATAAATGTTTTAAAATAAATGCCTGCAGCATGGATGGATGACTAGTGCCTGTTTCCTGTCTTAGAGCCGATCATAAATAACACTGAGAGAAACAGCTTTGACCATTCTAAAGAGCACCTTTATTTTTTTACTCTTAAGAGCTTGGAAGATTGTATTTTGATGCATTAAGCTCAATTTTTTTTAAAGGCAGCTGCAAAGAGCAGGTGGAGTAGAGAAATTATCTTTAGTTGGTAAAAATTACTTGGCGCCCAGCTACAAGCACGGCATAGTTTCAAAATGTGTTTGAATGACCACAGCCATCTCCAGCGGTCAGAATACAAATCTAAGTTCAAAGACAACTGGTAGATTCGTACTTAAGAAGTCATTTGGTAAATCTTCAAGTGAAACTTTAATGGTTCTTCAGCACTAAAACCAAGATTGTTAAGTAATGTTTTGTAAATTCAAACTTTCAAACATCAAATTTGCTTGAAATGTTCTTGTTTTGTTTTCCTTTTCTGGATTACATATTACAGAACTTGTAACTTTACTGTGGACTTTAGTTTTCCCACGCACTGTTGGTGAGAACAGGGCTGCATGAAGGGTAGACACAGTGAATAGTCAGACGCGTATCTCATCTTTTGAATTATTAGCTTCACTGAGAAGAAATGATTTAATGACATCTACTTACTTCCCTTAAACTTTTCATTAGTTTACTGTATTATGTTTGGAAGAGTGTTTACATATTTGAAAGTAAGTTGTATATGAGGCCCTGCTTAGTACAAGCCATGAGAGACGGCCCGAGGGAACACAGAGTGCATGCTTGGTCTAAAGAGAAAAGCTATGGCTCACTTTTATATTTCAGACCTGAATCATCAACATGAACCAGAATCCCGAATTTTCATGCAAATATCTCTCAATTTCTAAATCTCATATTTATGTTTTTAAAACACACAGTACCTATCAAACTAAATATTTACATGACCCAATAACTTTGCTAATATTTGCTTAAATATCTCATTTTCAGAAGTTGTTCAGAGTTGCTGATTACCACAAACACCTATTAGTAATGTCCAAGAAATGATGAGTTGGAGTGTTTATAGGCTGGCAAATAAGATTTGAGGAAGAGAACTTATTTTTGTGAAAAAGATGGCAAGCACTCTTTTCTTCCAAGTGGCATTTGGTTGTACAGAACCTTTGAAGATATCCAGAAGATGTATGGAAATGCCCCAACTCTAAACACCATGGGGGTCACAGTTAGGTGCCCTTGGTGGTTATCATTCTACATAAAGATAAAGCCTTCTTCTGAGAGTTGAGAGCATCCCTGCATACTCTGCCAGGTTGCTTATGGGTTTATCTTCACATAACACTGAATTTAACCCATCCTGTCACTCTTTACTTTATAATGCTCCAAAATGAAAAAGAGGCCTTCATGGAGCTTATCTCTTAAAAGTACAAAAGAACCCATATTTTTCCACCCAAATAGCTATAATGTAGCTGAAAATCTGTCAGAAAAAATAGACTTCATCATGGTGAAAACCTCTGCCTGGCACCCATCTATCATAAAGCAATCTTCTAGAAGTCATGAAAACCTTCATTAAATTTCCTGTCTTTCTCCTGACAGTTATAAAACGTTAACAATATTACTCATGATGCAGGCATCTTCAGAAATTCTCTGTCCAATCCCTCCTGTTACCACCCAACCCCTGGTCTACAGAAGCACATGGCATAGCAGTACCCCCTGCACATACCCCTTCAGACATGACCCTTGGAGGAGATCAGGGAAGAATGTCATGGTTGTCCTGATAACAGTGAGAAAGCTCTTTAGTCATAGATGCAGAGGGCAAACCTGTTCTGTCTGCTTTCTTCTCCAAAAGCCCCAGCTACATGTAAAATCAAGAGCGTGAGCCTTATTCTTAAACATTTCCTGATCATTTTTATTCCTCCATCTTTTTTTGCCATTATCAAGTTACAAGTACACCCCTATACAAGATCATGTAGTTAGCAGGGACAGTAGATCACACATTTTCTCTTTGGAACTATGGATCATCTATCTAGTGGAGTAATGCCCGCAATGACTTTACTAATCCAAGTTCTCCAACTTCAAGGGCTACTTCAGCAATTTACCACCTCTCAGGAAAAAAAAAAAAAAAAAAGAGGTCTTGTATTGGAGGAACTCTGATGGGAAAAAGCCACAGGCAGATGTAAAATCCACACCCAAATAAGAATAGGAACACATCACTCAATTCACAGGCTGACCTAAAAGAAGCACAAACGGTGACAATACTGTGACGCCCTAGCCTACGCTTTGTGAGGCTTTGAAGTGAATCGAGCTCAGCCACATGAAGGCTTCATCTCACCTGCAAAAGGAACTGGTGCATCTTTATCCAGGGCTACCAGTGGTGGGTCCAAAATGACTGTGTCATTATTCTCAGTGATGACTCCATGATACGAAGTCTCAATCCATGGCTTGTGTTTGTTGACTACAAAACAATGGAAACAAAAAAACAACATGTAAATAACTAACCTCTAATAGTATTATTACTTTTGAACATTTTCCCAGTAACATGTTCTCTCATTCAACAACTGTAGAGCAACTATTATTTTGATTATTTATTTATTTTCAAGACAGGCTCTTGCTGTGTAGTTCAGGCTCACTTAGACTCACTATGTAACCCAAAGTGGCCTTGACCTTGAGGCAATCCTCCTGCCTCAGCCTCCTGAATGCTGGAATTACAAGCATGTGTCACCACATCCAGCTCTGTTAATCCATTTAGTACCCAGAGAAGCTTCAGGGACTCACAGAAAGAGATCAGCTCACCC
Organism: Hydrochoerus hydrochaeris; assembly: GCA_004027455.1. Lineage (NCBI taxonomy): Eukaryota > Metazoa > Chordata > Mammalia > Rodentia > Hydrochaeridae > Hydrochoerus > Hydrochoerus hydrochaeris. The sequence continues at coordinate 211,562 of PVLA01000245.1, read as the reverse complement.
CAGGCACACATAAAGTCCGGGACAGTACTAAAATGAAACATCATTTTTGTCTCTAAAACCATACATCTGTTACCTCACCAGAATTCTGTTATTTCTATTTCTGGACTTACAGTGTAGATAGATGTTGTTAAACTGATTATAAAGTTAGAATTCTAAATGTTACTATTGATTAATAGACATTTTAGAAGTAAAGTCCATTACCAACTTAAAAAAACTAAAAGATTATGACTTTGTGTGCTGGGATTTCTGAAATCAACCTAATTGGATGCATCCTTAGGAGCTGTTATAGGCATACATAATGCATAAATATATGTATAAACACCAACATGTATCCAAATTTCCAACAAATATTTGAATATTTTCTGGTCATTTAAAGACTATCTAAATGGTCTAGATTACCTAGCAACTTTACTCTTCAATAAATTGACTAACTGAATGATATATTATCTAATGATCAATTAATATATTTAAAACATCCAACATACATTATTGGTTGAATTATGTCTGCCCCTAAAACATGTATGTTGGAATCCTAAACCTCAGGACTTCGGACTTTACTGTGCTTGGCAATAAAGGCCTCTCTGTGAAGCTAAAATGAGGCCTTCATCAAACATGACTGGCATTCTTATAAAATGGGGAATCTGGACTCAGAGACAGATGGACACCCAGGAAGAACACTATGAAAAGACTGGAGTGGTGCTGTCACAAGCCAAGAAAACATCAGGAGCTAAGACAGAAGCTCAGAACAGAGCCCCCCTAGCACATTTGGAAGGAGTATAGCCCTACACTGCACCTTGATTTTAGACTTTTGCTGTCTGGAAGTATAAAATCATACATTTCCATCTTTCTAAGACATTCAATTTGTGGAGCTTTTAACGGCCACCCTAGAGAATGAGTATAGTTTGATTACAGTTAACAGGTATACAATTGAACAAAGATTTGTGTCAGGCTTTGATGTAATGTTCCTTCCTGGGCATCTTATCTATTCACGTTTATTCTCTTCCTACTCCATCTCCTAGTTTAATTCTGGCCCAAGTTCCTGTCTGGATTGCTAAAATGACCTTCTAACTTGTCTCCAAGCTGGAAGTCCTGGCCCCTTCCAGTTCATACTCTACACTAATATCAATAGTAACCTTTGTAAAATATTAACCTGATTATTCACCTGTGATTTCTTGATCTCTCTCTTTATAATCCCCTTACAAACTCACCAAAGCCTCAATACAAAGTAGATGCTTTACAAAGAAAATACCATGTGTAAAGGAGACCTAAAATAATCCAAGTTGTCCCAGTACCCATCCCAAACCTGTGCCTCAGTTTCAAAGTTGGGGTTCCACATGTAATCTCCCCCAGCATCCTGTGGGTTAGGTGTAATCACTGTAAAGATGATGAGTAAACTACTTCCATGAGATAGATGTATGTGACTTCTCAAAACCATTACATGGTTAGCAGTGAGCAGGAAAACAAAAGCTCTCCGTGTTCCATGGTGTCCAAAACATTTACAAAATTACACACATAATACACACACACACACACACACACATATATATATATATACACACATATTATACATACCACTGTATTCATCACCTTATGAGTTTTTCAATGGCAGTGGCAAAGCAGCAGCTTGTAGAATGGGCACCAGCTCTGTTGCAGAAGCTATTATCCTGTCCCATCCCCCTGCCTTTCTAAAGGCCATTTAAAAGCTTATCCTAGGATTACTGGCAGCCCCAAATCAAGCCCTCCTCTGAGTCCTGCTGACTCAATCCTCACCAATCACCAACTGGTTGGACGGCAGTCTGATAAAGCAGAGATATATCTGGGCCCCTGAAACCCATTTCTGCTGGTCAAATCATGCTCAGGATGGACAGCAGTTCCTCACACTGAAGGTATGCCTGGAACATCAGCCTCATTTTGGCACTGGGATTGATGCTTCATTATGAACCCTGGAAGAATTACAGCTGCTCCGGGCTATCCTCACACTCCTTCGCCCTTTAGTTAGCCATCAACACAAATGCAATGTAAATAATTTGCCACTGTTGGGAAGAAACAATTAATCTTTTTTCCCCATAATTAAACCTAGGTGCCTATTTATCAGAAATGTGCACAGAGCATACGCTAGGAGCTCACCCAGAGGTTCAGATTCACAGTGCTGCAGAGTGGCAGGCACTGAAATCTAGTCGCTGTTTCAACTTTTAGCACTGGCTTAGCTGTTTCTAGAAGCTGGTACCAAGTGCATGAGGCAGCCTCTCAAGAGTTTCAAGTTCTGTGATTGTAAATCGGGATAACGACATCACCCACATGTCTGTCCTGCCACTCGAATGTCCTGTGCTGGATCCACAGCCTTTGCCCTCTCATTACTTAGACTCACCTCTGGGCAGTGAGAGAGAGGTTGTTTGTGCCCAACCTCTGACTGGTGGAGGAGAGTTGATTTCCTTAATAGCCACCGGCCTACCTCTCTTTACCACTCTCACTGCTACAGTAAGGGGAGCGTCTATTACACGTGGGGTATTTTACATACACAAATGCATTAATCCTCACAATAACTCCATTAGGTAAGACTTTATGTCTCAGGCAAGGACTTATGGCTCAGGAAGAATGCAATGTCCCTGTTTTGGAAAATAAAAATGCAAACATTCTTAAAATTTTCTTACTTTTCTTCTACATTCTCTCGGACCTATCTGGACTTTTGCTTTGTCAAGGTTGAGAAGCATTTTTATTTTGATGTGCAACAAAATTAACTCTATGCTTTCTTTATACAGCACATCACAGCATTGCAAACTGTTAACTTAAACATTACTTTGACTCTGAGGAAATCATCCATGGCTGAGCCAAGTATTGTGCAAGAATTATGTTTTCTTCTCAGTGGTTCAATGGTCCTTCCAAATACAGATTTGCTGCATCAAGAGCCATTGGACTCTTTAGTTTTTCTCTCCACAAAGTGTCAGAGTCATACTCCATCTAAGCCAGTGTCATATTTGGAAGCAGCCTCCTTTGTATACTTTTTTGTTTTCTGAACCTGATGGTATTTTTCTTTTTATTGTGTATTGAAACATAGGACTTCTCCATGGCCCAACATATTTTAGCTTTTCAATCATTCCACCTGATACTCATTTTTGCATTTGTAAAATGTGGATAATTATTTCTCATGACTCCCGTAACAATGGCAAGGGTTAATGTAGGCAAATGGGTTAATGTAGGCAAATCTGGGCAGAGGATGCATTCAAACACTCTTATGTTATGAGGGTTGAAGGCCCTTTAAAAAGAGGATTTGACAAAATTCAGTATCCATTTTTAATTCAAGCTATCAGGAAGTGAGTAGCATGAGGGAATCTACTCCTCTGATAAAGAATCTTTATAAAACATCATACTTAAAGGTAAGAAGTAAACGCTTTTCTTAAGAGGAAGAATGCTCCAAGGATGCCCACTCTCCTACTCACATTGTCCTGGAAGATCTAATTCATACAATAAAGCAAGAAAAGAAGTGTCAGTTTGGATAGGAAAAATTAAAATTGTCCTTTATTCACAGAGAACATGAAAACCCATTTTGAAAGTATGATAGAACAAAAAGTGCTGCTAGAAATTATAAGAGCACCTAGGAAGGTTACAAGCCAAGAAAGTAAATGTATAAATTCAATGGTATGTCTATTACTAACAATGAAAAACTAAAATTTAAATTAAAATACTATTACATAGCACTAAAAACAATGACGTACTTCATAATGACTTTCAGAAAAGCATGCAAGGTCTGTACAGTGAAAAATTCAAGACACTCTAAAAAACGTAAAGACCTGAGAACTCTTCAGGGAAAGATAAACAGTGCTTGCGTTTGGTAGGCTCAGTATAGTTAGGATGTAAATTTTCCCCAAAATTGATTTACAGATTCAAGGCACTCCCGATCAAAATATCAGCAGGATTTTTAAAAAAAATAATAAGCTAAGGGCCAGGGATTTAGCTCAGTGGCTTAAGCGCCTGCCAGGCAAGCGTGAGATCATGAGTTCGATCCCCAGTACCAATAAATAAATAAATAAGCTAATGCAACATTTATATGAAAAATAAAAAAGACCTGACATGGCCTCGTTTAATTTTGGAAAACAAGAACAAAGTTGAAAGACTTGCAGCATCTGATCTGACAAAGCTATACTGAGCAAGATGTTGTGGTATTGACATAAGACTAGACATGTAGACCAACAGAAAGATAGGAGCGACAGCCAGATATGGTGCCATGTGCCTATAAAGAGAGACTCCACAGGCTGAGGCAGGAGGATTGCTGGTTCCAGTCTGTAGTAGTCAGGGGTTGTGAGCAGAACAATTAGAGTCAGGACATGGAGTTTATAATATTGTTTTATGATGGTCACCCAGAGTTAACACAAGAAAATACAGGAAATCTATCCACAACACCAAAGACAAAGAATATTTAGCCAAGGGCCTAAATCTCACAGCAATGTCCTACATGAGTCCAGATGAAAACCCAGGGCTCATGACAATGCTTCCCACGAGTCTAACTGGAGGTCTAAAGTCCATGAGAAGGACTCATGCCAGACTCTTTTACCGATCTGTGCTGGGGAGGCCCAAAGGTCAGTGGTGGAAGCCAGAAAGTCTATGGGTGAAGGAGCTGTGCCAGTAGGTCGAGGGTTCTACATTGGAGCCAAGAAGTCACACTCACTACAAAGAACAGGGCTGTCCTGAAAAGCACCACAGCCATCCTCAGTGACACGGAGGCCCTAAGCTTCTCCAATGGCAAGCACAGTTGAGTACATGCCAGGAAGCCAGCGTGACGAGTTCATCCTGGAGACCAAGTGGCACACGTCTTTCCCTCCAGAGCCAGGAAGCAGTGCTCAAAGTGAGGACCAGAGCTCCTCCAGGAGAACCAACGGCTCAAACAGCAACACGTAGGAGAACCCACAACGCCTAACTCCTCAAAAGCCGCCCTTCTCTTTCTCCACATCTCTATTTGTGCTGGCAACTTTCCTCAGGTGAAACATCTATGTTCATCATCATGCTGATTTAATTCCGCTGGTGTTAAGTTGACCATCAGTTTTTAATCTATAACACAGTCCAACAGGGGAAACTTAGGAAATTTATTTCATAAAGAAAATAAGATAAAGAAAATAAGATTGATAATACCAAGTTCTGATGAAACAAGCAGAAGCCTCATGCACTAGTAATAAAAATGTGAACTACATATCACTTTTGAAAACAACATAGTGGGTTTTTTTTTAAATGATTGAATAATTCTATCTCTAAGACTCACCTCAGAGAAATTAAAACACGACTATACAAAAGATTTACATGAATGCAATTGACATAACACTTTTATTCAGAATAATGCTATACTGGAAGTTAAAATGGCCATCAACTGGTGGGCATATGAACAAATTATAGTTTATTGGGGTAATGTACACCTACTCAGCAATAAAAAAGATCAAGTGCTGATCTACATTAAAAAATGAATGAATATTTAAAGCATTTACTAGTGAACAAAAGTGTAAACAGTCAAACACAGAAGACTGATATCATTTGATGCCATTCCCATAAAATTCTAGAGAATCAAAAAGTATTGGAATAGGTTGTCAGTGTCTGAGGTGACATCTGATTGTCAAGGGGCAGGAGGAAACTTCTCAGGATGAAGGAACCATTCTGTATCTTGACTCTGGCAGTAGTTACAAGTGCTTTGTTTCTGCATTTGTCCAAACCTACTTGAATGCACACTTTAAAAAGCTGAGTCATATCTGTAAATTTTGCCTTCATAAGTATGCAGCAAGACCCAGTTTATTCTTAAAAGAATTGTTAAACTAGAGGGAAACCCACAACATCCAGTATGGTAAGATTTAGGTAAGAAGAGAAGAGTTCTGTGAAAAAAGATTGCAGAAATACTGACCCATAGTAATCCAGGAGTGCTTCATAGAGAGAGTATATTCTCTACAAATCATGAGCAATATGAACTAAATTAGAATAAAGTATGTAGAGAGGGCTCCATGCAGAAAAAGCACCTCATTTGTCATGTGGAAAATGTGACTACTTAGGTTTGGTTTGGGAACTATGTTTGAGTAGGTGAGATCAGCACAAGACTGGATGGATAGACAGCACTCACTTCACCCAGGGCCTACCCCCATGCACAATACCACCCAGGAGCTACCTCTGTACTCCGGCTTCATGAGATGCTGGCATACGTCTCCAGAAGGAGCAGAAAGTGTTGATGCGTGTTGCTTGCCATTTCTTATTTAGTTCCCTCCAGTATCTTTTTGTTCTGAAAGATAGGCCAGGCAGCTCACTCTGTGCTCCATTTACACTGACTCCCTTCGCACCAGCACAGCTGACCTTTGACCAGTTATTGTAAATATCTGGCAAAGCAATGTCCCTGTTTGCTGCCTAACCCCTCTGGAGACTGAGCTCTGTTATTCCGTGCCCCTGTAGGACCACTTCTGGACTCTGCCTTGTCTCTTTTCCATGATGTTTCAGCCACTGAAAAATGTCTGTCTTTCACTCATGCAGAGGAAACACCAGTGTGATATTTTTGCTCCATTTACAGAGAAATTAGGTCTTGCCACCCAAAGCGCCTCTAACTAGAACACAGGAACATCTCTCAGGAGAGCTTCTCGGGGCTCTTCCCTTCACTTCTATACCTGATAAAAAGTGTGTTACTGCTTGATACAAGCAGCAGAGCTTTATGGATGACAATTCAACCTTTGAAACTTCCTGCTTTCATCCTAAAGTTCACTCTTCTGGTCACTGTTAGCTCCTGAATCTCCTGAACTCCAATGCCACTCCCTAGGTACAAATAATCTATTGATAAAAACATGCTTTCCTGATTCCAATATGCTTTAGGTAGATTAACCACACTGTAATTAATATATTATGCCAGTAATCAAGTTGGCCTTCTGCCCACCGTGCCCGATTTTCCCTTCTGACTTCATCCCTTGTACAGTTGCTTAGCTAGGCTGGAAACTTGAACCCATAGGGAAATTCATGGGTGGCATAAGCTGGGATAGCCAACTGTGTCTTGAAACTTCCATTTATGAGACCCAGCAATTGGCACTTGAGACTTAAAATATATATTTACAAGATGTGAAGGTGGATGTTCATGCAGTGGTAACTCAGTTTAGGAGGAGCAGAAAAGCAATAAAAACAGAGACAATCTATCTGCCAGAAGATACAGGACTTGAAAGTGGACGTGCAGAGACAACAGATGTACCACTTCTGCTTTCCTCCACTTATGCTTTGCAGCTCTGGGCCCTTATACCGTTCATGGCTTCGTTAGCCTGCTGTGGGTATGTGAGGTTGCCAGGAGAAGCCCTCAGTAAATCTTCCACACCCACTAGCGCTTAAACTTGTAGTAGTGAGTGGGGGTGCGTTCTTGCAATAAAATGATTCCTAACTACAGTAGCTATAGTCACATATCTTAAAGTCTTTATTCCTTGCCTCACAGTGTGGGTAGGATGGGATCTCTGTCTAAGCAGATCTCTACCTGCACTTCCAAGACTAGGATCCTTCAGCTGCTCTCCTAGGAGGTGAGGTGAGGCCACTTCAGGCCCTGGCCCTGAGCTTCCCTAATCGCCCATGCTTTTGTCTTCATGCATATCTTCCTATCCTCTTCTTTACGTCTGTCGCCCTTGACCTCTGCCTGTTCCCCTTACCCCCTACCTATTCAGCTGCCCTTCCCGACCTCTGTGCCACCCTGCTTGACTGCTGTCATGCCATAAGCTTTCTATGTCAGTGCTAGCTATTTCCCTGCCCTCTCCCCCATGTCACTATGTTCCTCCCTGAGGGGCACATGGCACCCCAGAGATGAGGATTTCTGTACTTCCTCACTTCAGACTCAGCACATAGTAAAGTCATTGACAAACACGATGAGCCCATCTTTGCCTTCCTGGAGCCTCCGATACTCTAAGCAATTAGCAATGCTTTGATTCCAATGAGTATGAATCCTATACCACCCAGGTGGAAAGAGGGTGTGTGTCCCAATTAAAAGCAATGTATATTGCTTGCTAGAGGTAGCAATTAGAGAGTTTTAAACACACATCCCATTGTGTGACTCACACTTCCAAAATTCACAGAAGCTAAGTGTTATTTATGCGGTCTCAATTGCATTAAAATTATCTGTGGAAGAGATGACTGCATCACTTATCTTTAAGTGCCTGATAGGTGCTTTTGGTGAGAGCAAAACAAAATTTCTTTCTCTCATTTCTTCCTTCCATTTCCTCTTCTCCTCCTTCTCCCTCACCATTTCGTTCTTTTCCTTTTCCTCTTCCTCTTCATTTCCTGTTCTTTCTCTTCTTTCCACCATTCATTTTTTTCCGTTTTTCCTATCCGCAAAAATTCTTGTTTAGAGTATGAGCGCTCTCAAAGTAATTAAATTTCAGCAGCGAGGGGTGAATCATATTATTTATATGTACTGCTGAGTCCAGGCAGGTGGCCAAGAGTAGACCAGGAAGAACCGTGAGCTGTGGTGTCATATTGTCTTACAAAAGTGTGGTTTTATGTTTTCTCTACATGAGTCATCTTCACAAAGCCAGGTGATCAAAGATAACCCTATGAAAGACCCTAAGGTTGTGTAAAAGGGGTGTTGAACTCAATTTCAAAATTCTGACACTATATGCCAAGAGGATATCTTCGCCAAGTGTCTCAACATTCCCAGATCTCCACTCTCCGTTGTAAGAGGGAAGTTACACACCAATGCCACAGGATTGTTGAGTGGAGAATAAAGTGGGATTCTGCGTGATGGCAGACAAAATCATGACCAGTACCTCATAAGTTTCTAGAAAAGGCTCTACAAATCTGAACCTCAACAGTGAGGTAACAAATCTGCCACTGGAATGAAGACCTATCAAAGCACTAGCCTTCACTCCCTAACCCTAACCCTAACCCTAACCACAGAATTTACCCCTCCTATATTCTAAATGATTTCTTCCTGAATGGCTCCCAGTAAAGTCTGTGGTTGTTTGATGACCCCATTCAGTGAGGGGAGCCAAATTTATTTTTCTACACAAAGTGTCTTACCACTGTACAACATTATTCAACTGAGGTATACACTAAATTGTTATATCTATAATGCCAAAAGATTATTCAGGGCCAGGGACTTAGCTTAGTGACATAAGCACCTGCCTAGTAAGCACAAGGTCACGAGTTCAATCCCTGGCACAAAAAAACAGTATTATTACCTCAATATCTTTTACTTCACTGCATTTTAAATGTCTTTAACCCCTAGATCCACCCCTTAAATGACTGTGGAATTTATGCTACTGAAGGGAATTATCCAAAACTCTTCAGTGATTATCAGTGTCAGGCTGGAATCACTGCATAGCTGATCAGGAGCTATAACTCCCAAGGACCTACTATGTGTCATGTTACAGTCACAATGTCACTAAATCCTCACAAGCAATCCACAGTCCCTCTTCCCCAACTAGAGGGATTCCAGCTGTGAGCGTCCATTTCCATTCCAACTAAATGCAGGGACCAAGCATTTGGTGGAGCACAAGAGACAGCAGAGGTCTTAGAGAGCAGTCACAGTTCTCTAGGGCATGAGAACCAATAGGATATGTCTATGTCTGTAGAGTCTGTGTTTATCTCTATGCACGTAGTTATATAAATGCTGAGAGAGAAAGAAATTTCAAGGAACTGGTTCACACATCTTGCAACTGTGGAGTTAGCAAATCTAAATTCTGTAGGTTAGGCCTGAAAGCCAGAACCTCAGGTACAAGTAGATGCTGATCTTAAGGCAGCATTGCTTTTTTCCTAGGAAACTTCAGTCTTTGCTGTGAAAGTCCTTCATCGGATTTAATGAGGTCCCTCAGTTTCACTGAGAGTAATCTCAGTGACTTAAAGTTAACAGATTACCGATGTGAACCACTCAAAAACACCTTACTATCCAGAACATGTAAGGATTCAAAAAAATCGGGCCCCCAAATTTAAAGACACGATCCAAAAATGGACATCTGAGATGAGTACTCAGTTCACAAATGGAGAAATACGAATGGCAAACAAATATATGAAAACATGTTCAACATCATTGGTCATTCGAGAGATGAGACATCACTCACTGATACTATCTCACTCCAGAAAGAATGGCTCACATCAAAAAATTAACCAATAACAAATGCTGGTGGGGATGTGGGGGAAAAGGAACATTTCTCCATTGTTGGTGGGAGTTTAGACCAGTACAACCATTGTGGAAATCAGTGTGGAGTTTCCTCAAAAAACTAAATTAGAGGTTCCATTTGACCTACCTACTTCCTTCTGGGTGGGTGTTTTCCCAGAAGAACTGAAAACATCATACTATAGTGATATATGTACATTTATATTTATAGCTGCACAATTTGTAATAGCCAGATCTTGGAAACAACCCAAATGTCCATCAACTGTGAAATGGATTAAAATGTATATTTATGCAGTGGAGTATTAGTCAGCTATAAAGAAGGATAAACTCGAGACTTTTATAGTAAATGGATGCAACTAGAGACCATACTCATAAGTGAAATAAATCAGAACTCATGTAGATATATTTTCTCCCTAGTGTAAAAAAGAGTAAATAAGATGCAAAATGTACAACAGATATTTTGAATATGCAAGGAAAAGTGCTCAAAAGGAAAGAACTGGGATGGAGAAAGGAGAAAAGAAAGAATAAGATTATACACATACATATATATACACACATTTGTGTATGTAAATATATACTACCAATCTCTGCTCATCAAAAAGAACAGTTATGTTTTCATTATCTGATTGTTTTATCATTTTTTCATGCCTAAATCTTATAATCTGAATGCCAATTTTCAAAATAAAAATGTACAATATATTAAATTGGGTTAATTTTAATATTTTAACACTATTAAATAGTGTTAATTTCCTATCTCTGTTTTTTAAAATTCTTATAATTTTTATCCTTTTAAGTTGTTTTCAAAATAAAAACCAAACAAAATAACCCCCACCTTAATAGTAGTATCTATATTAGAGTTTGATTAAATAACTGACTACTATAACCTAGCCAAATTGAGCTGTCACAAACTAATCATTACATCCACCATTCAACATTTTAAAATGTTACATTCAAACCTAGTAGCATTTGATGAGACAGTGAAAAGTCCTCTTAACCTCAGCGAGAAGCACTGTATTTTTTTTTCTCTATTGGCACACTAATAAATAAACCCTCTGTGGCTTATGTTATCAACTTTGTTCTAGAAGATAGCAAATGTGTGATACATTTTTATTGTGAATTCCATTTTATGACTTAGATCCCAAGGTGTTCAGGACAAAGACTGGTAATTATCTGGCTGATAGTGTATTCACTGCAAAACACTAGCCTGCATCTCTACACTTTGGAAAGAAAGTACTGGCAGTCTGCTTTCACTTCTTATTCTTGTGAACTGTTATCTTCATCTCAGCTCTGGCTATTCCCTGGGAAGTAAGAACGCTGGAGGTAGAGGACAGAGAAAACTGTACCTCCTGTCCTCAGCCCTACACAGTCATAATGAAGCTACAAGGCAAATATTCAGTCACTCTCATATCAATTCTGAATACAATGTATGGAGAAGAAGCTGCCAATTTCCATCCAAATGTCTGCCTTTCTGACTGGTCAGCTCAGAAAGGGTCAGGATCTTTGACCATCGCCTTCTCCTCCAACTCATATCGAGACTGGATTAGGTCCCTCTCCTGGTCCTTTAGGACAGCAAATGTTACACTGGATGTAATTATCCTTTGTGTCTTTCTTCTACCAGATAGTAGGGGAAGCTGCTAGGTCATTTGTGTCTATCTTCCTAAGGTAGCACAATGGCTTTCAAAATATGGCCAGGTGCCCTTTGGGGTTCCTGAGACCTTCACAGGATTTTGCAAGATGAAAACTATTTTTGTAAAAGTACTAAGATACTATTTGCTTTCTTTGCTTGCATTCTCTCTGGAGGAGTTTTCCAGAGGAATGTGATACTGCCATAGACTGAATACAGAGCAGATAAGAGAAGCTGGCTGTCTTTTGTTGAGTCAGACATTAATGACATTTGTAAAAATTTAAAACAGCATCACCTCCTGTTTTGTAAGTTTTTGATAGTGCAGTTATTTTCAATAAAAAGGGGTCACTGCCTATACATTATGGGTTTATTGTTATTTTTAACTGAATTTATATTTTTAAATGTTGTAAGTTTAGTGATTAATACAATATAATGAGTAGAACCATACATGTCACAAAAATAAAAACTTTAGGGAATTTTTAGTCATATTTATGAATGACAATGTGTTCTGAGACCAAATACTTGATATATATCCTGGCAAAATGCTCAAAATAAAGTATAAACTACTCACAAAGAAGAAAGAAAAAAAGGGACAGAGAGGAGGGAAGAAAAGAAAGGATAAATTCTGTCTTGGTTACATTTTTCTCACTGCTGAGACTAAATACCTGATGCCCAAAATGAAGGAAGGAAAGGTTTATTTAGCTTACAGTTTTTGGAAGTTTCAATCTATAATCGGCTGGCTGCAAGGCAGGGTGGCATGACACTGGGGTCACACTTCAAAGCAGCAGCCAGGGCAAAAGAGGGAAGAGCAAGCCTCTCTTCCTCCCTTATACTGTACACAGGACATCATCTTCCCTCCAGGGCGGGTGTAGCACTCACAAAATGTCTGTGCCCTCCTCTTTCTTGCACAGGATGAGGATATTTACAAAGTAAGAACCCTGGCTCCCTCATGAGGCTCTCAGTAAAACCTCTAAACTTCTCAAGTTGATACAATGTGTCAACCATAACACCAAAGTCAGAAAGGCAAGACTCACATAATCATTTCCTGGATTCAACTCTAGGGGAAAGCGGATCAGTGCAGTGACAAGATGCATTTCTGTTTGGGTTCTGATTGTGAAGATAAGCCAACTGGTAACTGAATGGCTTGCATGATCATTGCACAGTTTCTGTGTCCATGCAGGCTCTTTTGGGAGAAGGAAGAGGAGCACTTTCCTTGTTGTGTGAGTGGGACTGCATGCTGTCGGAGAATAATGTCTGAAATCACACTGATTATATCTCTTGCAACCTGGTTGAAGAAACTGCCATAAAAAGAAATAAACATCATAAATCATCCCAACAAAAGGCATCAAAAATTGAGAGCATCATGGTATATTTCTGAAATAAATTTGGCCTCAGAATTCTCACAGTGTTTGAGAGGCAACCATTGTGTCTCAAAAGAGAAATCATGATCTTGGAAATTTTAAGGTGTAATCTCTCACAGAGTTAAACAAAACAGATTACTTGCCAGCTGAGAGAGCCTCTCAAGGCCTGAGATGTCTTCCCCAAATTGATGACTGAGAACTTTACTTTCACCAGCACTATTCATGAGGCCTGGCAGGTGGAGGGTGTTCCACAAATGCATGTTAAAAGATCATCTGTGTATAAATGGCTTTTGTGGCTTATGTCAGTTGTTTGAGCAAAGACTCATATACAGTGATTCTTCCCCAATTATAAATCATCTTTAAGACTGAGGGTTTTGAAATACTTATTTCTGAACAACTATTGGTTCATCAAGAAAATTTTGTATTTCATCTATATCAGCACCTCTGGAAAGACAAAGAAGCAAGCCAAGGAAACAGAAAACAAAGAGGATAGGTGAATGGAATAGATTTTTTAAAATGGTAGGCAGTGAACATGAGCCCAGAACTGTAAGTCATGGAATGAGAAGAATTCCATAAAATTCAAGAGTCTAAAAGAAGTCACCATATCAGATTGCCATCAGACACGAATGGGGAAGAATGTATGTCTACCATCTGCAATAAAGCACACAGGAGTACCAGCATTAAGATGATTTGGGGTGGAGATAATACAAAAGATTCTTATGAACATGGACTAAGAAGTAGAATTAATCCTGGAGGGCTCATCAGATTGAGTTTAAGCTGATTGTAATGCCATTGGTTATGTTCCAGAAGATATGCTATATAACAAGGAAAACAGAGATATTTACAGAAACCCTTGTGTGTTACTTCCAATCCACTGCCTGTAAAACTTTGTGTGTTAATAAGGATATTATTTCTCAGCAGTGAATGCTCCCTCCTTTGAACCTTTCCAGAAACCCAATTTATAGCACATTTTATCCTCTACAAAGGGCAAGGCAGATGCCCTTGCTGCCCAGCTGGCACTGGGGAGGGTTAATAGAACCCTTCCACCGGTGGAGTTGGCAGGGTGTGCTTGTCCAGGTCCTACATGAGGCAGACAGCAAGAGGAGATTAAACAAGCAAAGATTTTGTTAGAGAAAATATTGGGTGAGAGAAAAGGAGGGAGTCAGGTGGCTGACAAAGAGGTTAGACCTCTATGCAGGTATCACGCCAGTGGAGGAGAAGTTTAAGTGGCAGTCTCCCAGACTGGCACATAGTCTAAGTATCACTCGCCAAAGCCAAGGTATATCAGTGTCCCAAAGTCACCTCTATCTGTGGGCTCCTCTTCCTTAATAACCCCCCATTAACCCCACTCTTAGTCATCAACTGGGAACAAACAATTGGATCCACTGATAAGGCACTGCCCAGCCCTTCTTACACTGCCTGGAGTGGTGGTGTACAGAGGTACTTTCTCAGGACTGGAACAGAATACCTAGCCATGACCTCACACTCCATAAAGTTAACTTTTTAAATTGCCAAATATCACTCACTCATGTATTTATTCAGTAAATACTTATTGAGAAGCTATGCTATGCAAGCCCCTGTTCCAAGCAAGAGCAATGAAGTAGGAAAGAAACATATTCCTGGGAATATCTAAGAATATTTAATGTAAATTATAATTGAAACACCCTGTAACAAGCGGACAACCTGTCCTTTTCTCATTCCCATGCACGGATGAGTAACTGGTTCTATTGAGCTTGAACAGGACCTCAGGCTCTGTCTCACTGTGGTGTTTCTGGCCTCTTCCAATAAACAAGAGAACTCTTTCGATCCATCAGATCAAACTTATTTGTCACCACTGTCCCAGAAGAAGTGGTGGATAGTAGAGTGGCCAAGACTGGAATGTGAAGAATATGACACACTCAAATTGTCTAGGGTGAGAAGGTCAGACAAGAATAAGACCACTATGAGAGTCCCCAGGGAGGTTCAGAATAAATGTACCTAGTGTGAAACAAAATGACAAAAACATAGCTAAGGATATAAAGTCAATTTCTTACCCTTCCATCTAGGGCCTAATGAACTCGGAGATCACTTTTGATATAGACTGCCATCCCAGGGCAGTGAACTCTCATGACTACCATGGAATTTGGGAATCCATCGACTGGTAGTTCCATGAATGAAGGCGGAAGACAGCTAAAAGTGGGCATTCATCAAGCCAGATAAGAATAGGCACATAACAAGAGTGTACTTCATTGGAAGAAAGGGTATTTTGGACACTATTATCTAGGATTTTTCTACTGCAACAGCAGTCATGCAAACAGGACTCCTGGGCATGCTCAGCCTACCCTCGATTCTTGGCTTTGGGAGAAAAGAAGGACAAGAAAATTTAACTTTTAAAATGTAAGTTAACCTGTTCTTTTCTTAAAGACAAACTCCTGACCAGTTAAAATTTGTCTCCATTCAAATATTCGGAAATGTCTTACTTCTTGTTGCTACTTGGAGGCAGGAGACATTTTTTTGTTTTTTAATTTAGTCCCAGACCTGCTCCTTGCCTCATGGGTACTCAATCAGAACATGGCACCATCATTGCTACATGAGCCCCAAACTTAGGAGGTGCCTTGATTTTTATTTTTTCCTGTCCAGTAGTCCATCCACAAACTTCATAATTCATCAGAAAGTTCTGTCATTTCCACACCAACATAAAAGAATGTACAATTGCTTTTTGACCCTTCTTTCAGTGTTTCATTTCCAACCAAAACCATTTCCTGCCTTAACCTCTGCAATTCGGTTCTGTATCATCTTTCTTAATTCCCATTGTTTCTTTCAATAGAGCATTCAGAGCGATAGTTCAAAAAGAACATCTGATCATAAAGCAGGCCAGGGCAACTTCTGGTAGGACCCTCTCAAGGCTACCATTTTTAAAGTTCAAACATCTTCCCGTGGTCTTCCAGACTTGTTTCTGACCTTCCTCCGGCTACAGTCCTTGCCCATGATAGCCGAGACAAGTAGTTTCCTATCAAATCCTCAAGTGTACCCAGCTCAGTCCTGCCATGGGGTATCTACAGTAGCTAGAATGCTACTCACATGACCAGCTAGTCACATGACCTGCTAGTCACATGAACACCACCTCAAGAATCCTTTCCTGAATACTCCATCTAAAGTATCTCCCTGCTACCCCACAACTCATCCTATCACATCTTTGTTCTTTTCATGCTAAAGATTACTCCTGAAATTACCATTTGTAAGTCTTCATTTTTTTTTTGGTTTGTGACCTGTGTTGTATTTCAGATATGAAGGCCCTAAGAATAAGTGCTTTGTATGTTTTTTTCATCACTTTTTCTCAAGAGCTCCAACAGTGCCTGGCTCATGGTAGGCACCAAAAAAATATATGCCAATCCAGTGAATGGACTAATGTCTCTCATGACTGTCAGGAAGGTCAGGAAAGTTTCTCTGACACCAGTTACCTTCTTACACACTGTTTCCTGGCTCAGCAGGCTCCCACTTGACACCCCTTTCCCAACAATGTTCACCTCTTCTGGCAGCCATCAGGATCTTCTAGTGCCTTATCCCTTCTATAATCAAGGCATTAGTCTTTGATCAGCTCAGACATTTTCCATGTCAGTGCTCTGTGTGTGTGTGTGTGTGTGTGTGTGTGTGTGTATGTCTGTCTGTCTGTCTGTCTCTCTGCCTGTCTGTCTGTCTCTCTCTTTCTGTCCACATAGAATTTGTTTAGCTCAAAGGCCTGTTAGCCTCAAAATGATGCCCAATAAATGAATCCAGAAGCAAGGTGATCATTTTGAGAATGAGCTCTTTGATTCACCAGTGCCTTGATTTTCTTTTTAACAATACCCCTCTCCAATATACACACAAGTGAACCCAAACCCCATAGTTCTTTCCATAGGCTGCCCAAGCTGTCATGGTGCCAGCATGTGGGGACAGTCTGTTCTGTGTTGCCACTGGGCAGAATGCCAAAGCTCCAAGCCAGAGTTCACACCACATTCCATCCCAGGGATGTGGTTCCAGCCTTGAACAGTCAAAGGGCATCATGCTCATGCTTAAGTATAGGATAAATTGCATTTTATTTTAAGCTGCCTGGCAACCTCTTTTATTCTCTGTGCCAGTGAGTGCACCTGTTCTGTCACGTCTCTCTCTCTTCACTGGCTGTGGAGCACAGAAGGAGCTGAGAGAAACAATGCAGGGAATAAATGCCAGAACCCCTTCCCTCAGTAGTAGAAGGTAAAACTTCAAACCCTCTTGTCCTGGAGTTTAACAAGCCCCACACCATGCTCTGGTACATAACTCCACAATCCTCATAAAACGAGCTCTTAGAGATGCTATGCAAACTAGGCAAGCATCCAAGCTTTACAGCCAAAGTGACTACAGTCACAGGTAAATTAAGCTTCCTTTTGGAACATTTGGACTGAAGTTAGTGCATTTAGGGACCGACTTGGGCTTCAGTGCCTATCCCTGAACTTGTATATAGCATGCTCTTCAAATATCTCTTAGATTATGAAGCCCTTATACCTTGGGTATGCAAATTTTCTCCAGCCCCACTGATACAGAACAGGTAAAATGGGATTTACTCTATGCAAAGAGAAGAGGCTACCTGTAAAGCGGAACTCTGTAAACCTTATGCTTAATCCTAGAACAGGCAATTGAAGGAGGCAGAGGCTTCATCTCAGCTAGAAATAACTTTCAAAATAGCTTCTACCCACAAGCAGAGCTGAGGCAATGGACTGTGAACACTGATTTCCCCATATCCAGTGTAGTCTGCAAGCAACAATTTCATTCAACAAATATTTACTTAATGCATAGATTGTGTGTGTGTGCCCGTGCATGTGCACATGTGTAGCTATGTCAGACACTGGAGGTGCAGAACTAATAATTATACTAATTATGCTAAGTAATTACACCAATAATTGCAATCAGATAAGTGTTACGGAGAAGGACAGGATCCTATAAAGGGAAGAAAACTAATTGAGGGTATTAGAGGGGCCATCCTTTAAAGGTGGCAGGTAAACTGAGATCCGACCATTGAGAGAGTGGATGTTCTTTGAAAAATCCATGGGGAAAGACTAAGAGAGGCAGGTGCACAGTCCATTTAAGAATACATTATAAAAAGGTGATTTTATGCACAGTGCAAGGGAAATTAGAAATGGCTTCTGCTTGGACAAGCTCACAAAGATGGGGTCCAAAATTCAGCATTCTATGTAATTTAGAAATACCAAAATTAATAATTACATTAATTATTAACAACAATACATTAACAGGTAATTATTGTAACACAAGTAATTTTGTGACAACTTCAGAGGAAGGGGAGGCCAGTGAGGAACTCATGCTTGCAGGCTTTAAAGAGCTAGACCTAGGCCTCCGCTGGCTCCTGCGTGATAATTTGGGTAGGCAGAGAAGCAATGCAGAGTCAAAAATCTGGCAGTTCATCTAGTCTCCTCCCTTCTCCTTCATCTATCAACCCACTGCTCACCATGTCCCCACATTACCCCTCACAGAATATCTCTCTTAGGAATTGGCTTTCCATCCCCACTACCTTGGCACAGTCTCCATCATTGTCCTTAGGCAACAGAACTAGAAACTCAAACCCTCCTGGAGCTGTTTATCTTTGTAAATTACTTGCTGGAAAGGAACTTATTGTTCCTGTCTTCTGAGGCAAAGTGGCCAAGTGTTGCTCCAGAATGAATTTATCAAGCTACAGCCAACAAGAGCCCCACAGCAGGCATAGCTCCTGCACTGTGAAAATCTAATGTCCGAGACATTGCCGTAAGGAAGGCAGCTCTTTTTAAGAATGAGATACTGGGAGGATCATGTACAATTAGATTGATGTTCTATTTGCCTTTGCTATTTCCTTTCTTCTGCATTGTTATCAATATTCCCTATGGGTTGGGCAATTGTGTGGTGGCATATGTTGTAGCAAGTTGGGTATCCTGGGAAGAAGAGTCTGAGATTGAGTTTGGTGTTCAGAATGCTTGTGTCAGTGTGGTTATGTCAGATGCGACAGACATCTGTGAGGAAGAAGGAAGGAACGTTGGGAGGGGGGTTGAGATGCAGCCAGCTGACAGCCTCAATGAATCCCAGGCTGTTGTAGAGCTTGCAGGCACTTTCCTCATGTTCCTCATGTGGATGGGCCTTTATCTTCCTGCATTTGTTCCTGGTATGGAGATCTCAGTTAGGAGCTTAACTTTGGGCAAAGTACCTCTTTATAGTTAGGGAAATACCTCGAGGGGTTGATGGCCCAAAACATTTCTCTCAGCATCTGTAACAACTAATACTTTAAGGAGGGGAAATCTAGGTGGCACACCGCTGGGTTCACAACACACTTTGAAAAGTAATATAAACCCATAGGTGTAGATAGTATCTCCATTTTACAGTTAAGGGGCTGAGTTGTGGCAAGAGTTGCATCTGAGCAAAGTCTGACAGCTGGGTTTGCTCTTGGTTCTGATTCCACAATTTATGCTTCTAGCACTGTGTTGTGCTCATTCAGTCTAGCAGATGAATGGGAATTCACACTGTGCTCACAATGCCCTAACAAAGGCTGGACCCACAACAGACCATAAGTATCTGCTCTCAGTTGATCTCAGTTGAAATAACTAAGATGACAAAATGAAGACACAATGTAAACTGAGGTGAATACATGCATCCTCTTAAAAGGAGTGCCTTATTTTAGGTTACATTCAGGAACCCCAGAGATAGTACCAAGGCTATGGCTTATGGATGTGGTTGTCAAATTTAGCAAATATGGAGATCTAATTTATCAACTAAAAATGCAAAATACCCAGTTAAACTTAGACAACAATTGATTTCTTTGTTATAAATATGACTGCTATATTTGGGACATACTTCTACAAAAAGAAGAGCACTTGCTTCTTACCTGACAGTTGAACCAAACATATACTCTGAATTCTATGTGACAACCCTACTCAAGGGTGAGATGGAAGGGCTTCATCTCTGTCTTTATGGGAATTTCAATGACAGTAAATGTCCTTCAGACCAAACTCTTTCCCACCGTGTTGTCTGAGATCCATTTTCCCGCACTCAACTTTGTTATTGCATCATTACAGCTAACGATTAGTGTGCTTGGAGAGCACACTAACATCCCTGGAGAGTGGATGCATGAGCTAACTTGTTCACTCTCAGAGGGCCACTGAAGAAGGTTTAGGATATAAATTGGGAAATAAGAAAGCTAGAATGGGGAATATTGAAGGGTATGAAGAGCTCAGAGAGGGAAGAGAAGGCCCATTGTCTCGAGGACCCAGTGGGCATCTCCATTTTGACTATCTGGGCTCCACGAAGAGCAGGCTCCTGTCTTTTAGGATGGCTCAAAGGTTCATGGGAAGTCCTCTCCTCAGCCGATTACTTACAATAACTCCCTGACTACCCTCAGCCTGCTGTACTACCCGTGGGCTATTTGTGGATGCCACTGCATCTGCCTGAGATTTCTTAGCAGCTCTGAAATAGGAAACTGTGTAGACAATCAAAATACTATCACAAGTGACCTGAACTTCTTCCATTTCTCTCAACTTTCCAGATGAGCCATTCCCTTTTATTATCCAGAGATTCATAAAAATTCATAAATGAATGTAGCAGCTTAAATAGTTTTCTTTTAGGAGTTTGGCACTAAATACATTAAATGAATTCCCTCAGCCCTTGGACAAGAAGCCATTAGATATGGGCTATTACTTGCATTATCATTACATTAGTGGGCCATTATGAAAAATAAAAGTTCTAATCAGCATGAGCATTTATAAAGTGCCATGATGGGGAATATGCCAGATTGGGCTGTCTCAAACATCCAAACTAACCATGGTGAATAATGAATTTGAACACAAAAAGAGGGTGAACACAAAGAATCATTTTAACAAATCCCATTCAAAGTCTTCAATAATTAAAGGCCTTGGGGAAAAAGAACAGGTCCATCCTCATCCCTTTAGCTATATAAAAGTTTTCTAAACTTTCCTGGTGCCACAAGAAAATACTCAGTGTCTTTACCTTGACCACTCAGTTTCCAGCTGGAATGAAGGGTCCTCTAAGGCCACAGGCAGCCCTGAGGTCCCCCAGAGGTGGCTCAGAGGCTTCATGGCTGATAAGGGGCAGTCAATGGGCAATGTCCTTTCCCACTCATTTCAGTAGTTTTACTGAAATCCTCTTTATGAGTTGCAAACAATCTGGAATGAGCCGCATTCAGTTCTCCCAGGTTTACCTTCAAGGATGAACCAGGCAGCTGTATCACTCAGGTGGTTTTAAAGTGACCAAGCTACTCACTTGTCATGTATGGGACATTCATGGGAGTACAGGTCAATCACAGGGGCCAAACAACGTGGCTGGCACCATGGCTCAGTCCTCAGCTAATGGCTGGAGAAAGAGAGACAATTATCCTGTTCAGCAATACACTGAGCAGTGATAAGAAGTAAATTGCAAGCAGTTTTTTCAGTGATGCAGCAGAAAATGACTAATTCTTAAAAATTAAGAAGGTCCCTCAAGGGGTCCCTCAAAAGTGCAGCCTGTATTTGTGGCTAGAGGAAAGGTACAAATGAGGTGGGCATAAGGAAGACAGATCAACTCTGGAAACTCTGCCTGGCGGATCCTTCTATCCTCTTCCCAGCTGCTCTCCCTGACTTCCTGGGCACGTAGCCCACCCCCCAGGGGCCCTCCAGGTCCCGCATCAACTCCCGTCTAACACACAAAAATATTCTTACTGTACTTCTTAGTTTTGACCAGTTTGACTGCTCTGCGAAGGGAGTGTCCATGGCCACTGTCATATATCTGCCTATAATTCACTCATTCAGTGACTGATTCAGTCAACAGACTGACAGTAAACATGGTCTTTTCACAGCATCGGGTGCTCACAGTTGTCTCTGTATAGTCAGCACCTGACACAGAGCTTGGCATCATGCATGCATTAACTAAAAGTTGATAACTAAGTGCTTGAAAGACTGAGGACTGGTTCTACAAACAGGGGCTGTGTTTCTAGGTGCCCCTTTTGCTGGAGGATGGGAGGAGGAGGTGTAGGGAGGAAGAATGGGACGATAATATGGTGATTAGTCCTTAGGCTCTGAACTGACACAAATACCCCAACCAACCAGAAATGTCTGGTCCACCCTCAAGCATGAAAATTACTTTATTCTCAGCACCACTACTCTTTTGGATAAAAGATGTATTTTGTCCTGTGTGCTGTTGCTAAGTATCTATTAGCTAATTTTTGCCGCACTTTACTTGCGACACACTTTCTTTCAAGTTTTTTTTTTCCCCTAATTGTGCCTTCTCTAAATTGCCTGCCTGCTTTACTTAGCAAGGCTTAAGGCTTCTCTAATAGAGAAAGGCTCTCTGTATCTATAGCCCTGTCCACTGCTCCTTGACTTTCAGCTTGCTTCCCTGGATGCTGTTGGACTCCTTGCTTGGTCTGAGCTACCCAGGATCCAGCCCTCCTGCTTTTCAGTGATGTTTGACTGAGAATTTTTTCCTATTCCCATAATATCTTTCTTCTAATAAAAACAACCTGTGATGCACACTGCATTTTAACTAGTCAAATTTCTCCTCTCTTATTGTGCATTCAGCAACTTAGGGCATCCCAGCTATTCTAAGTTATTATATGTTTAGTTGAACATACTAAGTCCTACTTGTTTCCAGTTCTATTGATTTTCATTTCTGCAATGTAGCCTGGGCCCCTCCATACACAGTTTTACAACTGGCTTTCCAAGCCAACAAGGACTACAGGGAATCCATTCTCACCAGAGGGTGACAGAGAGGCGCACAGTATCCTAGGAAAAGGTCTTTCCAGAAGCTGTGCTGTAGCTGCAAGTATTTGTTGCCCCATATCCAAGTCCATCTAACAGACTCCCAGGAATGAGGCAGGCTTCTTGAGGAAAAGTGTTTTGAAACAGCAGGCCATCATGGAGGCTGGGCAGTGATTTTCATGGGTGGAATGTTCTGCAGCACCATCTGTCCCACATGGGTGGGATGTGTCAGCAAGATGGTTTTGCCGGCTTTAGGAAAGGCAATTTTTGAAACCTAGACACTCTCCTGTGCTTAGAAGAAGATATGGAATTTTTTAATTTTTTTGGAACTTGGTAAACTTCAGAAGGCTGGAGAGAATATGCAAATGAAGCAGGCAATGTGTTAGAATGTGCCATGAGGACCCAGGGGATCCAGGCCAGGGCAGCCTTGAGCTGGGCACTGCTTGAGCACAAAAGTGTAGCTGCCAGGTGTGGGAGTGTGTGACTGTAATTCTAGCAATCAGGAGGCTGAGGCAGGAGTCTCATTACAAGTTCAAGGCCAGCATAGACTATACGGTAAGTTCAAAACTAACTTGAACTACATTATAAGATTCTGTCCTCTCTCCCAGCAAAGTGAAGCTGTATTTTCCAGTCCTGCTCATGTATGCTGATACACTAAGAGAGATTTCCTCTAAGGAGCCCCATGGGAGCCTATAATATATCCTTCTTCCAATGATGCAGCCCCATTAAAACCATTTAGGAGGCTTCTATCTGAGAAGTATGGTCATCTCAGCAAACACTGTGGAGATACTGGGTTCATAGATCATGATTTCATTTTGGGTCAGATTAAAAGTTTAACTAAGTGACTCAGCAGGCAGCCAGTGCCTTCACTTTGTAAACATCTTGAACCTGTGTAAGAGGAGGGCACGGAGATGGTGTGAGTGCTACACCCACCCAAGGGCAGATAAGGGAGGAGAAGAGGTTTGCTCCCCCCATCTCTTTTTGATGCTCTTGTTGCTTTTGCTGTCTTTTGCTGCCTTGAACTGTAGCCCCTGTGCCATGCCATCTTTCCTTGGAGCCAGCTGATTATGGACTTAAAACTCTATAAACCTTTCTTCCTAAACATTGGGCATCGAGTATTTTGTCTCAGCAGTGAGTAAAAAGTAACCACACACCCACGGCTTCTTTGCTCCTATGGGCCAGAGGAGAAAATTGAAATCAGGGCTTTCTGGTAACATATCCTGAATTCTACCTGCCCATGCTTCTTATCCATAGCTGCCTACAGCAATTGAATAAGTACTTATTGAGATGACACCATGTGGCATGTGCTGTACTAGAAGCTTGGCAACAAAGTATTTGGTAAAGATCTAATAGCAATTCCAGTGTGGGGACAACCCTATTAGCAGACTGCTACAAGGCTATTAAAGGCCAAGGAGTAAAGGACCGCAAGAGACTCTATTTAAATCATAGTGCCCACCTTTTCATGGAAGATAATAAGTTATAAAGGCCTCTAAACAAGGCAAATTGATACAGGTAGAAGACAAGTCACATGCAAAGGCCTAGAGACAGTAAAGTGAGTGAGTAAAAATGGTCTAGGGTCATCTAGATTTTATATGTAAGATGGTAGGAGATAGGGATATAAAAAGGAGCCCTAACGACTTCCAATATAGTCAGTATGTGTATGCAGCCACCTAGGGGAACCAATTTTAACACCAGCCCTCATTTAGAGACCCACTTACATCAACGGGAGTTGTATCTGTCTCTGTTCTTCATGAGTTTTACCTGTCATCCGAAATAACAGTGGAAATTCAGTTCTTCAGTAATCCCCGTTGACAAACATCCAGTCCCCTAATCTTCAATGTGACTGAGTTTGATGCCTTTCATGTGATTCAGGAGGCTCTTGACAGCATGCCTCTACTTAGGCTCAGCCAGAGAAGGAGATCTCGAAAGCTCCTGTTTAATTTTATCTGGCTGGAGCACTGGGGAGCACATTTAGCTCAAAGAGACATCAATTAAGTTGTCTGTCATGATATCATTTGTCTTAAAAGTATTTAGTATCTACCAGGCAGAAGCTGACAGACAGCACAAAAGCCTTTTGTGGATGAGATAACATAGAAAATGCTAATTAGCTCTGCAACCTCCCCGTGTCTTCCCCAGGATGGAAAGCCGTGATCACAATACGTCTTTCCGTGTGCTTCTCTCAAAGCTACAGGCAAAGAAGTTTGCCATCAGAGCATCCAAGTTCCCACACAAATGATTAGGCAAGTGACTGACTGGGGCCTATACTGCATGTAGGTGGACCCAGAAACATTACTGTGAAATTGTCATAATGGGGTGATACGTCAACCTCACTAGATTAAGGCACGCAAGCTAGTTGGAACACCTTTATTGCTGAACGTGTTTGTGGGTATTTCTGAAGTAAGATAATACTTGGATTAGTAGAGTAAGAAAAGAAGATATGCCCTCAACATTCTAAACAAGAGTCATCCAATCACTTGGCAGTCCCACTAGGGAAAAAAAAGGCAAAAAAGGGCAAATTCATTCTCTCTGTGTGAAGCGAGATATCTGTCTTCCCCTGTCCTCAAACTTTAGTGCTTCTGGTTGTGGACTTTTGGACTTATGCACTCACAACCCCGCACACATTAAAAGGTTTCTTCAGCATCTATTATCCTTTCAAAGAGATCATTACTACCAGCTCCCTATGAAGTGTATGAGACAAATGTTGTTATTTTCATTCTTCAATCAAGAAATTGAGGTTCACATAAACAAATAAAGAGTGTCTATTACTTCAGATAAAATGGGCTGAGCCAGGTTCCAGGTACCACCTTCTTCCTCTGAGCACTTCCCTGAGGATCACTGAGGGCCGGACACCAGTGTCAGACCTGCCATTTCTTGAGCATAAGTGCCCAGCAAAAAAAAAAAAATAATAATAATTATCATCATGTAAAAGGGAACTAAAAATCAAGAAACAAAATGACCACAGGAAGCCAGGTACATAGTTTGGTGATTCATGACATTTACTATAACTTGTGGAATTGGAAACTGAAAGTCTCCAGGACCTGCTGTAGATTCAGATAAGCAGGCCCAGATTTGCTCAACTCCTTGGAATTTACCCAAAACAGTCTTCTCCATCATACCTCTCAAGCAGGAGCATTTTCACTGAAAGGTCCCTGAGCAGCCTGACTGTCCCCAGGACTTCTGAGCTTTGCTGCAGGTTGAGGCATCCTCTGCAAGTAGTCTTCCTGCACTTACAGCATTTCTTGTGCCAACCATCTATCTCCATGAGTTCTGATATTATTCATATTGGAACCATGAGTCCTGCCCTCTGCATCCGTGCAGAGGAAGCAACATGAGCCAAGCTAGGATTTTGGAAACACACAGCTGAAGGCCATGGTTTGCTGAAGATTGTACATGCCCAGCCTACTTACCTCCTGGTGTAAATTACAAAGGATATTAATCTGACAAATGAGCAACTAGGGCCAAGAAAGATGAAGCGAGGTTTCCAAAACCTCAGTCTGCATTACAGCCTCAGAACTGTCTTATTTTAACCCAGTGGAACATATCTCTCTCTCTCTCTCTCTCTCTCTCTCTCAACAAGGTTGAAAAACTAACAGGACAAGGCCTCTTCCTGGGAAAGCAGACCCCTCGAAACCAAGGAACTCTCTAGGAGACAAGCAAAAGCCTTTGGAACAGGGAGCTGTGCAAGGTGCAGACATCAGCTTCACTTTCTCAGGTGGGGAGGACCAAGTCAAGACTGTGAGCATCAGCCCAAAGACATGTCTGATGGCGTGTGCTCTGCAGATCTAAGCCAGGCTGGACCTGCGCCTCTAGGCAGCAGAGACTGCTAGAGCTGACTGGCTTGGATCGTACTTGCTCACCCAGTGGCCTCCTGAGTTGGACAGTGGGGAATTCTGTCAGCAGTTTGCCCTTGTGCTCACCAGGCTGAAGTTTCTCTTGCTTGTTATTATTGCCATTCTTCTCCCCAGAACTCAGCCGTAGTCTTCTGGAACCACAGCTGCAGCCAAGCTTCCTCTAAAACAGCTCCTGGGACAAGCCATCCCTAGCACTCCTGATTATACCCTCCCCAGAGCCTCTCAGCTGGTCCTTGACTCTGTCCAGGTTACTGACAAAAAACAGTGCTCATCTGATCAAAGCAAAACGGAGAGGCAGAGAGTCCAGCACAAGTCAGGATTTGGGAGCGACCCTGTCCAGCTCTGAGGAGATGGCATTCAGTAGCGGACATGGCAACTCCTCTCAAACTCACCCTAAGACAAAAGCCACAATTAAAGTGGGGGTAGAAACTTCCTGTGATCCAGCCATTTCCTTCAAGGCTCACGCCATCGTCATCTGGGAAACTTCCCCAAGCTCTGCAGCCCACACTCATCTCCACCCCTGACCAGTGCCAAGGGTGTTTTATGGAAGGAGCCGGTGAGTCCTGAGTTACTGAGAAGGCATCGGAATAGTGAACTTGTGTTTCCACTGTTGTGGCAGAAACCTTAAATATTTTTCAGAACCTCTTTCTTTGATGGGACCACAAAAGAGGCTGTAAGTGAGGGAGGGAGGAGTGACTTGTCATTTAGCGATGTCTGGAATATGGCTGAGAATAGGGCAGGAATCCAATAGTGACCTGTTAGGAGGTGGAACAGTACTCTGGGTGCAGGCAGAGTTTGGAGTTAGGTGGTCCTGAGTTCAAACTCCCCCCTAAAAGCTCTTCTCTTTATAACAAGTTATTTATCTGAAGAGTAAAACAAAATAAGGAACTGTGTCACTAAATTGTCTGAAATGGCAACTGTTGTGCCCACTTAAGTAGTCGTTTGAAAATTAGAAGTGAATAATAAAAAGACTTAGGCTACCTAGACCAAGGCTCCTCAAAGTATGTTCTCTGGACCAGTGGTCTCAGCATCACCTGGAAGCTTGTTAGAGATGTAGACTCTAGGTTTACCTCACTCACTGAATCAAAAATCATGGGCAGTGATCATACCCAGAAACCCCTGTATCTTAACAAGCCCCCTATTAAATACATCTAAAATTTTAGAACCCCTGTAGGATCTCCGGAGATGCCAGTGTCCTCTCTCTTCTCTGGCTAAGATGAAGGAATAAGTCTCCTCTTCAGTGGGTTCAGATGGAGCTAAATAACAATGTGGTTAATGGCCAGACAGTCATCACACAACCATGGTCATTTGGGATGAGTCATTGGGTGAAAGTGTAGAAAGTAGTTCCATTGATATCAGCATTTCCTGAGACCAGCGACGCACCATCTTGGACCTTGGGGTGTTGAGAAAGCAGGCAGCCACCAGCATGCCGCTCTGGTAAGTAGCTGTGGCCTAGCAATCTGCGGCTGCCCCAAGGGAAGAACCATATCAGCGTTTCCTGAGACCAGAGACGCGCCATGTTGGACCTTGGGGTGCTGGGAAAATGGCAACCAGTTCACCCCTCTGGTGGGTGGCTGTGAGCCTACAGGGGTGCGGGTTAAGAATCAACATCCATCTATCCCATCTCTCCCCCGACCCACGTTAGCAAGTGAGAGCTGGAAATCTGAGCATGTCTTGCAATTTTGAGTATATGCAATATAGCAAATAAGGGGGGTTTTCTTCTGCCATCTCTCTGAGAGCAAATATTTTTATGTCTGTTGTGCTCCATTTTGATCAGTGGTATTGCTCTACTCAATATTTTGTTCTTGTAATTTTGGTATTTCCTTCGACACTGCTCTGCCTGATTGAAGGAACAACTAGTGTGAAGAAAACCAAATGTACTATTGTGCCTAAAAAATAAATAAATAAATAAATAAATAAATAAATAAATAAATAAAAATAAATAAAATAAAAAAAGAAAGTGGTTCCATTGACTTAAACATGAGAAGAGCAGGTACAATTCAATGTAGCCCAATAAGAAGTTGAGTGGTTGCTGTAACACAGAGTAATGAATTAGCCTTAAAAGCAAGCATTCAATACACACTGATAGAGTCAGAGCTAGTTGAATGTGGGATGCTACATATATTCTTTTAGATCTGCTGTCTTCTAAACCATTCCAACCCTGGGTACACATTAGAACTACTTGGGGAGCTTTGAAATATCCAGATAACCAGGCTGCACCCTAGACAAATTACATCAGCATCTCTGTGGAAGGAATGAGGCCCAGGCATGAATAGTCCTTGAAGCTCCCTGGGTGATTCGCAGCCCAGCACTACTGAAGCAGGTGGATATGCCAGCAGTGATGAGACCCACAGGCAGACAGGAGTGGCACAAACCATCTTTACCTCCACTTCTCAGGTCACAGGCCCAGATTTTCTCACTGGAGACATAGGAAACTAGTTCATGACATGGAAGTCACTTGGATATCACAAGAACTCTTAGAGAAAAGAGGTAAATGTGAGTTGAAGCTTGTGGATTATCATTTCCTGTGATGCTAAGGGCTGTTCAGTAGCTTGCCTGTGGTATAGGGAGTCCCAGAACTGAACTGAGGCCCCATCTTTGGCTCTAGTCCTCTACAATTCAAGTTCCATTTACTTCAGCATGGTCTCTCTTTGTCTTTGTTTGTTTGTTTTGTTTCATGGTTTTTCTTCCTCTTCCTAGAAAGCTTTCATATGCCATGGATACCCATTATGTGCCTAAGTCTTAGTATCACCTTTATCCTCAGCAACCACACTGTTGTGGAGGTGAGATGACTCAAATATCACCAAAGAAAGCCTAGGTGCAGAGAAATACTTAATTACTTAATTGGCCCTTTATCAGACTGATGGAGCTAGCATAGGATCTGAGTCTTTTCTCTTCTTGTTCTAACTGTAGTGCTCTCTCTCCATACCACATCACACTTTTTGGAAAGAGAGGACAAGAGAAAATGCCAACATAGCCTGCTAAAATGGAGTTTAAATTGGAGTTATCACAACAAACTATTTCAAAGCCAGAAAATGGAAGATCTATTATTTCTGATAATGTACTTTCCTCCATATTTCTACAAGACCTGGCTCAAATAGGAGCAGAGAGGTTCACATCCCTTACCAAATCAGGTAGAAGGAGAGGGGAGCCAAGGTATGTGAAATGGTTCAGAGAGAAATCCACTCAGAGGGAGTAATATGCATTTTCAGTTCCTGTCCACCTCCATGTCTGCCATTTCTCAGTGAATTTCTCCTTCAGATTGAGGTTCAGAATAGCTTTCCAAATCTATCTGGCTTCATTTAGTCTGACTCAATACTATTCCCTTGATGTGCTACCTCAGGGCACCCCAAATGTGCGCCTGCCTCATGTGGAGTTTGATCCCATGCTGGTAGTTAAATGGGGACCCCACCTTGTTGGTCCTCATAAAACAGAGACAGGTAGACAAGCGCCAAAAGGGATCTGTGGAAAACATTTTAGTGGGCTTAAAAACAAAAAAGCTTGTTTATTTTTCTAATTTGTGTTGACTCCTTTTTCAAGGTTCAGTATCCTTTCAAGCACATGGGTCATGGGAGAAATCTGCTTCTGACATTTTGCGTATTTGTATACTTGTAGCCTAAATCCTATTGGATCATTAGATGTTTGTCCCTATGGACAAATGTCAGGTCTTAGAAAATTTGGCAAGGGTAAAAGATTTAGAGAATGGCATGGTCCTGAGTAGGGAATTCCTTACTAAAGAGCCCTGCTCTTGCTGCCCTGGCTGCTGAGATTCTGTGTGTGTTATATGCATATACTGTATATTTTTTGTGTGTCCCTTTTCTTTGGAACATCTTTAAACAAGTAAGCAAGCCAACACAGGCCTATTTTAATAGAGAAGGCAAAACAATGAATCACACAGGCCTGGGTTGAATTCCAATCCCAACATGGCTTACTCTGCACACCCACATGAGCCTTCCAACACTTTACCTAAAAGACACAAGCAGGGAAGCAGTGTCTGATCTGCCGACATCATCTGTCTCATGGAGCTGGGTGAGAATTGCGTGAAGAAAGGCTGCAGGCATGCTTCATAAACTACAAAGCATTATGTCGATATTAGCAGAGTCATTGTAACATTATGACTGCTTTTTGTGGTTGGTAAGTATGTTATGCCATATACACTGAAATAAAATCATTACTCTCCTAACACTACAACTCATGAACTAGACACTCTCTGATATCAAGAGCTTAAGGTCCAAGAGGAAGACATCCACAACCAGAGGACATTGAGTATTGGGTGCTAAACCATAGGGAAGGAAGTACAGGCACCAACTATGGGCTGCAGAGAGGAGGTGCCTAACTAAGTCTATGGTCCAGAAGCCTTTGTGGAGGGAGTGACCATGAGCTGTGCTCAGAAGGATGTGAAAGCATGATGCAAACTGGGAGGCTGAGGATCGTAAGAACCTTATAGGAAAGAAAATCATACATGATGAAACAGAACTAGATGCTATAGATAATATATCCAAACAAACATGCTATATGCAGAACTCCTGTAATTACAGGTTCTCAGCTCCTTGCCTAGTGATTTCACATCACTGGGCTCTTGAGCCTTGCTGAGAGTGGGACAGGAGGGAAATGAGATTGTCTTGGCTCTTTGATTATAGAAATCATTGTGTCACTAGTTCTCTATTCATAACAAATCAACATCACCCCAGTAGCAAGCCCAGGTCCGGGCACATAGCTGATTGCTAAGAAACATGAAATGAATAAAAACATCTTGAACTGCCAATATAATCTCAAGGAAGCAGGCTATGATTATGATAAACATAACCAGAGTATCAAATTTTCTTATATTTTTAGCCCTTTGAATTACAGACTCACTAAAACTATCTCTTCAGTGATCCACCATATTTCTGCTACTCATTCTTCACAATCTCCACCTAAACTTAAACTCAGTTATGCAGCTCCATCCATCCATTCACTTTTCAAAACTCAAGAGTAAGAACAGATGCCATTTGTTGTTTTTTGCTAAGACTGTGCTCAGGTGGTTCTTTAAGTTTTCTCATCAAATTCTCACAACTCTAGGAAAATTAAGCGTCATAGTGTTTTACAGATGAAGAAGCCAAATTAGAGCTTACTCATTTTCCTAAACTGGAGAGGACCCAGACAGGAAGGAATCCATAGAACCATGGTACCCTGAAGCACAGTGGTTGAGCCATATACTCAATTTCAGTGTCATGTTTCCACAAGATCAACATTTCCCTTTACCAAAAGAGCTAATGTGATTGTTCCGTATATATGCTCTGTTACGGTTCTGCTCTCAGGAAAATATGGCAAGTGCCACAGGCATTCCATACGTCTCTTCGTATCTGCCCTTACTTCACCCTTCAGCTGCAGAAATGATATTCCTAGAAGTTTAAGTACTCATGAATTTCTCCTACTCAGTTCAGTTTGTTTACGGAGACAGTAGGAATACAAACACAGGGCAGCGCCATGTTGGATCTCATTCTCCATTCAGCTCCAGATCCTAATTTTGAGGACAGTTACAAGGTGCGGGGGGAATGTGATGGACATTTGCTAAGTGTGACCCATAACAGAGGGCTAGGTTGATATTAGGGACATAAAGAAGGTTCCAGAATCAATAAGTTTGGGAAGCACAAGATGAAACAAAATTAAGCAACTATATTTACTAAGATCTCAGAGCCTGTGATAGTCAAGTGTGCGATTCATAACCCTGAGAGATGACTATCATACCGTGCATATCCCCATGTATCTGATCCTTTGCGAAGCCTCACTCTGGACTAGTGTGTGAACAACCTCTTGAAAACACCATCTAAACTGTTCTGGAACCCAGATTTATTTGTGAAGTGAACCACATCCTGGGTCAAGAAAAGCTACGCATTCTCCATTATTCAACATCTAACCTTTTTACAAGTGACTTTGGGGTATTCTTCAGAATTCACCATGTAGGAGGTCACTGCATATATTTGGGAGCTTTTGATGAATATGGTGTCCCCTGATGGATTACTATGATGACAGCTCATGCATCTTTACTGCTAAGTGACAACTACTTCCTTCCCTGGTCCTGCTCTACAGTGACGATCAGTATTGCACATTGTATTGCCTGGTGGCTTCTGAGTATTGGGAGAAATCTGTAACAAGCATGCTTAACAAGAGTCATTATATTCTCTTAAGCTGATGCCCAGGTGATAACTGCTTTGGCCCAAAGAGGCCTTATTAAAAATCCAAGCTTTCTCAGCTTGGGCACAGCCTGAGTTTCTATGGAAACATTATTTTACAGAGAATGTCTTAATTTAGCTCTCCAGCCTGCTTGGATGGCCGTATGAGCACCATGAATATTTGCTTCTCTCAAGAAGACAGTTGGGTGAGGCTGGAGCCAGGAAACAGTCTTGACTTAACAGAAAAGAGCTGCCCTGTCTAATACCTGCCAGAGCGCAGAGTCAACCAAGCAAGAGATGAACAGATTCAGGCAGCACACAGCTCTGCAACTCCATTGTCAGGATTTATTTTACATCCATCCAGTTCAGGGTAGAAGTATATAAGAAAGACCCGGGAAAGAGTAGTGGATAAGTGCTTCTTCAGTGTTTGCCATTATCATAAATTGATAAATGGGAGTCTGAGATCCAGAGGATGTGAAGTTATACACTGGAAGTCCCACAAGTAAGCGAGGAGGAGTAGGATGTGGATGATTTCAAGCCATTTGCGCATTTGACACTAACTACAACCTGAGGAGCATGGAAGGAGAAGACATTTCGCCTAACCTCTGTTACTACTTCTAGGTCCAAAGTATAGCAGACATGCTCTATTTCCTGCAAGGGAGGGTAGAAACACAGACACCACTCTCATATCCAAAGAGAACAGCCCAGACTTTCTACCTCTGTGGAATGCTTTGTCACTGTGTCTCCAGGTTTTCCAATATTGTGCAATATGGCTGGCTTCCCAGAAACACTGCCTGTGAATGCCTTACAATCTGGCAGTGAAGGGAGACCTATCCCCTGCATTCTTCATTACTCAGCCTTCAAGAACAGTGGAAGAACCAGGCCTCCCCAAAACATCATCTGAGGCAATGTTTCCACCTAGTCCCTGGTTGTTAGTTTTCCAAGTTTCAGCTGCCTCTGAAGCTCCCCTCTAGGGAGACCCTCTGAGTACAAACAAGAGCGGCATGGGCGTATGTCAGAATCTTCTCCATAATTCCTCTGAATAATCGGATCTCTGTGTAGTTTCAAAGTCATGTTTGTTTCATGAAGTAAACATTTCAAAAGCATATCTTATTTCCGGTTAAAATCCTTAAGACAAAAACATTTTCCACAGACATTGGAAAACCCTTTCAAAGAAAGATCTAGGGAAATTGCTAAGAAAGAGGGAGGGATAGATTTTGCTATCTCTATAAGGACATAGATAATTAGGAAGGAGTAATCCTTTTCTAACTGTGGATATTAATGGAGTTGCTCCTATAAGAAATTTTTTGGGTAGACTCACAACATACTTTAACTTTAAGAAATGTACAACTCTTTAATAACTTCCTTCAGGCACTTATTTTTTCCTGCATTTATGCGTCATCTCACTTAATCCTCAAGACACACTGATAGGATACTCTTTCAGTTAAAAAAACCCGAGCCTCGGATGCACTAAATAATTTCCTCTCTAGGAGTATTGGAGCTGGGACCAGAACTGGGTCCACAAAAGCCTGTGGCCCATGTACCTGTTCCTACTCTACCTCTTCTCTCCGCTACAAATTTGTAGTGCAGTATAATTTTCTTTCTTTTTTTTTTTTTTCTTGGCTAGGGACATGATGTTGGCTTACAAAGTACTTTTAGGAGATATATACAATCCAAGTGAAGTTATTTGTATTAGCTAGAAAATATAAAATAGATTGTACATTTGGATCTACAGAAATCAGAGAAAAGCATTTCCCCTTAAAGAAAGGAGTCTTCTATATTCTTTATCGCTTGTTAAACTTCAAACCAACATGATGAGTTATGTGAGCCCGCCATGCAGAATAGCGATATATATCATAATCGCAGCTCTCCATGTGAGCTACCTATCAAGAAACCTTAATGTAATTGCCAGACTGAATCTTAATTCATCTCAGAGAGAAGCTTATTGCTTTGGGGGTGTTGTATCACCTACTTTTAAATCACACCAAAGTATAGCTGCAGTGATCTATTTAGTGTTCAACATTTTAAATGTTGCCGCTTGGGTCTACATTAATTCCCCATCTGCCAACCAGTTCAGAAAAAATAGTGGTCAATAGTAGGATAGTTTTAGACCCCTCATTGTGCTAACATCCCCTCCTGCTTCTTTCCTTCCCATCCATTTTCCTTTATGTGGTTGCCACAGCGAGTTCTCTTAAACCCCAAATTGGCTACATCATGACCAGTCAAAAAGCTATGGATGATGTCTAATCACCCAAAGGACAGCCCCGTGATCCAGACATAGCCTGTCTGTTCTGCCTCATCTCACACCACTGTCACTCTCAAGCAGAAGCAAAAAAAAAAAAAGGAAGTAAAGATCAGGCTAGAAAGAAGTTGACTTATTCAGGCTTGCCTGCTGCCTCCAAGGGGCTGTGGATTTTCATTCTAAGTCTAAACCACAGTCTTGACAAGTGCTCTCAGAATACAAGAAAAGAACGAAACAATTGGGAAAGAGAAAGTGATCAGTACAGAAGATCACGTTCAACATACACGGGATTTGTATCCAAGAAAAAAGCATCAGTGTAGAGTACATTCCATAGAAGCAACAGGTAAAGATATAAAAAAAAGAAACTGCACCAAAAAACGACCTGAGAGAACCATTGTGCTAAAAAAAAAAAAAAAAAAAAAAAATCCTTAAGGAGACTCACTCTGTGTTAAGATACACAAACTTGTATTTGAAAGGAGAAAATATGGTCTAATGAGTAACCTAGTGGAAATGATAAAAGTAGCTTGCTGCTGAGGAAAGGGTCCATCTGTCCTTAGAACTCTCCTTTGGTGTACTAAGTGCTATGGCACAGATGATCAAGTTTTAAGGAACAACTTGGTTGTGAACCAATGAAAATATGACAGCCAAGTTGTCCCTCATTTATGAAGGGAGTGGAATGATTATCTTCATTCTTTAATCATCAGAAAGAAAACACTGATATGTTTGTCTGATGGTGGTGTAAAAGAGGCTCAAAGGCATGAATTCAGTCCAATCCAATCACAAAGTTAAAAAGCTCAGAAATACCACTGTCATTCAGAAGCCAGTTAAACACAGATTCCGAGCTTTGCTTTGAATTGAGACACAAAATGGCAAATGTCTAATAAACTTTTTGAAAAGATGTAAAATATAGCAGTGGAATCTAGATGTGGAAAAACATGGGCATTTCACTTGTTCCCTGTGAAAGCTTCTAGGATCCATCAGACTTAGTCAGAGTCCTCCTATGTCTTTCATCCCGCAGGCTTCTCTCTTTCAAAGCGCTCTTCTCACTGGTTTGTGTTTAACTTCTTTCATGTTATATTTCCCACTAGAAGGAGGCAAGCCTCTAAAAACCAGACATTGTCCTATTGGAGTCCTTCTCCCAATATAGTGGCATATAGTTTGGAACAATAAATATTTGTTTATAAATGAATAAAGAAAACTTAGATGTTCTTTCATTATTCTCCATGTAAACTTTCCTAAGAATATAACTTTTGATTCCTCAGTCAATACTTCAACAAAGGCTTCCTGGAGTGTTTATTTAATACCCATTCTGGTTATCTGCAAACCCTCGGTGTCCCCTGAAAGTCAGTTGTATGCATGTTACACAGAGAGCTGCATGATACCTTATGACAGTGCAATTGCAGAGGACCCACCAAGCACTGCGTGTCCCACCATCACTCTGAAGCTTATTAATGCCATGAGGCAGAGGGGGAACCGGGTCACAGAGGTGGTGTAACATTTCCAAGTTCACATAGACACAATGGGGCAGAGTTTGACTGGATCTCTCTGTTAAGTTCATGCTGTCACCTCTTTCTGGCTTTTGCCCTCTTCTGAATCTGCACACCTGTGTCAGAGACAGTCATACTGTGACACACAGGAGTTATCACCTGAATGTCAGCAAATCAAACTCAGCATCCATCCTGCCCAATGCCTCTCCACAGCTACTCAGTATGTGTGGACAGAATTTATGTTCACTGTACATTAGCAGTTTAGTTTACCAGAAGAATGTTGTGTCCCCTTGATGAATGGGGTCCTGGTCACATTAAATGCAAGGGGAGCTAGAGAGCAGGCTTTCTACACGTGCTAAGAGGCTGTGTGATGCGTCACTCACAGTGTCAGCATGCAGAAGTCAGGGGTGATGAATGGGGATGCAGGAGGAAGGGCTCCTGGAGGCTCCAGACTTCCACACACCAGATTTAGTTGATCTGGTGCCTGATTAGGGTTTCGGTCCCTGATCCCTTTTACATTCATCTATTTGTCTACAATTTACTAAGCACTTTGTCTGTATCAGAAGCTTGCTAGGTGCTGCAAAGGCAGGAAGAAGATGCAGTCTTTATCTTAAACTTGACTGCTACCAATAAGAGCATCAGTCACAGGGCACTGACTTTGCAGGAGACACTTCACATGCACCATCTCAATGAGTCTTTGCATTTCAATGGGGTAGAACAATCCTCATTTAGAGAATAGGAAGCCCGAGACCAAGAAGTATTAATCCACCACTCCAAGGTCATCATGGGTAAGAAGTAATAAAAAATGGGTTTGAGCCTCGGGTTGTCAGACTTCAAGGTCAGTGTTAGTGACTGTTCTCTATTTATGTAGAGGGTAAGGAGAAGGAGTTCCAGTGTGTCTTGACATTCTACAGGTTTGTCTACTTTTACTATTCTGACAAGTTAGGGCTTTACCAGCCCTCTTTGCCCTGTTCTGAAACTTCTTCTAAGTCCATAATTAGTTCAAAATAAAAGCTTAAAGAAAAATAAGTGGTAAGAACCAACTCAACGTGACAAGCACTTATTAAACACACAAACTGGGATCAGCACTGCGCTATATAAGGGCAAACTGAGATGAGTACTTGGTTTTCAGGACCTCAGGATTATAATTTATTTCTTCTTCGGGTAAAGGTCATATCCCCGGAAATACCCACACTCTCAGCCTTCTAACTGTAGAAGCACAATATGTACTCTTCTCCACTGAGATGAGGATTTATGCATCTCATCAGCACCTCTGATTTCACAGGTGAATCTAAAGGGATCCTCTCAGCTACCTCTCCTTCCACTGCTGAGATTTCCAAGCTAGACATCACCCATCTGCCTCTCCAGATCGACCTTCCCTCCTCCACCCAGACCTGCTCCTCAGAGGCCGTATGAACCATATCAAGGAGCCCCCTTGCTTCAGGGTGGGTTCAGCAATGGGAAACAGTTTTGCAAAGCAGGAAAGAAGAAAGTTTGAGGATATTAATATCCTTCACATTGCAGCACAGCAGACTCCCTCCATCAAAAGGAAAGCCACAGTCCTGTCAGGTTACCCTCCCTGCCCAGTCCTGCCTTTAGATTCCCTAGTGACCGCCTCTCCTGCATCCTGCCTATATCTGGGCAGAATACCACACTGTAACCTGCAGTCTGCAACCTCCTGCCCACACTTTTGTGAACAGCACCTTTAGGAACCTCTCCTTTCACTACCAACTTGAACATGCCACTGTTTTTGCCAGCAGCGACCATATTCAGTGTGTTTCATTACCTGTGGACTGAGTCACAGGGCAGGGTCCGGCCAAAGTGGGTGGCGATTGTCTAATGATTGTCTGTCTCTTCACCTGCCCAAGAATTGGCATTACAGCAAATGTACTTAGATTTATAATTTTTTGCAACTGAAATTTCTGTTTTAATTGGGAGAATTTAGTTTCTTAATCTATTTTTGGGGTATGCATCTTTTATGAAATCTGATGAAAGCTCAGCCTAGAAAATTATACAAATGAATGTTTTTTAAATAAACATTTGCTTAAAGTTTCAGGCAGTTCATAAACTATAGGTCAAAACTCCTATAATAAATTCATTAGCAAAGAATCTCATCATGATATGAGTACTTGCTTTCTAATTTGAAGACAGTCAATTCCAAAGGCTTTGCTGTTATAATTACTATTAGGAAAGTGGAGATGGCACTTAGATTATAAGTCAGTGTGATACTATCATGATTTTTGTGCTTTATGCCATTCCTTTCGCAACCATTTAAATGTTATTGTTAAGCTTATAAATTACATAAGAGATAAATGCTAAGAGGAAAATGTGTAGACCCAGCACTGTTCTTGCTGCTTTACAAATAGGAACTCATTTCCTGCCCACAGCAACCCCACAGGTCAGACTTATTCACGTGCCCTCTAGGCACCTCCAGCCCTTGAGGTTAGCTTGGCTGCCTCTGTCCATGAGGGTCAGGAACATCATCTCGATTATGAAATTTCGCTCTGGAAGTGGGTAAGAGCCCTGGCTCCTGATGCTCCTCTCATCCTTCTTTCATAGGAGCTTGTTCTTAGCTCTGCCCTGGTTTAGCCATTGTGTGAAAGTCACCCTGCCCTCGGGCCAGTGATTTTCAATGCCTCACAAGTGTGACACACTTGATTCAGGATGCAGACATCCACAGGAACCATCTCCACACACCCTAAGCCCTTGGTAGCCTCAACCCAACCATTTTTCCTGTCCTACCTTGGGTTCTCCTTAGGCCATATGTCGTCATTAACCTCTGAACTAATTATGCATTTCTTTTTCAATCCTTCCTTCTAATCACTTCCTCTGCTCCCTTCATTCGACATAAATGCACTAGCATCTTTTGATGCTCCCAGGACTCTCCAGTGTCTTGGCCCTGACATTTTCATTTGCTTCTTTTCAGTCACAGCCTATGTCCTGATTCCCAACTTCCATCACTTAGTCCAGCCCACCATCCTTCCTTTGCAGAACTGCTCACTTTTCTTGTTCTTCCTCCTCTTTAGGAATTACTCCAATCTTAGCTGCACCCAAATCATTCCATTCTCAGGTCTGGCTGCATATAAATGTGTCTAGAAAATTCCATGTAAATAGCACTGGCTGGGAAAACCCAATCTCAAGTGGATCTTCAACACCACAAAGAGCTTGTAAGGACTCCTCAGTGAATTCACTCTCTCTGGCACAAGGTGATGACTCCACACCTTCCTGTCTCTCTTTTAACCTCTGCTACTCCTTCCACTCCTCAGCCTCCACTGGTAACTCTCTCCTTCTTCCTAAAGAGAGATTAAACCAAAGAACTACCTCACGTTGCCACCGCTAAATTCCTCACCTCATGGCATCTGCCTTCTGGCCTCATGGAAGCAGCCCCTTCCAGCATTTCAGGCCTCCTCCATTCCCTGTCCTTTAGCTATGTCCCTATTTCCCCTCATAAAATTTACTTCTGCACTGCCTCCTGTTTTTATTTTTTCAGAGTTAAAGGGCTCAAAAGACACCCTTTGAAACACGCCCCCACTTCTAACTCCACTTGCCCTTTCAGCCACCATCTACTGTCACACTTCCGTTCACTGCAGTCTTCCTCAAAAGATCTGGCGAGGCTCATCTCTCCCTCCACCCACTCTGACCGAGCTCTGTCCCCAGCACTCCACTGAGAGCACTTCTACCATGGCTATGAGTCATCAGTCTGTGCTAAATCCAAATTCTCAGGCCTCACGTCACTCACTGAGACACTGCCATCTCTGGCTTTCCG
Organism: Hydrochoerus hydrochaeris; assembly: GCA_004027455.1. Classification (NCBI taxonomy): domain Eukaryota; kingdom Metazoa; phylum Chordata; class Mammalia; order Rodentia; family Hydrochaeridae; genus Hydrochoerus; species Hydrochoerus hydrochaeris. The sequence continues at coordinate 171,261 of PVLA01000245.1, read as the reverse complement.
CGTTACCCTACTCCCCCAGATTACTCCTGCTACATGGCTGTGGCTGTTGGTCTCCTCAGCTCTTCTACTCTAGCCTCAGTGTTCTCTTTTCTCCCCCTCTCTCCTGCTCCCTCCTGTGTCTCCATCTCTGTCTCTTTCTTTCTGTCTGTCTGTCTCTGTCTTTGTCTCTGTCTGTCTGTCTCTCTCCTCTCTCAGTGATGAAAAGCCATACAAGAACACAGCTACAAGACAACCTTCTACCAGCCAGCAGAGAGCTCATCAGAAACTAGCCACGCTGGCATCTGGGTCTTAGACTTCCAGCCACCAGAACTATGGGAATGAAAGCTTCTGTCACTGACACTAGCCAGCCTGTGGTTCTTGTTCTGGCAATGTGAACTAGCATGTGAGGTTAACAAGGGAAGGGATCCCTGGTCCCTCTGCTCACTGAGATTTCTCACATGTCCAAGAATAGTGCTTTGCATGCAGAAGGCACTCAAGGAGATGTGTTGCCCAAGTGTTTTCTTCAGTGTCATGCCCTCATCCGAAAGGCTCATATGTTGGTATGTTTTATATGTATGTCCTCTCCAAAATTACCTTAGGACTGACAATCAGGGTAACAGTGTTAAGAAGTGGAGCCCTTGGGCTATGGGAGCTCTGCTCTCCAGATGGGATTAGTGCTTTAGTAAAGCTAGATAAACTCTTTTTACTTTTCTGCTCTTCCGCCATGCAAGGACACAGCATTTGTCCCTTCCAGATGGAGCAGCAACAGGACACCACTTTGGAAACAGGGTAGCATTTCTTAGACTCTAAATCTGCCAGCACTTTGATTGTAGAGTTTTCTGCCTGTATAACTGTGAGAAGTACATTTTTGCTATTTATAGACTCCTAGTCGCAACTGTTTTGTTATAGCAGCACAAACTAAGATGCTTGTGAACTGACTGCTTCCCCAAGATTCCAAGACAAGATTGTCAAACTTTGGCTCAATGGTCGCACCTTGCTGTGGCACAGTTTCACACATCTTATGGGCTAAAAAAATGGTTTCTTTTTTATTCTTTTAAAGGGACAGAAAAAGGAAGAGAAAGAGGACTAAGAAGAACATGTACCAGTGGCTGGGTGCCCACTGCTTCTCCATCCTCATACAGATTCTCTCCCTCTGTGACCCCAAGTGACATGCACCCTTTCCCAGCACCACTACATCATTTTTCCAGTCCATTAGGGGAGCTAATGTTCACATAGCAGAGTTTCTTCATAGAAACTTGACAGGTTTCTTCATAGGAATTTCCTAAGAACCTATTTCTAGGGAGTAAGGACATTCTTTATTATCCAATAAAACAGTTATACTGTGAATCAGGAGTCCATGATTCAGTGAATGTGATTCCATTAGCGATCATCACCACTTCCCACTATTGAGCTTTTGTTATTGTCCAAATGTTCTTCCCTTCACATTCCTGCCTGCATCTTGCCAACTTTGAAGTTAAGAAGAGCCATCCAGCCTTGCTTCCTTACAAATGCCAAGCCTGCACAGCTAATAGATTCATACTGAGAAAGATCCACTAACAAATTCATAGAGCGGGAGCAGAAAAACATGTTTCCAGCTCGATCTGCAAAACTTGCACTGAAGCTGGTAGGTGCCCATGGAAACTGGAACTGCAGTCATGCCCAAGTGCTTTTCTGAAGGCTGTACAAGAAACGTCTCTCAACTGCAGGACAACCGGAGAGGGAATGATGGCTTGGCTTCCTTCTGCTTCTAACTGGATCAAAACTATAATCAAGGACTTGCTCATGACAATCATTTGTTTACTGCCCTTAAAGCTATTACTGATGTCACCTTCAAATGCCAGACTTGTGTGGTTTTTTCTGTGGTTCAGACAAAGTGAAGTGACTTTCTCAAGAGAGGGAGTTAGCAAACCAGAACCTTTGTGTACTTGCCTGTTTTTGTCTTAGTAGCACTGTCTTTGTCATGGATGCCCAGGCTTTGGAAGGCAGGCTATGCATGCCCCAATGACATAGGGCCGTGCTATGGCTCACTGAGTCCACCAAAACAATGTCCCTGTCATGTCTATGCTTACCTTCCTGACCACAGAATAGCAGCCACTGTAGTAGCTTTCTATCAACACTCATGTGGAGCATAAAGGGACTGAGAACTTGGTGGGGGAAGAGGGACCTCAGTGCCTCACGGCCCTTGCTTCTTGGAGCCTAAGGGCAAATTTAGGTTCGTGCTACACTCTTCTTGCTCTCATGGCCTCCCTCATCTCTGCATCCCTACAAGATGTTCTGCTTGGAGAGGTAGGAATTTGTTCTTTGTAGAGGTTACCCAAGGTGTCTGTGTTGGCATCTTCACGCTGCCCCTGTAGAACCTTTCTCCACCCTGTCCCTCCGCTCAGGACCTGGGAAGCCAGCATGTCTGGCCTACATTAGCAGGTTTCCTTGTGTTTGCTTCTGGTTGGGCTTCACCATCCAGAAATCCTAGGAAGACTAGGATATTACAGCTTTAGTTCTTTTCCTGAGGTGAATCCTGAGCGGGCTATGCCCCTCAACTAAAGGCCACAGTTGTCTCAAAACCCCTGTCATAAATCTTGCAGTCTTTCCCTCATCCCCTTGTGACCTACAGCCCAGAGAGAGCAATGTCTCATTAGTGGAGGGACGTTCTTTGAAGAAGCCACATCTATAAATAAAGATTCTGCACAGTTTGATGCTGGCAGACTAGAACATTGTAATTATGGAGATGGAACGTTCAAGAGCAAAGTAACCTTGGACTATCTCTACGTCCTCTTTAATAGTCATTTACTACCAACCTCTGCATTTGACCTAACATCTGTCTAACTGCTAGATGAAACTTGTGATGGATTGCTAACCTTGACAGACAGATCTCTAGCCCCCACTAATCCTATAGGTAAGACTGTGATAACATCTGACTCCTATAAGAGATTCTTTTCCTGCTCTCTGAAGGAGCTTAACTGCTTGATGCTCCCACTTACAGAAGTAATAAATACATTGATTTGTGACTTTCTTTTGCTCTTTGACTAAAAAAGTTCATACAGTCTCTTCCACCATGAAACATGCCATTCCAGGTAAGTCAGATTCAGTGTTTCCAGGCTATAGCACTCCTATTTGGCACAGAAACTGTTTTCTTACTTCCTTTTCAGCAGACTTATTATTTTATGTTGACATACCATTACTATCTACGAGATAGCATCTTATTTCTTTGGATTTCCCTAGCTCCTAGTATCCTTATTAAACTCTCAAACTTACTAAGTTTGCTGTATAACCTGCTTACCATGAATATTCTGATACTATGGTTTTTTCTTAATTTTCAGCTGGTGGGTGCTTCCAAATTGCTTAAGGAACAATGGAAATATGCATGCATTTGGCTACCAGAGTACTTATTGTTGGGAGTGAGGAGTGTCTAATGATTAACAATGCAAGGGACAGTCCTCTCCTTGGACAGATTCTCCAACCCAGAAGGCACATGGCATTCCCATGGGGAACACTTCACAGCCCATTGAGGGAGCTCTGAAGACATTCATTGCACCACGTATGAAATCAAAGCATAGCAAGTCTCTGCCGCAGGTGAGAACTCTACCCATGTCCAGTCATTTCCTTGTTAGTGCTCTCTGTGAGACACTAAGTTGTCCTGCCGCTTCCCATTCATTCTAGCAATTAACTGTGCTCTAATTAATGGCTTACATTAACTGAGTGTGCGCTAGGTGTTCCTTGCTTTAGGTCATTGCTTGACTAATTATATCTTGTCTGTATTTCTTGCTAGCCTAGCAGGGGTGAAGGGAAGAATAAGGTTGCCCTCTCCTTCCAATATCCAGACCCAGAGCAGGGCTGAGCATATCATTTCCCATTACTAATTACTGATTGATCTGGGTTGACCTGTTCTGGGATTCAGTTGTGTTGGGCCCATGGAGTCCTATGAAGTCTTTTTGGTTCTAATACAGGTGAAAAATATTTAGAGAAGCACTCAGTTGAGACACGAAGAAATTTGATCATTATATGTTATGGCTTTGAGCTATGACATGGTCACCCGTTTCCCAAGCGAACATTTTGTCCTTCTGAGGCTCCTTGGCTTATGGGGAGCTGAACTCTTGCCTCTCTCTCTCTCTCTCTCTCTCTCTCTCTCTCTCTCTCTCTCTCTTTCTCTCTCTCCTTGGCGCCCACCTGTCTACCCTGCTACATTTGAGATCTCTAGCATTTCTTCCCAACCTTCATGCCTGTCATCCTGCTCTGTGTGTGCTATGAATGCTAGAACGACACTGCAGGAACTGATAACAAATGAAGTGATAACAGCAGTGGCAAGTGTCACTTGGGGAGCCCCTTTTCACTCCAAACATAGCATCCACATTTCTATCCTAGTAGAGAACATACTGTCAGTACTTTAGAGACAAGGAAACTGAGTCTTAAAGAAGTTAAGTAACTTACTCAGTGTTAGGATTGGTATCTGGATGCATCCCAAACCCCATGTGATCATGAAGGGCAGGCTTTTGGGAGGTGGCTGAATCTAGAGTTTGTGACTGATTCATGGTCCAATTCTGAGGTTAAAGATGTGAGTGCTCTATCCCCTAGGGTAGATAGTCTGCATACAATATAAAGGACTTAAAACTCTCTCTCTCTCTCTCTCTTCCTCCATCCCTCTCTCCCTCATTGCTTTTGCTGTCTTCCACCACCATGAACTCTTGCCCCTCTCTGCCATGTGCCACCTGCCTTGGAGCCAGTTAATTATGGGTTGAAATCTCTATAATTCAAGTCCAGGAATATATGAAATTCAACTATATTCCCTTCCAGCCAATGTGAGTTCTCTAACAGAACTCATACCTAAATCTATTTCTCCTAAGTCTTTTTACCTGACTCCATCTTCCAAGACTGGGCTCAGTGGAATCTCCATAAATTCCAGTTATGCTCCTTCTAGCCACTATTACTATGGAAGAAAACTGATAATTTCCTTCCCAAGGCTTGGTATTGCTGAAGTTCTCCGAAGAATTACACTTTTATGTAGCCCAAGAAGTATTAGATTATGATGAGACCAAACTGTGAAGCCTTGCTTTCATTTGGAATTGGAAATTTTTCCCATCATTCTCCTTCTTCTACTTTTTTTTGTCTTTCAATTCTAGCAGGTGTGGCTCCTGTGTACAGACTAGGGGTCACACAAAGCCTTACTTTCTCACATTTCTGGAGGCTGAAAGTCTAAGACCAAGGGGTCAGCAGGTGGGGTTTCTTCTGGTCTCTATTCATGGATTGCAGATGTCACCTGTTCACTGCGCACCCATATGACCTTCCTTCTGTGTATGTGTCTGTGTCTAATCTCATCTTACAAAGCCCCAGTCATACCAGACTAGAGTCACTTCTAATTACTTCATTTATCTTAACTACATCCTTAACATTTCAGCTCATCCATGGGGTCTGATGTCTTGGTGATTCCTGAAGACTTAGCTTTAGTTTTTAGATTTAGTTCTTTCATTTAAGAAGAATTCCAGACATACACACATTCACAACAATGGTTTATGACCCAGGAAGATTTTGGTCTGGACAGGCAGGGATGAGTGGAACAAGCTAATTTGGGTGAAAAATAGAATTAGAAATGGGGCCTTTTCTGCTTGCCCTTTCCAGATGACCTTCTGCTTACATTTGCTGTGAAGGCCCTTGCTCTAAGGAGGAGGGAGGGTTCCTTCTTGTTCTGGTGAGCCAGAGGCAGAACAGGGGCTGGGAAATATGTGTCCCCTTTCACGCACAGACCACGCAAGCAAGGAACCTGTGTTTTATAGGTTTAAATCTTTGACACTGTAAACATTCCATAGAGAAAATCTATGTGTGTTTTAAGGAAATGTCACATACCCTACTATAGTGACCTTTAATCTGGGAGGCAAAGACAGAATCCCAGAATGAGATGAAATAGGCGTAGGGGCTAAAGAATGAGGTGCAGTTCGCAGACCCACCCCTTATTTGATCATGGTAGGTGACTTACAATAAGCCTCAGGGGCTAAGTTTCCTTGACTGGAAAATGGACCAGTGCTTCCTCATTTCAGCAAACAAGTCCTATCGCCATCAAAAAGCACATCGGAAATGAAAGCATGTTGAGCAAATAAAACATGTTGCTGTAATGAAGGAAATAAGATACTATTCCAGCATTGGAGAGTGCTGAGCAAAGTAGATGTATAAGTCACATCCATGCAGGAGAAGGGAGACTGCACTGGCTGTCCATGAGAAGTTCCCAGCAATGGCCCTGGGAGAAGTGCCACTAGAAATCAGACCATGTTAACTGTGCTAATGATGGAGAATTTGTTAGCAGAGGGTAAAGGTCATGTGCAGCTGGGATGTTTAATACAGTTATCCCTCCATTTTTATTCATCACTACCTTACTTAACTAACAAAAGTTAGATAACATATCTACTGGGCCTCAGGAACCAGGGCAGGAAATGTTAGAGTATATCCTTAAATATAAATCATATCATTTATATTTAAGATTATAGACATATAAAACACATGGCCTCAAAGGAGTACAATCAGCTGGGTCTTAAGTGTGAGTTACCCTTCTCTCCTCTAAGCCCCTCCCTCTAGTCTCCCCACATAAATTCACTGATAGTCTTGGCCTAAGTGTTGTAGCTCTGGGGATGAGCCTCATACAAACCTGCTGCCCAAGAGCCTCCAGGACAGGGAGAGAAACAAACAGAAGATAAGGCAGGATGCTGCATGACACGGTCATGACAGACATGGAAACCATGCAGCACATTGGAAAAGCTGCTGGTAAGGGCAGGTGTGAAGGAGCATCCTACATGATGAAGCAACATACACAAGGCACAGACGGAGTACTGCAGAGCATATTCTGTGGACAGCAAGAAGTTTGGCCAGCTGGAGAGTGGCCAGGAGGATCTGGGAGCACAGCCACAGAGATGGGCCCTCCTGAGCCAGATGGGATTGGCACGAGATGTTGCCAAGATGGGTGTCTGGAAGGGCATGGAAGCTGGGCCTGATCCTGGAGGTCAGTGGAAAGGTGGACGGTAGCAATCCGTGTCTGCTCAGGGTCGGTTGTAAACTACTGCAAGCCACATTCGCTTGAATGACTTTATGTTTAATATGAATCTTCTTGCTCATCTTGGTAGACCTATAGCACCCTCAATTAGTTTCATAATTTTGCACAATCTCTCCCTGCATCAGTTTTCTTGCCTGTGAAACAGGAATGACCATACGCAACTTAACTTGGAGAGTTAAGAAGGTCAATAAAATGCGAATGAAGAAACCTTAAAAAGTTTAGAACAAGACACTTGGAATCATGTAACAAAATCCCTAAATCCTATAGCTTCATCTTGTACCTGTGTGAATGGTGTAGATATGTGGCAAGGAAAAGGGCAGGAAACAGTGTGGCTTGTGCTGAGACTAGGACAGGAGGTGAGAAGGGCACTCCAGGCAGGGTACTGAAGGCCACGGTGCTGAGGTGGGGACTCAGGAGAATGTCACATGAGAATCCCTGGCCATGGTCATTTGGAAGCAGTGCTTAGCCTGAAGCTAGTTGAAGATGAGAGCCAAGTAGTAATAAGGGGATAAGCTGGGGTCTGCACCCCATCCTCAGGCACTCTGTGGTCTCTCCTAGGGTTAGAGGGTGTCCACTGACCTTTGGGGTACATAGCTTGGGTTGCTGCCATGTGCCCTAAATTCAGCTTCAGCTGGGCACAGTGATGTGATAGTAACCTGGCACCACAGAAGAAAAAGCGATAGAGATCTCAATTTGTATGTCTGCTGATTTCCATAGTATAAAATTCCCCAATCCAGAAATTTAGCTATTGATTAAAAATGTCAGACTATTTAAAAATTGGTTCCCAGGAACTGGCAGAAACTAGCTCCTGCAAAATCCTCAAGCAGCCCTCAGAAGGATAGGTTTGGCTTCCTAGAGCCTCTCGAGAAAATTACTACAAACAGATTATGAGCCATTTTCTGTAATAAGCATTCACTCTTCAGTTTGGTTAAATGAAACTCAGCTGCAAAAGGATTTTTATGGTGTATTTTCTCAGGCTCTGTCTCTGAAGGCATGTTGGCAAAGCAGAGAGCCATTTTCAAATTTACCTTCGTGGTGTCTCCAGGCAGGGTTTGCCTAGAGCTCTAATGGGGAGACCTTCTTCTCTTCCTGTCACCACGCTGCTTCCTGGGCCAGCTTACTAAGCTCAGCACGGGTTTATGTCTTTACATCTCCCCTGGACTGTACATACCCATTACAGGCCAGAGGCAATTCCAGTCTTCACACTGACCATCCACATTTGACAGTGGGATTAACAACTCTTTCCTGTTTACTGAGTTCATGAAGGAAATTATGGTGTTGTACATAAAGCGCAGTGTGGCTGTCTGCATCTGCACCTCTTGTTTATTGAGGTGTCCCCGAGAGGGAGACCGCACTCCTGTAGATTAGAAGGCTCTTTGTGATTGCTAGGTTTTAAAAAATGTATGTGCTATTCTTGGACATGTAGGGGAAAAATAATTATTTGGAGTGTAATGAAAAACACTTTTAATATTTCTTCCTCTTCTCTGTAACCTCACTTCATCTGTGATTTCAAAAGCAAAACAAACTCCCAAAATAACATTGTTCTTGAAATCTCTTAGAAAACAAGTAGCTAAAGGAAACTTTCTCTTTTCTTTGTTACTGTCTCACAGAAGAGAAATGTAAATTCCATCAAGATGGCCCTTTCTCTTCTTTTTAAGCAGGAAAGAAATGTGAATTCTAGTTTGAAAAGAAGATGCTGGTTTCAATCAAATGAAAAATCCTTTCTATTTCCTTCACTGGGTTTCCACTGAGTCACTTGGAATCTTCTTACACGCCATATACTCTTCTGTTGTAACAGTTTTAGAATATAGGCCCTGGGCCCCGACTTTGGGTCTGAAGCTCAGTCTGCAGTCCCTTCATTGTGTGACCTTAGGCAAGTCCTTTGTACTCCTTATGATCCGGTTTCCTTATCTGTAAAGGGGATGCACCTTCCCTAGATATTCTAAGGATTAGATGCTACAATGTATATGAAGCCTTTGATACAGAGGCCTAGATGGGAGGTGGGCATTCAGTCAGTGATGATGGTGATGCTAACTGCCCCTACCACACACACTTTTTCTGTTCGACTATACTTCAACTTCATAAAGCTATCAAGCCATTTCTATTGTTCTTGGAGGTTTTAGGAACACATGGGATACAGACAGACTCAAAGCAAGGTCAGATAGGCTGATATGCTGTTGAATCACTAGGTGGGGCAAGAAGAGAGCTTGTTCCCAGATAAGGACACTTTCATGGAGGACAGTGTTTCCTCTATGGAAATGAGTGATTTTGCTAAGCAGAGGCATCCTGGCTTACAATGAACAGGGAACCAGCTTCTCCACCACATGGTCTCAGAGGTGGTGTCCAGGTAGTCCCTGCAAAAGGGATCACCCCAGGTGCTTGATTGGTTGCTCATGTTTCCCTCGAGTGATCATCTCTCTGATTTGGATAAGAAACATGGGATTTCTCTGAACCATGAGCTCTCCAGCATGGCGTAGGGGACCCTGGCTGGAGAAGATGAACAATGAGATGATTTCATGAAGACAGGGCAGGCAAGAATGGACCAGTGGAGCAGGAACAGGACTGTGTCTAGGGGTATCCAGGAAAAATTCAGTGCCTAAAACAATGTCATTCCCAGGCTCAGGACTACTGATTTCTGAGAGTAACACTGTCCCTCCCTAGAATGACAGCCAACTTCAGAACGAAAGCCCAAGAGATGGAAAGCATGAAGTGAGACAGCCTAAGCTTTAGGATGCTCAGCTTCTTCCCCAGAACACAATAGGAGAACGAGATAGAGAAGCTCAGGGTCCCTTTGGGAAGACAATTTGAATAATCCACACGGAGGGTTCTGTTTCCACAATATGGAAACTGTACATGGTCCTGCACACAAATGTGCCTGCTTTCTTTTCCTGGGAGCCAAGTACAAGCCTATTTTATCTGGGGCTATGAAAAGAACAAGAGAAGAAACTAATACCCCACTTCCTGGAGGCTGGGAAACAGGGCTCCCAGGTGGCAGCTGCAAATCACCAAGAACTGAGATGCAGCAGAGAGAAATCAAGGCTGGGAGTAGACAGCCAAACCCTTACTACCTGTTATATGTCTGTGAGGTCTTGAACCTTGAGAAGCCTTCGCTTTCCTCGAGCTGTAACAGGATTAAAGGCAGAGTGATCTCATGTTTGCAGCAACACATCTACCACCCACCATCCACCGGAGTTATTTTACAGCATCCAGAGTTAGGTATTTCCCCTCCAATAACAAAAAGCAAATGAAATAACTTCTGAAAGAGCAGTCAAATTCTTTTGACCTCAGAATCTAAGTTCTGTCCTTAGTAAACAAGCATAGACATTAATTAATTCAATAACATAATACCCAATAGCACTCAATGCTTACATAACCCCCTTTGCTTCTGTCAAAATACTACTTTGTAAGAACCCTCTGATGTTTCTCTTATAAAGGGACCCGTTCCTGATCTTTGGAATTTCCTAAGTAAATGACTAGGGAGCGGGCATCTTAGTAAAAAAGGTTTTAATCATTGCAAACTCTATTTGGAAATCAATGGTTGATCCTGATTAAAAGCCCAAAGAAGTCCTGACTCCTATTAATAGACACAAGCCTCAAAGTAAGAAGAACTGAGAAAAATTCAATGATAAATTAAATACTAAGGTAGAATTGCTCCAAAATGTATAGAATGGTATGATGATTATAGCATGTAAGGAAGGGAATATTTTAGCAAAACCTGGTATAACACTGGCAGAGCTGCTAACAAATTCCTTTTCCCTTACTGTTGTAGATAACATGCCCCAGAGTAGAGCGAGATGAGCAAGATTTTCCCTGGACCACGTACTGTTGGTTGCACAGCTATAACTGGAGTACAGCCTCCTGACCAGAACATATCATATGCAGGTCTTCCCTGCCACCTTGGCACTGGGTCATCAACCGGTCTCTTCTTTGTGTGAGTTTAAAATTCTTTTGTGGGAAACAGTGTGTCTCTCCACCAATTTACAGAATTTCTTCAGTTCCCTAAGAATTCCTCAGCTCTGCTAAAGCTCTCCATAGCGTTCAGTGCTTCGATAGAGTACAGACACTATAGGAACTTTCTTAAATTCCAAAATAGCTTTTCAAATATCAAGCAATGGTCTTTTCATTAAAAAAGAAAAAAACCCTCTCTACTCTCTTCACATTCATTATGGCCCCCAGAGCTAATGGAGAGCAGACTCTCCATTTATTCCTACTCAACTACTCACTACTTCTGTTTACAGCAAATCAAGTATCCAGAGTACATGGCTTCAGCCATGGCATCTCTCATGCGTGAGCCTCAGACCTTTCCAGGGAGCTAGATAGAGACACTGGTTACAGCCTGCGCTGGGGCTACTGTCCCTGACGTAATCAAATGTGATTCTCTACAGTAACACCTGGTTGTCTGGAGCAGAGTCATATAGTGAGGACAGGAGCTCCAAACTAGGGAGGCAGCAGGGGTCAGGTGGTCTCCTATTACCTTTGGGCTAAGAAAAGAAAAAAGTCATTTCCATATGTAACGTACTGAGACTTAAGAAAGATCCAATGAGCGCAACTAATTCATTAAGCCACAAACCACAGTGCTTGGGATTCTACTCTCAGAATGCCACCCACCCCAGTCCCTGTCTCTGAATATGAGCTCAACCAAGTCCTTGAGCAAGATAACTGAACTCTCATGGCCATGTTTTCTCCAGTTTTAAAATGGGGTTCTGATGCCCAGCTCCTAGAGCTTCCCCAAGGATGAGAGGGTATAAACAGAGCTCTCTGTCTGGTTGAAGGCTGCCCTTTTGTGGTTCATTGTCTACAATGACTATGTCCAAAGAGAGAACATAGTGAACATATTCAGATGTATGGTCTTTACAATAAGAGATGAGACTTCTGGCTGTAGGGACAGCTCTGGGTTGACAGAAGGAAGTACCCAGAGATGGAAGGTTGCAATGAGGCGGAGAGGGTGGATGGCCGCTCAGTCTCAGCTGGAGCCTTCCCAGGTTCCCCTGGCTCCATGTACAGCCCAAAGAGCTTCCCTCTATAGGCTTGGGCAAGTTATGATGCAGACTTTTTGGTTTCTAAGTATGAAGTTGAGCATAACATCATATTAAGTGCTGAGGTTCAACACTCTAAAGAACAAGTATATTTTATTCCAAATACACCCCAACACCCCCCCCCCATTATATAACTTAAATGGTCAATAACTTTAAAATGGTCAGTGTCGGGTCCTGTGCTAGATTATAGGGTGATTTGTGTAATTATTTTTAAAAATTTGACATTAAAATTTCAGAAAAAGATGTTCTCTTTAGATTTAATTTTTGTATTTTCTGTGAAGAGGAGAGGGATGGATAATGCCTGGAATAAAACAAGACATCTGTCTTGATGAAGGCTGTTGTCAACCCTCACTGCCCCAGCACAGTGACATCAGGAGAGCAATGCATTTGGGCAGACTGATCACCTGTGTTGTCTACTGCCTGTCTCAAAGAGGTTCTTCAGCTTTCTTGGGTTTTCTCTTTCTTAGCTATAGAATTAGCTATCTCCCTAAAATAACTGAAAGATTGAAGAGGACTAGATAATTAGCCCCCAAGTAGAATGGTGTTTATTCTTCTTGGGCAGTGCAGGGAGAAACCTTTAAGAGACTGTGACTCTTAAGTCCTTTCTTTTATCCTAAGAGGGAGAGACAAGGAACCAAATCCTCTCCCTGTGGGCTTCACTGGCTCTTCAGGAAAGGGGAACCGGTGGCTAATAAGACAAGCATGATTTAGACATAGCTATGGTCATAATATGACCTTCCCCCTTGAGAATGAATATGCGAATGTCCAATCCAAAAGGTATCCTGCTTAAATGACGAGGTGAGTCTGCACTCAACTAGGTGTGAAATGGCAGGAAACTACTCCCTGATAACCTGTCCTGCAAAATTCTTCCTCAGAGATATTCTTGGGTGGCAAAGAGAAACAGGGATGTCAGGATCTCTCCCTGCATTGAGGCCAACTTAGGAAAAGCCAGGAGAGACAGAGACACCTCATGGCAGGCAAACCTGGGAAAGAATCCGAGAATTGGATGGAATTCAAAAAGCCCAAAGGAGAATCTAGTCTTCACAGAGACAGTACAGAGCCAGAGCAGAGGGCTTCTTAAACAGATGCCATTGCAAAACGCCATATTATCAGGTGAGTTCCCTGTGTTCTCTGCAAACATCCTGAGGTAAAGGTACCTCTACTCGGTTCTTACTGGCCTTTACCAACTGTTCCAGCATTCAGCAAAAGATTTCACACAAATTGGTAACCTTTATCATCAATGCCCACAAGTCCACAAAGATGCATAAAAAGCACAAGTTGTCATGTCGCTAATTGAATGATCATTTATAAAGTGAGTTCCCACTCAAATATTCCCCCAGTTGTTTAACCATAGTGTTAGGGCAAAGGCTCAACACCTGATTAAGCATAACTAGGGCATAGATACAGTTATAATTTTTGCTAAGTACTGTAAGAGAAAATTAACATGCTTTCATAATTGTAATTATAGGTTTCATACAAAATTTGAAAAACCTACCATGAAATTTTGCTATCTCGACTTTACAAAGATTGTTTTAAATGGTCTCACTTTTATATAAATTATGGTGAAAGAATAAGAGAGCCTTGCATGATCTCAGCCTGGTATGGAGGTTTGGGGAGACGTAACTGAGCCTCCTGCCTCCTTTCACACCATCCCACAGTGAGACACAATCTTCCGGAAAGGGCCACCTGCCAAAAATTCCAGGAGAAGTGGGCATTGTGGTGCTGTGGGCAGCAATGACCCCAGGGCATGGGGAGGGATATAGGATGCTGAGGGAAATTGAGGGTTCCCCCACTGAGTGCCAGGGAGCCAACCCTCTGAGAAGACAGGAAAGTAGATGCCTGGTCAGTGGGGTCCATGCTAAGGACCCAGACAAAATGCTGCACTCCCAGAGGGAATAAAGCCTTACTGGGTTCAGTGTGCCCCTCCCCAGCTGAATTCCAGCAGGTTCTGCAAAGGTTTCCTGAGATTGGCTATCTGGGGACACACAGGTTGAGAATGGTGCAGGTCACTTAGAAGGGTCTCTTTCTGAAATGGAATAGTATCCTGCTCTCCAGTTAGTCAGAGAACCTACATATCTGGAAAGTTCTGTGGCTTGGCTATCTGGGGACACACAGGTTGAGAATGGTGCAGGTCACTTAGAAGGGTCTCTTTCTGAAATGGAATAGTATCCTGCTCTCCAGTTAGTCAGAGAACCTACATATCTGGAAAGTTCTGTGGCTCAGGACCATCTTGTTTCCAAAGGGAAGGAGAAGGACAAAGACTGGATCTTTAAAGACTGCTCTGGTAATATGAAGCTACTGCAAATGCCTACCATGTACACAGCTATTTGAAAAGAATGGAAACACGATTCATTTTCCCCACAGTAGTTACCATATTCTGTAGGTAAAACTAGGCCAGACCTCTGCCAAGAGCTCTGGAGACTGTGCAGGAGTTGATTCCTACATCAAAAGAGAGTGCATTCAGGGCCCACCATCTCTTGGGTGACAGCCTCGCTGCTGCTCTAAGTAGGCCCAGTGAGCATTATATAGATGCACGCTAACCCATAATGGGCCTCTCGGGTCTAGTATAGGTCTCCAGGAAACTGGAGAACTCAGGTGCCTGAGGCTGAGGAGCCTATCCTGCAAACAGGACACAGGAGGCCAAGTGTCCCTGAGACCTGCTGCATCTTACAGTCTTGCATAAGGTGAAGCAAGGGTGTCCTGGGATCTGATTCAGCAGCATCACACTCGTGCTCACATTCTTGGGTAATACACTTGTATCATGGCAGAAGCCTGGCCCAGATTAGATGCTCAGGAAATGCTTTCCCAGTGAATAAAATTAGTCTGGAATAGATGCTCAGTGCCTAGAAGTTGGGAGCCAGACTTATACTCTAAACAGGAGATAGGATACAACGCTAAGAAACTGGCAAGAAAACATCTACCACTATTACTGTATGAGGGTCTGCAGCTCGAGAGGAACAGAAAATGTATTGTCTAGTTACAAGTCATATAGAACAAAGATGTTTGTCGTGCTGACTTTTGCAATGTTCAGAGTGAGCTGTAAGGAATCTGTTAGGGTGTGACGTCTTATTTTAGGTACTATGTTGTCCCCAGGATATGAGCTTGGTGAAAGCTTTCGTGTGCACCAGGGTCTTCCCTAAGCACAGTTATTGTCAGTCACATGACTGCACATTGCCAGTAACTTTGGTAATACAGCTAACACCAGAGATTATAGAACATTTAAAAACAATGCATCTTAAGAAAAATGAATTTAAAGGAATAAACCTCCGTATAACTTGATACTTGCCTTACTAAATTTTAACTGCTATTCATTACTGCTTAAGATAAGCCTGGAAATATCTCAGGACTTGAACAGTCCTCCTTCCTGTCATCCCAGTCTTTTTCTTAGTATACAATTTCTACTATGTTACCGCTAAGAATGCAGATTTTGTTACTTTGTCTTCTGTTTCTCAGTAAAAGTTTCTCATTCTCCCTGATTTTGGGTTTTGTCCTTAATTACAAATAGCTATTCTTTGTGAAGTAAATATATTAGTGCTTTGGCACAAATTAGAGTTACTATATTTTATACAATTACCACAGCTGTAATGTCAGCCCAAAAACCTTCGCCTGACTGTTAGCCAATGGGCCTGGGGGTGAAAGGCAAGAAAAGTACAAGTTTCCTCCCAGCTAAGTGCTACTTCATTGACACCAAAGGAAGAATCCTAGTTCTTTCTGACATTTGCGCTGAGGACAGAATCAAAACTTCTGCGGCTGGCAGCTCTTGCCTAAGAAAAGAACAATGATCTTCCCAGTGTGGGTGGTACACTTCATGGCGTTATCTCTCGCTCCAGCGTCTTTGCCTGCTGCTCAGTGAGGAAGGAGGAGGCGGGTTGGGAGGGATGGGCTTTGGGAGAATCCAGGTCATCCTTTGAATGGTGCTATGTGACCCTTATCACCACTAGAGTGACAGATATCCTTCCTTACCCCATGGCAGGGAACTGAGAGAGCTGGCAATATTTGATTAAAGCTGTACAATTCCTTCCATTGTGGCTCAAGTTACCAGCTTTTAATGTGAACAGGTGTCTCCTTGTTCCCTGATAAGAATGAGGTGAAGATAAAGTTCTAATCAGCTCCACAGTTCCCTACCTTCGCTATCAATCATCCTCCAGTCCTCTGGAGCTCAGAGCACCACTTCTTCAATTACTAACAGGTATTGTTCTCTATTGTGGTAGAACCCCTATGTTGTGAGTCCTTTCTTTGTGTGTTTATCTTCCTTCCCAACTAGCCTAGAAGCTACTTGAGAGTCTAACAGGAGTCTGGGACACAGTAGGTGCTCTAAAAATGCCTGTCACACTCAGCGTGATTCTCCAGGACTTCAGCAAGCCCACAGGAAATGAGGAAAAAATAATACATCACTCCTAGAAATTGACTTTGTATTTTGTCTTTGACAGTCTATACATTACTAAGCGTAACAGCCAGTTTTAACTTAGTTATATTATGAATAGAATTCTGAGATCTCAGCTAATATGCTATCTTCAAAAGGATACTGAAAAATGCATAAATGCGTAACTCACTTATCCATGCTGCTAATGGAAAGATAAATGTATGATCTCTAAGTGAAGCTACAGAAGCCTGCAATGATAGAATGGATGCACTATAAGTAGATGTGGGAATCTGAGAGAAAATGGTAGACAGAGCTCTCTGCATGCTCCACAAGCTATGTGTGGGAGGTGGTGACGGCCCCTTGCCATGCACCAGAGGGCAGCTGAGGCATCCTTCAGCTCCGCAGCAGAGAGTGTAGAAGACAGTGTGAAGGTGTGTTAGCTGTCCATTACTGTAACAAATACCTGAGATGATCATCTCATGAAGAGAAATTGTTTGGACCACAGTCTTAGAGGTTCCAGTCTATGATCAGGCAGACCTATTGTTCTTAGTCTATTGTTTGGAGGGGCAGCACCTCATAGTGAGAGCCCATGGTAGCCAAAATCACTTAGCTAATGAATGAGAAAAGAAAGAGAAGACACAGAAAGGTCTGCGGGTCCCATGCTTCCCTTCAGGGTCACATCCTCAGTGACTCCCTAGCTTCTGCCTTTTAAATGCTTTACCACCAACCCTACTGCTAGTGCCATGGCTGGAGACTGAGACTTTAATACATAGACATTTGGGGGACACTTATCACAAGCCTACAGAAGGCAATGCAAAAGTTACCACTCTCTGGCTGGGCTAGAGACAGACCAGCATCTCATCAAATGAAGAAATTTCCGTGTTCTGTTCCTCCACTACAGCCCCATAGATGAAGCCGGAACAAATGCCCAGGCACGGTGGGTGGCCGAGGAGAGGGCTGCTTTAAGGGACTACAAACATAGGCATAGCTGCTGCCTCTTACCAAGCAGCTCTTGTCCATGCAAAATGCATAGCAATGTGCTATGTGATTTTTATACCTTATTTCAACTTCTCACAATAAAAATAGATCCGATAACCATATTTGATAGATAAAGAAACTGAGAATAAAAATTTGGTACATTGTGTATCATACAACTTTTGGACATGGGATAGTAGATCTCAACCTGTCTCACTCCAATGCTCACATTGGCTATTTCGTGACTCTTCTACCTTTTCCAATGGCATTAGGAATCCCACAGTTGGAGTTTTCTTTCCAAGTCTAGTACTTCCATCACCACCTCAGTAGAATGGATATTTCTCTTCCCCAGTACTTAATGTAAGTATCACTGGGCATGTGAAATAACAAAGGATCATTTGGTTATCTGGGTCATAAGTACATCATTGAGCTGACTTTCACTTGAATGTTGTTGTCTACACAGGAAATTACTCTCTACTTATATGAAATATTTTATGCACAGTAAGATTTTTCAGGTTTCTATTTGAAATCAGAGGCAAGCTCATCACCAATATAAACTTTATCTGCCCCCTGCTCTGCTTTCCAAAGGTCTGAAGTGGCCTGCTCAGTCACTACAGAAACTAAGACAATGAGCTTTTTTTTTCCATTTTTTTTTATTTAAAGAGAAAAAAAGTAGAAATATTACAGAATTTAAAAAAAGGATAAACAGTAAGAGATCACTAGTTGATAAATTATGTATTGTCCTTTTAGAAATAGTTGCTCAAGTTACAAAATTAGAGTATACAAAGTAGACATTCAAGCAGTGAGACTGCAAACAGATCTGTTCAACAATCCAACAAGAACTTAGAAGTATGGTTATCAATCCTATACACTTAAATATTCATACAGTTGTATCTTTTATAGCACTTCCTATTTCCTCTCTTTTTAACAATAGCAATTATGCATTTTTTAAAATTTTTATTTAAAGAGAAAAAACAAAAGAAAAAGGGTAGCAACAATACAGAATTCTAAAAGAAAAAAAGAAAAAACACTAAGAAATCACTAATTGATAAATTACATATCGTCATCTTGGATGTAGTTCTTCAAGTTGCAAAATTAATGGATACATAGTACACATTCAAACAGTGAGACTGCACACAGTTCTGCTCAAAAATCCAACAAAGATTCAGCCATATGCTCATCTATTTTACATACTCATACATGTATTTATATGCCTTAGAGCTCTTTCATTTCCTCTCTTTTTTACAATAGCAATTGCACATTTTGGGTTTTATTACTCTTATAGTTCTTATCACTTTTTACACTAGAGACACAAAGTGATATTTATAAATATGATTCTTATTTTGTCCACTAATGAGGATAGCCTCAAGTTGTCTCCATTTACCTATGAAGGCCTCAAGATCATCCTTTTTTATAGCTGAGTAATATTCCATTGTGTAAAAATACCACATCTTTTTCATCCACTCTGCAGTTGATGGGCATCTTGGTTGTTTCCAAGATTTAGCTATTACAAATTGTGCTGCTATGAATATGGGGGCACATATATCACTGAGATATGAACTTTTCAGTTCTTCTGGGAAAATACCCAGGAGGGAAATAGCTGGATTGAATGGAACTTCCAATCCTAGTCTTCTGACATTTTTCCATATGGATTTCCATAGTTGTTGCACCAGTCTGCATTCCCACAAACAGTGGAGCAGTGTTCCTTTTTCCCTGCAACCTCGTCAGCAATTGTTATCAGTTGATTTCTTGATGGCAGCTATTCTTTCTGGAGTGAGGTGAAATCTCAATGTTGTTTTAATTTGCATTTCTCAAATAATAAGTGATGGTGAACATTTCTTCATGTATTTATTTGCCATTTGTATATCTTTCTCTGAGAACTGTATGTTCATCTCAGATGCCCATTTTTGGAGAGGGTCTTTGAATTTGGGGAGGTTCATGTTTTTCAATTCTTTATATGTTCTGGATATAAGCCCTTTGTTTGAGGGGTTGCTGGTTAAAATTCTTTGCCACTCTGTGGATTTTCTTTTCACTCTGTTGGTGATTTTCTTTGAAGTGCAGAAACTTTTCAATAATATGAGATCCCAGTTGTTGATTCTCTGAAGTGTTTCCCATGCAGTTTGCATTTTGTTCATAAATTCTCTGCCTACCCCAATGTCTCCAAGACTTCTACCTACCTTGTTTTCCAGTAGATTTAGGGTTTCTGTTTCAATATTTGATTGTCTTTGATCCATTTAGACTTTAGTTTTGTGCATGGTGATATGCATGGATCTAGTTTCAGTCTTTGGCATGTGGAGAGCCAATTTTTCCAACACAATTTATTAAAGAGGCTATACTTCTTCCAGTGGACATATTTAGCCCCTTTGTCAAATATCAGGTGGCTGAGTGTCTTTGTAGTTGTGCTTGCATCTTCTAATCTGGTCCATTGATCCTCAGGTCTATTTCTTTGCCAGTACCATGCTGATTTTATCACTGTGGCTTTGTAGCATAGATTCAAGTCAGGAATTGAGATGCCTCCTGCCCTGCCTTTGTTGCCCAGAACTGCCTTTGCTCTTCTAGGTTTCTTCTGTTTCCAAATGAATTTTAGGAGTGTTTTCTCTAGATCTTTGAGGTATGTCAATGGTATTTTGATTGGGATTGCCTTAAACCTGTATAACAGTTTGGAGAGTATGGTCATTTTCATAATGTTGGTTCCAACTAGCCAAGAGCAAGGAATATCCTTCCATTTTGTCATATCTTCTTCAATCTCCTTTTTCAGTGTAGTATAATTTTCAGCATATAGGTCTTTTACATTTTTAGTTAGGTTAATTTCTAAGTATTTCATTTTTTACATGTTATTGTAAAGAGGAATATTTCAATAATTTCTCTCTCAGTGACTTTTTTGTTTGTGTACAGGAATGCTATTAATTTTTGAGTGTTTACTTTGTATCTAGCTACACTGGTGAACTTGTTTATTAACTCTAGTAGTCTTTTAATGGAGATTTTTGGGTCTTCTATATAGAGTATCATGCCATCTGCAAATAGTGATAATTTAACTTCTTCCTTTCCTATCTTTATTCCTTTTATTTCTCTCTCTTGTCTGATTGCCCTGGCTAGTATTTCTAAAACTATGTTGAAAAGGAGTAGTGATAGTGGATATCCTTGTCTTGTTCCTGATTTTAAAGTGAAAGCTTTCAGTTTTTGCCCATTTAGAATAATGTTGGCTGTTGGTTTGTCATAGATGGTCTTTATAAGGTTGAGGTAGATGCCGTGTATTCCGAGTTTCTGAAGGGTTTTTATCATGAGTGTGTGTTGGACCTTGTCAAAAGTTTTTTCTGTGTCTATTGAGATGACCATGTGGTTTTTGTTTTGGGCTCTGTTGATGTGGTGTGTTACATTTATTGATTTGCATATGTTAACCAATTCTTGTATTCCTGGAATGAACCCCACTTGGTCATGATGTATAATCTTCTTGATGATTGCTGCATTCTATTTGCCAGTATTTTATTGAGAATCTTTGCATCAATGTTCATTAGTGAGATTGGTCTATAGTTCTCCTTTTTGTTTGGAATTTTCTCTGGTTTTGGTATCAGAGTAACACTTGCCTCCAGGAATGATTTAGGGAGGCTTGCTTTTTTCTCAATTTCATTGAAGAGTTTAAGGAGTATTGGTGTCAAATCATCTCTAAATTTCTTGTAGAATTCAGCTGTGAATCCATCTGGACCTGGGCTTTTCTTTGTTGGTAAGTTTTTAATTAGGTTTTCAATTTCAATAGATGATATTGGGTTGTTCAAAATTGCTATATCTTCTTGGTTGAGCTTTGGTAGTTCATTTATTTCTAGAAATCTGTCCATTTCTTCTGTGTTTTCCACTCTATGTGAGTAGAGATTTTCAAAATAGGTATTCATGATCTTTTGAATTTCCATGGTATCTGTGGTAATTTCTCCCTTTTCAGTTCTTATTGCATGAATTTGGTTTTTTTCTTTCTTTCTCTTGATAAGGTTAGCGAGGGGTTTCTCAATTTTGTTTATTCTCTAAAAAAACCAGCTTTTTGTTTCATTAATTCTTTGTTTTTTTAGTTTCAATTGCATTGATTTCTGCTCTAATCTTTACAATTTCCTCTCTTCTCTGAGCTTTGGGTTTAGCTTGCTCTTCTTTTTCTGGAAGTTTGAGATGGAGCATTAGGTTGTTTATTTGTGCTCATTCTGTTTTCCTTGATATGACAATTTATTGCTATATATTTCCCTCTTAAGACCGCTTTCATTGCATCTCATGGATTACGGTATGTTGTTTCTGTGTTTTCATTGAATTGTAGGTATTGCTTTATGTCTTCTTTAATTTCATCTGTAGCCCACTGGTTGTTCAAAAGGTTGTTATTTAATCTTCATGTATTTGTGCAGGTTTTGCAATTTCTTTTGCCATTAATTTCCAATTTCAGTACACTATGGTTAGATATTATGCATGGGATGATTTCAATACCTTTGCATTTACTTAAGAATGTTTTATGGGATAATATATGGTCTATTTTGGAAAATGTCCCATGCGCTGCTGAGAAGAATGTGTAATCTGATGTGGTTGGGTGGAACACTCTGTAAACATCTACTAAGTCCAATTACTCAGAGGTGTGATTCAGTTCTGTTATTTCTTTGCTGACTTTTTGTCTAGTTGATCTATCTCTTTGTGACAATGGGCTGTTAAGATCCCCTGTTATAATTGTGTTCTTGTGTATTTGGTTTTTCATGTCCATTAGTATCTGTCTTATATAGTTGGGTGCCCCTGTATTTGGCGCATATATATTTATAATTGTTAGTTCTTCCTCTTGAATCTTTCCACTAACAAGTATGAAGTGACCTTCTCTACCTCTTTTAAACATTTTAGGTTTGAAGTTCACGTTGTCTGTAAATAGAATAGCTACCCCTGCTTTTTTCTCGGTTCCTATTGCATGGAATACTGTTTTCCATTCTTTAACTTTTAATCTATGAGTTTCCTTTTGGGTCAGATGTGTTTCTTGTATACAGCATATTGTGGGATCATGTTTCTTGATCCATTCTATCAGTCTGTTTCTTTTTATATGTGAATTGAAGCCATTTACATTTATGGATATCACTGATATATACTGGCTTGACTTTGCCATGTTATATTCCAGTTGTTTGTTTTCTGCTTTTCTCCTTATTTAATTGCTTATCCTACCTGGTGGTTTCTTTCTATTGTTGTTTTGGGGATTGTGGTAATTTTTATCTCTGCATAGTATGTCTTTCAGTACTCTTTGCAGGGTTGGTTTGGTGGATGTGAATTTCTTCAGTTGTTCTTTCTCATGGGAAGTATCTTGTTTCTCCATTAAATTTGAATGAAAGTTTTGCTGGGTACAACAGTCTAGGTTGAAATTTGTTTTCTTTCAGGGATTGAAATACCTCACTCCAAGCTCTTCTTGACTTGAGGGTTTGTGCTGAAAAGTCTGCTGTGATTCTAATGGGCTTTCCTTGATAGGTGAGTTGTGTCTTTTTCTCTGACAGCTTTTAGTACTCTGTTTTTATGCTGCATGTCTATGTCTAAGATCTTAATTATTATGTGTCTGGGTGTGACTTTATGTTGATTATGACTGCTTGGCATTTTTATGCCTCAGTTATCTGCATATCAGATTCTTTCCACATATTTGAAAAATTTTCTATTACTTCTTTGAATATTTTGGCTACGTCATTTGCTTTGACTCCTGCCTCTTCACTGATGCCTATTAATCTTATATTGTTGCTCTTGGCATCATCTTGAAGCTGTTGGATTGTCACTTTGTTATTTTTAAAAATTCTATCCTTTCATGATCACTAACTGCGATCCTGTCCTCAAGGTCTGAAATCTTATCCTCAGCTTCATTTAAGTGGTTTTGCAAGCTTTGAATAGAATTTCTTGTTTCTTGGATGTCTCTTTCAGTTTGTTTCATGAATTCTGCATGTTTTCTATATTGCTCATTCAAGGTTTCAATCAGTTTCCCATGCTCCTGTACTTTTTTCTCAATTTCTTCTTTAGCTGCGCCCAGCAACTCCTTTACTAAGGTTGTTATTTCTGTCTTTATGTGGGAGAGTACTTCTGACTTGATTTCCTCTATAGCCTCATGGAGTTGTTTTTTCATTTTGCTAGCTATCTTTTAAGAGATTCCTGGTGTGTTACTTTTGTGGTCCTCTATTTCAATATCTCCTGCACTTGCTTCTAGTGGACTAGATGCTTGAGACTGCATTTTTCTTTTTCATTTTGTCATTTTCACTCTGCCTGATGTTTTCTGTGTGTAGGAGGTGGTCACCCACACTCTTTTCAGACTCACCAAGGTCTTACAGTTAGTTAGAGGGGGCTTTACTACTGTTCCTACTTACCCACTCTACACTTCTATTTTAGGGACATACTCACCACACTGGCACAGTTAATCTGCTGTAGTCCAAGGTTTGCCACGTGGGCGCTAAATTCCAAGTTTTTTCTGTGTGCTGTGATTCCACCAGAGTGTGCGGTCAGAGCCGGAGGCTGGAATCTGGATCCCACTGGCTGCTTGGTGGTCACTGGGTATGACCTGGTTAGGCCCCCCATCCCTGTGTATGGCCTGGGATGGTCTGCAATGCAGTGGGTGGTCTTACTGCCTGGGAGCAGGTTCAAAGTCCCTTTCTGTGTGCTGGGATTCCACCACAGTGCGCGGTGAGGGCCCAAAGCTGGAATCCAAGACAATTAGCTTTTTGTTGGTTGAAATCATACCTAAGAACAGTAGATTTCTTGTCCCCAAATCATGGACTGCTTATCCATGAATGCTTTCAAAAGTCAACATGATCCACAATTCCTAATGACAAGAATGTGCTTTTTATACAGCCCCTCCTAGAGGCAACAGATTATGTGAGTCTGCCTCTTGTATTGATAGATGACCCAAGACTAGGCAGCTGTTTAGGATCAGCTTGGCTCAAGAGTGGACAGTTGTACACAGAAAGCCAGATGGATGCCCAGCAATCTTAACATGACATATGTGGCCTAATTTGAAATGAGAACCCAGAGAAATTGCCTTTATCAATAAGACTTTGAACAAAAACACTCAAGAAGGTTACAGGTGAGTTATGGGTACAAGATAAGAAACAGTACAGATCCAGAGTGTGGCAGACAATGTTCATGTTCATCAAACATCCATGTGCTCGCCTACATGCCTCAGTGTCCCTCACAACTGAGCTGGAGCTATGTAACCAGTTCCAGCCACTGGTCTACAAGCAGTGGCCTATCAAGTGATTTCACTTCTGACCAGTTCAACGGACAGAAGTTGTGCCCTTTCCATCATTCTGCCCCATTCTTTGGTCACATGTTGCAGACAGTATAAGACACAAGCAGTCTAAAACCTCAACTCATGCCTTAGGAGAGTGCTTCCCCAGAAAGTGAACAAAGCACACCACACTTTGCAAGAGTGGCAAACTTTTATTGCATTATACCTTTGATAGTTGGGGGTTTTTCATTCTACAGTGTAAACTGATCTAATCTGACTGTTAGTCCACAGGGTAAAGGCCATTATAGACTTCATGCAAGGGTGTTACCTGGAAGAAACAGAAGACACAGTTGCACAAATAAAACAGGAGAAGGAGATAGGCATAGGAGTTGCCAAGTTTGGAGCAATTTCTGGATCTGTCCAGCCTAATACCTGATGGTATTTCCCCTTTTCATTAAGTACTACAGTGATAAATAAAATTATTAGTGTACATATACATTGGCACACAGATTAACAGTGTTATCACTACTATTATGGGCTCAGTCATTGATAAAATATTAAACAACCTAAGTCTGTGGCCAGCAGAAAGCAATGCAGTCCATTGCTGGAAACGTGGTTGGAAAGGTCAGGAGTGAACAGGAACTCACACCTATCAAGTCAATGCATAGTGTAAACCAGGAACACAGTTTCATTTGATTCTAGTAAGAATTCTAGGGCGATACCTGAACTCTGCATCATGTTGGAACTTTGGGCGCTGGAGAACAGGAGGCCTACCCGCTGCCCTGGTAAGCAGCTGGTGGCCTGGCAAACCACTGACGCACCAGGGCGAGAACTATCAGCGACTCCTAAGCTCTGCATCATGTTGGAATTTTGGGCACTGGGAGAACAGGGAGCCTACTGGCCACCCTGGTAAGCAGCTAGGAGCCTAGCAAGTCGCCGGTGCACTGGGGTGGGAACTATCAGCAATACCTGAACTCTGTATCACGTTGGAACTTTGGGCGCTGGGAGATAAGGCGGCCTGCTGGCCGGCCTGTAAGCAGCTAGGGCCCTGCCAGTGCGCTGGCTAAGAATCAGACATTGATCCATTCCCCCCCGCCTCCCCCGCCCCCATTAGCAAGTAGGCGCCGGAGGTCTGAGTATCTTTTTGGAGGATGAATGTATACAGCGTGGCAAGTAAGGGGGATTTCCTTCTACTATTTCTTTGAAGGCAAATATTTTTATCACGGTTTTGCTCAGTTTTGATTAATGGTACTGCTTTATTCATTATTCTGTTTTTAAAAGTTCATATTTCCTTCCACTTTCCTCTATTTAATTGAAAGAACAGCTAATGTGAACAAAATGGGTTGTACTATTAAGCCCATCACTCGTGTCCTGGTGACCTGCTCTGAGGTTCTATGGTAGTTTTACTGCACTGCAGTCGCATTGGGTTTGTTCTGTCTTGTTCTGCTGTATTTTGCTACCTTCAAAAAAAAAATAGATAAGAAAGTAACAAAATACCTCCAAAAATCTCCCAACTCCACCAAAGCTGATCCATGGATCATGGATGAGGAGAAACTCAAAAACAAGACAACAGAATTATATAAGGTGATTAAAAGTATATAACAACAACAAAACAAGTCAGTAAGGTACTGAGCAACTTGAAACAGGATATAACTAAGCAGATAATGGACCTAAAATGTAAAAAGAAGAAAAGAAAGTGCTCTAGAGGATATGGCTGCATGTATGTTTAAGTGTGTAGGATTGAAAATCATATTGCTAAGTTGTTACTGGATCATTGAACTTCTTTGCAGTCTCACTGTTTGAATGTCCACTTTGTATGCTTTAATTTTGTAACTTTAACAACTAGGTCTAGGAAGACAGTATGTAATTGATCAACTAGTGATTTCTTACTGCTTTTTTTTTTCTCTGAGATTCTGTATTGTTTCTACCCCTTTTTCTGTTTTGATTTTTTTTCTCTTTAAATAAAATTTTAAAAAAAGAATTCTAATAATAAAGTAGATATTGCAATGTCATTTTAAAATGAAAATCTGACAAAGTGGTTAAATAGCATGCAAGTAATAATCCTTGATATCATTAGTGAAGCCACGTTGGACTCCAGTACACCAAGTACACTCTTCTTACCACTTCCCCTACAAACTTCTTCTTTCCCATCGCCTTCCACAGGGACCTGAGGTAGCATAACCTGACCACAGAAAGCATCACAAAAGCTACCAATAAAGACTGCCTTGGCCTCCTCTTTAGGAGCATCAGGGGCACAAGATCAAAGTGGAGGGGTGGCTGTACTCTCACCCATGGGCACAGGGACCATCAGACATTCTTACTTTAGACTTTATGTTATATCGTTATTCTACAGCAACCTCAGACCAACACTGCTCCCCTACCGTGTCAGCCCACCCCTCCTGTGCATATGCATCACATTGGCATTACCCTCCACTTGAGGCAAGGCTGTGTGTGTTCCTACACTCAGCCTGGACCCATAGCAATTGGTACGTAGGGCTGGCTAATGGTAAGTAAATTTAAGAAAGAAAAAAAAATCTGCCTGTGACCAAATTTGCATTTTCTTATTATAAGGCTGTGCTTTGAAGGGAACATAACAGAATTTTATAATTTCCAGTGTTTACATTCTATCTTTACTTTAAAGATGAATACTGAAAGCAACGCAAAATCATGTTCTTTGGCTTAAGTGATCACTGCCTGATGCTAATAAGTAGAGGAGAAGGTAGCACTGCCACAGGGACATGGATGGTATTGTCTACAGACAGCCCAGGGCCTTGGGAAGGGGACATATTTTACACTTCAGGGTGATGTAAAGGGAGAGGAAGGTTAGAAAAAAGTCCCGTGCCAAGTCCTAAAAACAGTGAAGTCCCAGCAAAAAGTGAGAGGAGCCACCAGGAAGCAGGAAGAAAACCAGACTTTCTAAAACAAGACTTCACAAACATTGTACAGCTGAAAAGGAGAGGGGAGGAGGAAGAGCTTGAACCTGTTGCAGGATTTTAGAAAGAATGACACAGAGATGTGCACACATGTGTGCCTACGCGAAGCAGGAGCAAAACACTGTGTGACCTCCCAGGAGGGAGTAGACAAGACGTAGCCAAGAAGGCAGAATGACCAGCCTGTAAGTAGGCTTCTGCAAGAGGGGATCATTCATTGCCAGAGAAATCGGTTTTCTAAGGCAGTGTGCTACCACCTCAGGAGCATCTTCTGACAGGGTGGCCCACAGTCTGACTCAGTCTCCCAAATCCAACTTGGGCTCCTGTGTTTATTTTATCCGTTAACCTGCAGCTGCTATTTTTTGCAGGCTTGGCAAGTAGATGTCATCTGCTATGCCAGATCTAATTGAATCTACAGCATTACATGGAGAGGAATCCTGCAGCAGAAATGCATCCAACTAAAAAAGCATCTAATTTTCCACTGCAGATGGAAAAGGCTGTGGAATCTTTTTTCTTGTCAATGAGCTGGAGGGAGCATTTTAGTGAGTACAGTGGGTTTAAGTGTGACTGCTCGAAAGATATGTCCACATCCAGGACTCTGTGAGTGTGAACTTATTTAGAAAAAGGATCTAGAAGTGAAATCAACTTGGATTACCCAAGCCGGCTCTAAATCTAATGAGACAAGTATCCTTATAAGACATACATCAAGGAGAGGGACATGGAGAAGAGGTGAGGGCCATGTGAAGAGGGGGAAGAGACTGGAGTGATGCAGCCACAAGCCAAGGAATGTCTGGAGCCACCAGAATCTAAGGGAGTCAAGGAAGATTGGCCCCTACTGTCATCAGGGGATCCCACCCTGCTGATAGTTTCATTTCAGCCTCTTAGTCTTCAAAACTGTGAGAGAATAACTTTCTGAAGTTTTAAACCATCCAACTCATGGTAATTTGTTACAGAAACCCCAGGAAACAAATACAGTATGATTTCCAAGGAGAGTTCCTTAAAAACTGACAACCACTCCATACTCTTCGCTTATTAAAATGTAGCCATGGGAAAAAGGATAAGCTGGTCTGGGTCATTTGGAGACCAGTAGGTTCTCATGTCCTTCTTTGAACTGTGGCATTAGAATATCCAGCAATACACTCTTCGCCTTGACATATGACTCTGATTGCCTCAGATATCCATGTGTGATCTCAGTGTTAGCATGGATCTGTCCTGGATTTACCATTGGGCTGCAAAGAGCCTGCTTTGTTCCCTCTACCATGACGGCACAGTGAATTTTAACTCTCATCTCTGCTCCTGGGTGAACATTCAAACTCCTAATGGTTTCATATAGAATAATACTAGTAATAATATTCTTAGGAGCGCAAAATCTATTGCTCAGTAATTCAGGGCTCCTGGAATAAGAGATTTTGAAGCCAGATGGGAGGACAACAAAGGACTTCATATCTCTTTCAAAACTGTAAACTAGATTCAGGAGAATTACATTCCTCTGACTAGTAATTGTCTGCAAATCTGGGGTAATGAATAAAATCTCTAGAAAAAAATTTTACTACCTTCAAAATTATAAATATGCAGTGTCTGTACATTTGCAAACAAACATATTCTGATTAAGTCATTAATGTCACTTTATTGCTCTTTCTCCCTCTCCCTCAGTCTTGGTGAAGGATTTAACGTCAAACAATTCAACAGTGACAGCTGGCGCGAAATCAGCTTTGAGATTTCTCATTAAAAGTAATGCTGCCTTAGTAGCCAAATACTTGGAAATATGAAATGTTAAAATTTAATGGTGTGGAAAAGGCTTATTCTAACTTTTCAGATTGTACCATCTTTCCAAAAGTTGGTAGAAAATAACAACTTGTCTTCTAAAGGGTCTGGTGTAGCTGTAAAAATGGATGAGTGTTTGCAGAAGTGGGTATCCACTGGTACACAGAAGTAAGTATCCATCTGAGCTGGGATACTGAATATGGTTTGCTTTGCATGTCCTTAAAACTTCTGATTAGCTCTCACATATGCACAAGATGAAACACATCATGGGTCTCTGCTTCTTCCCTCTATACTATCACCATTATTGGCCAGTGTGCTGAAGGGACAACTTTATTCAGCTTATATCATCTCTCCAATGTTTTCAGGAATATTCCCTCCAATGTTTTGTGTTACTGCATGGTACTAAGCATGTAGGAAATGCACTTCTTTGAAAAGAATAGCAGGAAATAAAGTTTCATTGTATTTTAGGTGGAGAGCAAAACTATGAGGACTCATATCCAGTGTAATCAAAGCTGCCCATTTGCATTTTGAGGAAATAATTACTTTCTTTATCTCTTGATCTTAAATCACTTCTTGAAAACCCCAACCACCTGTGACAATAAAAATGTACAACTACACAAATCCTTCAGTGGATTCCATCTATAGATTTTAATACCAGCACCTCCCAGCTGTACAATTGTATTGCAGGGGAGGAGACTGGGGAGGAGAGGGCATATATGTGCTGCTTGGCCCATCCCATCTATTACTTCTCTAAAAATACGAAAGCATGTGGAATGAGACCAATAAGGCTTAATATATAACTACATTTTCTTCTGTGTAGTTTTTGTGATTTTTATCTAAAGTTTCATATTACTAGGTCTTATGTCTTCAATTTGATTGTAAGCTGCTATAGGGCATATCATAAGGGCTGAATAAAACTAACTGCTATATCATTGTGATGATGGCAATTCCTACAGGATTAGCAGTCCCGAAGCAAAGCTGAGGGACTGATGCTGTAAAGAAGCAGAAAGTCTGAACCAATGGGATGCAGTTTCTCCAGTTTACAGGCAGTGTGGAGTGAGAAAGGGAGTGCTGAGTTAGACACATGTGTCCCTGTGCCCCAGCCCCAGCGCTGGGACTCCATGACCCCCATGGCAACAAATTACCATGGCACCCAAATCCTCAGGCTCATCACCTTTGCATGTAATGTGAAAGCCATAGTGTAACTGTTATTATATTAGAAAAACTTACAGAAAGTCCCTGGTATAGTATAGATATTTGAAAAGTATGCATTCATTTGAAGCAATAATTCTATCATATTATAAGCTAAGTTTGAGGCTGAGAGG
Source organism: Hydrochoerus hydrochaeris (assembly GCA_004027455.1). Taxonomy (NCBI): domain Eukaryota; kingdom Metazoa; phylum Chordata; class Mammalia; order Rodentia; family Hydrochaeridae; genus Hydrochoerus; species Hydrochoerus hydrochaeris. The sequence continues at coordinate 140,661 of PVLA01000245.1, read as the reverse complement.
AATCACAGCTCAGCTGGTCCAACCTACCTCTCAACAGTAAAGAAACCGAATCTGAGAAAGGAGTTGGACTACATCCAAGTTTATCAGGAACTGGCCTGTTCAGAGTTAGGCTCACAGCAAGGACTAGGGCCAGACTCAGACTGTGGTTCTACCTAGTCTCCTACTAAGTCTTTCCCTTCATATCTGCAAAGAGTACTTTAAGTCCAAGAGGGATGAGAACTACCCCTTTAATTCTTATCTTCTCTAGACATAGAGACCACAGATTTTTTGTGTGTGTGAGCTAGGAAAGATCAGCTCTAAATCTAGAGCCCACAGTGACAGCCAGGCTTCCACTAAGGGTCACATGTAACCTTGGGTATTTTCAAAAGAGACTTTGAAATATCTCTATCTGCTCAAAGGCTGGTTCATGCCGCTAGCTGATACGGTTCTGGCCCATTACCTAGAGAACCTCCCCCATACAACTACAAAAAGAAGCAGCCATGGAAATGGGGATCAGCCATGTGACTAAAACCCTGAATAGGAGGAAAGTTCTGCTTATGGCTCTCTCCCAGCTTGCTATCACTAATGCCACCACATCTACCATTGAGTTTCATGCCTTCTAGTGATGAGATACTACAAGCCCATGACAGTAATTGGATTATCAGGAAACTTCCTGGGAAACCTGAGCAACTTCTTAACGATATATGACTTCTATTAGATAGTATTGGCTTGAGAAAGAAAGGGGAAGAAGTTAGAAGTAATGTTAGTTATATCTGAGCTGTTTAGACAGCTGGACACTTGAAGAAAAATGAGATTTTAAGAGCAAGAGGGCATGAAGATGATGAAGCAGACAACCCTGCAACTGAGCTTTGTGGTCATTTTCTAAAATCAAATTACTTTCCCTTAGAATTTTTTCTCTAAGAAAGGCAATTCTGCTCTTTCAAGCAGCTGACTAAATCATTCAGTGTCCTTAAATTTCCTCTTCTGCCCATCTTGCTTTATCTCCTACAAGAGCAGCTTGACACAACTGCACAACTGTTAGAAACAAGAGCTCATCAGAGACACACTAACAGCAGCCCACTCCAGCAGGGTGGGTGCTAGCTAGTAACTCAGTTACTTCTAAGTCCTCAAGCTGGTTTAAAGGATTTGGAGGGGCTGTCACTGTCCTTGGAAAACACATGGTACTACAGGGACACAGATGTTCATCACTGGTCACTGACACAGTCCCAAGTTCCCCAGGTGTTAATCACTCTTCTCTCCATTTTGGGCAGAAATTTTGGTGCAGTGTGACTGATAAAGTATACAGGAAAAATTTCCACATACTTTATGAGAATTAGAGGTATTTGCAGCTGTCTTAGCCCTAAGACAAAATATCTGACATCCAAATTAAAGGAGGAAAATCTTATTTAGTTCACAGTTTGTAGAGATTTCAGTCCATAATCAGCTGGTTCCAAGGCAGGATGGCATGGCAGAGGGGCATCACAGAAGACAAACAGTTTATGGCAGACAGTGCAGTAAAGTATCAAGGGAGAGAAAGAGAGAGAGCCTCTCCCTTATATTGTATGGAGGCTACCTGCCCTAGGGCAGGTAGAGTACACACCCTTAATCCCATCACTGGGCCATGAATCAATCACAAACTCTAGATTCAGCCACCTTTGAAAAGCCCCCCTCCCCATCATTGTATGAGGTTTTGGGGAAAAATATAGACACAAAACAAAACAGCAGTTAAATTGAAATAGTACTAAGAGTCTTGCAAGGCCTAACACTAATTAGTTCCTAAGGTAGGGAATGGATATTACTCATTCTCATTGGTTGATATTAGCAGGAATGGAACAGTGATAAACAGTCAACTGATTTCTCCAGTTCTCCACTGACCGCTCTGGGGTTTCCTGTGTTAAATGCCCATAAACAATATCACTATAGCTAAGTAATTTTTAATTTTGGTTGTTTGGCTTGAGGGAATTGAATAAGGTCAGGCAATATGGAGTATAAACATAGGTTCATGTCCACTTAACAAGTCAGTTTTAGTGACCACACTTCACATGTGATACTAAATCATGGAGGACTTTCAGAGCAAAAGTCAGTGTTGAAAGCTTATGTAATCTACCACTCCATTAATATTTTCTCCATCACTGTTCCACCTAACCCTCAAACAGCCTGAATAGGGGAACAGTGACGACATGCTATGGGGAAGGAGACAGAGAGGTCCATCTAGGGTTAAGGATCCTGATATCTTTCATAATGCAAGGGCATCACAGAGTCAGTAAAATCTGTTTAAGATTTCATTATTGCTCTTAGTCTTTTCAAATTATGTCAGGACCTCAAAAGGGCATCAGTAATGCTGCTGGCTCTGGCAGTGACTATGAAACCGGAAGCTTGGACTGCAGCAGAACAATTCACGTATTACAATGCCACTCATGTAAAGATAGTTTGCTACAAGTGAAACCTGCCACCAAGGAGAAGACAGTGTGTTCAAGAGACCTCTAACATTGCCAGTACCCATATTAAAGGGAGCTTCCTGACAGTATAACATGGGGGCTCAGATCTGTATGGGAGACAAGTATGTATGCCTTTTCCCAGTGCTTATCTGCCAATGCTGGGGCAGACTAAAGGCTATAGTACATACTGTACACAATCTAGCTGCTTAATTTAGGTACTTATGATGTTGCTTTTTTAAATTAGAGTTTTGAATGCTGAACATTTCATTTTCCCTAATGTTTTTTTTCCCTTTCTTCCCTACAGAGGCTACCAAACCATTTGAAAAAAAAATCATTTAATACATGGAATTGATGCTAATTAAAATGCCTGTGAGAATTAAAAGAATCAGCCAGCCCCAGGAAAATATAAGGTCAATTTTATTTTTCAAAGGGCAAGGAAAGAAATTAAAACATCCTTAATTCAAGTCATAGATTTGGTAGAGTTTGAAGAGACTTTACAGCTCCTCTGAGGAAAGTGTGAGAAAGGGCATGGTCTCTGGAATCAGACAGACTTGGGTTTGATGCCTGGCTCTGCCCCATCCTGAGTCTGTGACCTTAGACAAGGGCACTCCCCCGGCCCCCACTGCCCATCCCACTGGACCAAAAAAAGGTGCTTTATCTGGGAGGCCTGACTACCAAATCCATGCAGCAAAACCCTCTGCTTTAGTTTGGCATTGGGAATTCGGTTTTGTCTCTCTTAAAATGTTAGCGATAGGAATATTAGTGACAAAATATTGAATCAAAGCTCTGTTAATGAGAGAAATTTTTGATTTCTCATATGGAACAGATAGGCTGGTTTCAGAAGATACTACACACTTTCAGACATGAGATGTTTTATTTTAGATTCTCCACCCCAGGGCAGAGTTCTGGTATTTTCTTCATGTGTATATTATCTTCAAGGGTTCTTGGCATGCCTGCAAACCCAGTGTATTTTTATTTACTCCTTATTCATTTGATTTTGAGTAAACTTATTGCATTGTCTTATCTTTATAATATAATTACCTGTATTTGCTAAATAATAGGTTTGATAGACTAATCGTATTTTATATGCAACGAAATCAGGTTCACCTTTTACCATTTGGAATCGTTTAGCACACTGCTTGTTGGAAAATACTTCTCTAGAGGAGCGTGAGAGTGGGACATCTCTACGCCCAGCCCCGGCCCCTGCCAAGGTGGCGAGCTCTGTAGCGGACACTGAGGCAGAACGCACAGCACTGTCTGCAGGCCACAGTCACTGGCACTGCAGGACACTGGGATTTAACACTGAAGAATAGGAAGGGCAGGGCCCAGAAGGGATCAGAGAGACTCTATTACTTCAGGATGAGAAGCAAGGGGAAGATGGGGACTAGAGTGCAAGTGCAAGTGTGGGGGGAGACTAGCAGGAAGACTGCATGGGGCAGAGGAACGCAGCAAGGATGTCTTCAGGCCAAGACAGGCAGGAAATACAGCGCTTGCGTCGACAACCTGATGCCTCTATATATTACTACAAAACTCATTTACTTGACTATTAATGGACTCGGGTTTTTCTTAGCCTAATACCACCTGTGAAAACAGGGTTCAGGGGGTGATAACAAGAAGCCGCGCCTCAGGTTTCACCTGAAGAAGACTGGGCTGTGCTGTGGCCAGGGGCCAGGTCCTCAAGCAGGCTCATCTCTCTCTTCTCCCCACCCTGACCCTGCTCCCCTCTTCTCCCCTGCCTCTCCTCCTCTCCCCTGCCCCTCCCCCTCCCTCCGTACTTCCCATTTAAACAGTTTGAAAGACGAAGGGTTTAAATCCTCACAGGAGCCCACATTGTAGGGAAGGAGGGATCTGAAGAACCTGGCAGGGCCCGTCTACCCCTCATTCTTGGTCTTTGGCCACCTGGCCAGTGTACTCAGGGAGGGCACATGGTGCTGCTGGGCAGCACAATGTGGGGTGCAGGGTGGAGTCGAGGCCTCAGGAGGGCTGCCGGGTCTCTTCTCTGGGGTGAGACTGAAGGTGGTGAGCTTTTAAAGAGCTTCCCCACTTCGTGTGACTCTCTCATGCTCTAGTTTGGTGAGACCACAGGAATGAAGCTGAAAGCAGGGATCACATATAGGCCATGGGACACCCAGCCCACTGTTCCGTGCGAGGTCACTTCACTGTCAGTGTCTAGATCTCCTAGCTTGGGCCCACTGCAGTGCCTGCAATGCAGTGGGGCAGCTGCTCTGCCTCCCAGTTCTGACTAGGCATGATGCTCACTCGACTCTCCGAGGCTTATTTTCCAGAAGAAAAATAACACCAGCCTCCTCTAAGGCCCCAGTGGGGAGAAAAAAATGTTTGCAAACACCAAGGACATCCGAAGTGAGCTCCAGCATCCTGCCAGGAATCATAGAGTGTTAAGTGCCAGGACTCAGAGCAAAATAGAGGCACGGATATCATCCTTACCACTTGCTTTAAATTATGTTTTTCTGTTGCTGTAACAGAGTACCTGAAACTAGGTGATCTATAAGGAATAGAGTTTCATTTTCACTCATGGTTTTCGAGGCTGGCAGGTCAAAAGCATGGCACCAATATCTGCTTAGCTTCTGATAAAACAGATGCAGTTTTAACTCACTGCAGAAAGCAGAAGTAAGTATGTATAAAAGAGAAAAGGGAGCCAACCTTAGATAGCTAACTATTCTGGAGAGAAAGTTACTAATCCACTCCTGTGGGTTCCACTCAATGACCCAAACACTTCCCTGTAGGCTTCCCTTCCCTACTCTAATGCGTGGGGAACCAAGCCACAGTACAAGTTTTGGTGGAGATAAGCCATAAAAACCACAGTAACCTCTGAGGAAGCTTAAGCTATTTCTCTTGGTATCCTCCCCCGAAGAGCTAAAGACACCATATTATAGTGGCACGTGCGTACTCATGCTTGTAACTGCACAGTTCATAATACATAAATATTGGTAGCAGCCTCTATGTCCATCAACAGAAGATTTGATAAAGAAAATATGGAATTTTTCCACACTGGAAGTACTACTCTGGCATAAGGATAAACTTCAGTCATCTGTAGAGAAATGGATGCACCATGTGACCGTAATGTTAAGTGAAATAAATCAGGCACATAAGCTTAAATATCACCATCAATATTCTATTATTTTCTTTTATGAGAAACCAAAACTATAAGTAAAGTGCTAAATAAAGGTAGCTAATAGGAAGTGGGAAGATGACTCTTTCTCAAAGTGGAAGAAGAGGGGGAGAGAGAGGAGGGGAAGGGGGTAAAGAAAGGAATTAAGGGATGCTATGTATGTGCGCCAACTCTACATGAGGAATGTAATCAATATGTAATGCAAACATACACTAACAAAAAAAAACTGGAAAAAAAGGAACTTAATCTTCTTGACAGCTTTTCTCAGCTTATGCAAAAGTGTATTCTCAAGAGGTAACTAGGAAGGGTCCTTGGTGACTCAAACAGTGAGATGAAATTCCAGCTCTACGCATCTCCAAATACTGCCAGGATGCTGGCACACACTGCACTCTCGGGGGCCTCAAAGTCTCTCTGAGATCTGGGTTCTGAGTCCCTCCCATGGCAGCCTCTGGGGATGACCTAGGTAGTGTTACTCACCCTGTGGATCTTGGGGGAGACCCAGGATTCATTAGTGATTTGGGGGCATAGCCAGGCTTAAATGACAACATCTTTGTTTATTCAACGAACATGTGCTGGGCACCTGGTATCATCTGGGCAGTGAGTGCGGCCAGGGAATACCAAGATGAATGCAGGAAATTAGGCACGGTAAACAGAAATTGCGATACTGCATGGTGAGGCAATAAAGGTGAACACAGAAGGCTGCTGTACACCATTCTTAATAAAACTTTAAAACACAATATACCTTTTAAGCACATCCTCAGCAGACTCCCTTGTGAGATACTGTTCCATTAGCATTTGTTTTGAGGCTTTGTGATTGGCTCAGTGGAGCCATGGAAAGCCTGGAGTCATGGATGGTAATGTCAGTTGTGTTTCCATATCAAGACACAGGAAATGTTTTCCATTTCCTGAGTGGTTTCCTAAACTGATATCATAGAAAAGTCACCACAAAGGTTTTCAAAATATCCCCAAACAGTAAACAGATTTTGGTTAGGAAATGCCCTCAGCATCTCTGACTGTCACATGCTGCCCAGGCAGGCTCTCGTTCCTTCCCCCAGTGAAAGCTCTAGTCACCAGGCCAGAATTCATAGCTTAGCTTCTTGGAAGACAGCAGTTGATAGATATATTTGAGGAATGGGTTTCCAGGAAGAAAGCTGTCTTTTGTCACAGAATTCTCACCACTCTGTTAAAGTTCAAGAGTCTGTTCAAGTCCTGTCACCAGAGACATGTTTTTCAGCCCGGCATCATGGCCTTGAGTCTGGTTTCTACTTTCCCAGCTCCCCTACCATTCACAATAGGGGACCTCATGAGAATCAAACACTGACTACCACTGGGCATTGCATTTAGTGTTTGGGCGCAACAGCACTCACACAGCTTCAAAGGTCTCTCTCCCACCTCTAAAATCAGGAAGTAGGGACTGGCTTTGGGAAGATAAAGCCTTGCCCAAAGTGACACGACTGATGACAGAGTCACACTGGGCCTATCCTCGCTAGGAAGAACACAAAGTTGCTCAGAATTCTTCTATCCATTATCAGCTTACACATTCAGTGCTCCCCACCACTAGTCTCTGGCTCTCTCTTTCTAATGCAGTATGTGAGGGCCTCTAACTTTCTCCTACAAAGCTATTCCAACCCCTAAGGAGCATCCTGTTCTGCTGCTACCCCACCTTCATGCCTGCCTTTATGGCTCAGATTGAGTGCAGTCTGTTTCTGAGTCTTGATTTTTGGCTTCAGAAAAAGCACCCTATACAGCATTTCCCCTCTCAGGGAACGCATTCAGCCTCATTGCTTCCAAGCAATGTCTGGTGTGGCTCATTCTTCCCATTAGAATCTACTACTCCTTAAATATTTTCTGTGGGTTAGTGCCTTTTATCTGACATCACTTAAGTTGAGCAATTGGGTCACACCTTCATCCTGCTTCTACCTAACACATGTCAGACATCAGTAAGCACTTGATGTGCTAATACGCTGATAATGCTTTGTTTTTCTTATTGATTCTGGATGAAGTAGACTGATCAATGCAAAGAAGCTGACAAGGAAGATCATCAAAATGCAGCACTCTTGAAAATGCTGGGCTTTATTCTTTCTTCAGTGCCTTCGATGCCTGGGGTCTCCTGAACGAATAGATTCCTTTCTTCACTGAGTATTTACAGTGTAGCCCTGAGACAGTACCTTCCTAAAGAATTCAGGGTTTGATCACAGACTCTAAGGACTGAACTAGGGAAGGGGGACCTTCAGGTGCTCAAGCAGGAGACTCAGAAGTCACAGTATTCAAGGACAAATCAGAACGTTGGCTAAGAAGGGAAGCCAAAGGTTAAACTTGAATGAGCAGAAGAACAAGTTGATCTCTGGAGGTTTGCCCACAGCAACACAAGTCCCAGGTCAGAATCTCAAGTGATCTAAACAAGTGAAACATAAGAGGAAGAACAGTGAGCTGAGACTAGAGCTCAGCCAGCTCAGTTTCTTGCATTCTGGTGGTGACCTACACAAAGAAGCCCGAAGCTGAGAGGAAGCTGGGACATAGACTAACGGGGGAATGGGACAAGTCCACAAAATCCTGTTTGCATGTTTTGCCTCATCCATCTTACTGCAAGCTGTGAAGCCTCTTCCAAGAGAGCTAAGGGAGAAGGTCAGGGGAGACGCATGATATCACAACAGCCACTGTACAGCACAAGTCATCAAGAATTGAGTGTCTCCCAGGAGTGGCAGTGGTATGGAGGGACTCTGGGTCAGGGAGAGCGATGGGAGAAAACAAAGGTGGTGCTGAGAGCTGCCATGCAGAGCTACGGAGAGCAGGGTCGCTTTGTTTCCCGGCCGTTCTAATTCGGTGAAGGTCAGCTCAAATGACCTTAAATGTCAGTGCAAACTTGGTACCCATAAATATGGAATCAGGTGGAGGTAGGAGACTGAGGCTCAACTGAATTGTAGATTGAAAATCTAAAGCTTGCAGAAAAAATACTTCCTCTAACAAGTTATGGTGTGTCCAGGTGTCACATAAAACTCAACTTTGATTTATATGTTCTACACCAGGAATAAAGGAGACTCTGGATTACAAACTGTGTCTGGAACTCATTGTCTGGCCATTATCAGAACAAATTCCATTCTCAGATAATGGACATCTGTTAAATCTTGCACTGTTAATAGAAAACGTTGCCTGTGGGATGGAGGTTTTTATGATAGTACAACTCTTTTGTGATAAAAGTGTTCTAAATCTTATTTTAACCAAGTGATTGTGTTTGCATCTTGGTTTTCTAAGGAGGAAAAGAATAATGAGCCACAAAAGAATCCAACATGCTAGAGACGTCATAGCATATTGAAAAGAAACTCCTGCCACCAGCCTTTGAGCCAACTCACAGAAATGAGCAGCTCCAAACTCCCAAAGTACCATTTTTTATCCAGGATTATGACATCCATAGGACCTCATAATGGCCCAATTCTTAGCTCATGGTTCCATGGTCCTTGCAATTTGCACTTTAACTGTGCCAACATTTTGGAGAATCCCAAATGTTTCAGACACTACCATATCCCTCTGCCTTTTTACACATTGCTTCTTTTCCCCAAAACTCCTCCACATGCTACAAACAACTTATTTTCACTGGTTAAATCAAAGTTCACCTCTCTAAGAAGTCTTCAGAGTTACACTTCTCTTATCTCACCCTGGGTTATGTGTCCTTGGGGGGATTCCATAGAACCTAATGATTATCTCCGTACCAGCCTTAATTTTACCAGGTAGGTATGCTCACACAGGAGGTCTGTCTTATTTACTTTTCTTTATAAACAATCACCTATCTCACAGATGGCAGATGCATGAAGTGATGGATGGATGGCTTGATGAATGGATGAGTAAAAGAATGGAGTCATCCAAAGAAAAAGATGCTGGGATAGATGCTAGAAGGCAGAAACTTGACCCTTTCAATTCAGGATCCTGAGAAATACCTACTGAGGCACAGAGTCTTAGAAATTTACCTAGAATATTAAAAATATAAATTTAATGTGAAGAATGGCTACGATTTCTATCTTAACCTTTAATCAGCTCACTTGCCTGATTCTGCACGTACATCTCTATCTGGACCCTGTCCTAACCTCAACAACCTGCCTGTCATGTATTGAGGAAACAATCTGAGATTAGCATCTTCTAACTTCCATCCTTAAGCCCCACAAAGGCAAAATATACACATCGCAACTCCGTTCTTTTTGGTTTTAAGACACTGAGTCCTGATCCAAAACTGCATCCTAAATCCTGTTTCAGACATTAGCAATGATTCTCTTCTCTCCATTTAGAAATTCTTCTCCAGCTAGCCATGGTGGCACACTCCTGTAACCCCAGTACTGTGGAGGCTGAGGCAGGAGGACTGTTGTGAGTTCGAGGCCAGCCTGGGCTATAAGACGAGTTTAAGGTCAGCCTGAAACACTGTCTCAAAAAGACAAAAAATAAATAAATAAAAATTCTTCTCCAGAAGACAAAATGTGTTTTTTTGTTTTGTTTTGTTTTGATTTGACACAGGGTCTCACAATATAGTTCAGGCTGGCCTTGAACTCGCTGTGTAGCCTCAGCTGGTCTCAAACACATAGCAATCCCTGTGCCTCAGTCTCCCGAGTGCTTCTATAAGAGAAAAGCACCCTCCCACACCCCAGTGAAGACAAAAGATCTTCCAAACATCTTTTCTAGATTTAAATTCAGGTTGTACGATTTATAATCTGAGTAATTTCAGGCAATATATCCCATTCTTCTTAACTTCGGTGTTCTTAGTTGTAAAATTGGGATGATCACAGTGCCAATATAAAAAGGACGTTATAAGGAATAAATGAGACAATGAGTTAGAAACTCTTAGATCTGCACATCATACACAGTGATTACTTCCACAGGGCACCAGGATCTGTCAAAGGCAGCACTGAAATAACAAGAATGAGAGCAATACCTGAAGGCGAGGCAGTGGGAGCAGCCCTGGCTGTGACATACTGAGAAAGCACAGATCAAAACCACAGGATGTAAGAGACATAGTGGTGCCCCAGGAAAGGTGTAGAAGACATCTTAAGAAGGTTTATAAACACTTAGAAAATAAAGAAACAGATTGCAAGATGGCCAACTGAGTGGCGGCACAATAAGAGAGCCTCTCTGAGAAAAAAATAAAAATAAAAACAACTCAGACGCTGGAATCTGGCAACATGGAGAAAGCCAGACAAAAGGAGAGGAATTCTCACGACCCAGGAAGAAACTGAGGAAAATGAAAAAGAAAAAAAAAAGAAAAGAAAGAAAGAAGAAGAAGAAGCGTGGATGCAGGTCTGGAGCTGGGCAAGCCCCAGGTCTCTGTACCAGCACACCTTAGAGTCAAGGGACTCCTGATCCAGCTGAGATCGTGGCCCTGCCGAGAGCAGGGGTTGGTGAGCTCCAGATCCTCAGCTGGGGGAGGTGCTGAGACAGGGAGTGGAAACAGCCAGTTGAGCTGTGTGAACTTTGGTGCGTGGTGGGAACTGGATTCACCAGATCGGGAGGACAGGATGGGTGACATTTTGGAGTTGGGCAGGGCCGGCTTGAATCAAAACCCAAGGCAGTGTCTGCTGATGACTCCTAGTCCAAAGCAGATTGGTGGGATCTGCTCGGGCTGGGCCAGGCCCCTGGTTGAAACCGAATAGCTGGGGATGAGGCTTTACTGGGCCAGTGGCATCCCCAGGGAACACACAAACCTGTTGAAGCATAAACTGGTTGACTGGCATAGAGGGAGGAGCCAGCTCTCAGCATGCAACTTGAAGATCTGCATTGGACTTGGGGGCAGTACTTCCCTAGCAAGTGCACTGCAGAAAAACTGTAAGCAATACGAAAGGCCCAGAGACCTCCACCACCCACCTGTCTGGAGGGGGCCGGAAACATGACAAGACAGAGAAAGAGAAAAAGGTCCCCAACTGTGGAACCAGGGAAAGTGAGTCCAATAGAGGTAAATGCAGAGGAGGTTGAGAGCAGCAAACCTGTAATGTCAGAGACAGCCTCATCAGAAATAAAGAAATACATCCGTGACCTCATCGTCGAATTTAAATCTGAAATTCTAACTCAGGTGAAGCAAGATATAAGAAGATTAATAAAAGAAATCCTGGGTAATCCTCAAGTAGACACAAATGAAAGAACAGAGGAACCCAGAGAAAGGAGAGAAGCCTTTGATGAAGAATATAAACAAAACCTAGAATATATGAAACAGATCCAAAGAGAATATCAGGAAATTAAAAACTCCATTGAAACCTGGCAAAACCTTTTAACAGGAACTAAAGACAAACTTTCAAAACTTGAAGATAGATTTGCAAAGTATGACTGTAAAAGGAAGGATCTCTTAAAAATAACAAGGAACCAGGAAGCAACGACACAAAGGCTAGAAGATGACACGAGGATTTATAACCTAAGAATAAAATATGTGAATGAAAATGCAGCAACAAATACAAATGAAATAAAAAGTCTATTCACAGAAATAATTAAGGAAAACTTCCCAAACATAGGTAACGGAAGTGAAGTTCAGATAAATGAGGCATACAGAACTCTAGCCAGCTACAACCAAAACAGATCTACACCCAGACATATAATAATCAGGCTCTCAGAAATCCATCACAAGAACAGAATATTAGAAGCGGTCAGAGAAAAGAAACAGATTACCTATAAAAGAAAACTCATCAAAATCACAGCAGACTTCTCAATGCAAACCATCAAATCAAGAAGAGCTTGGAGTGAAATATTACAAGCCCTGACAGAAAATAACCTCCAACCCAGAATGATGAACCCTGCAAAACTGTCTCTCAAAATTAATGGAGAGACAAGATATTTCCACAACAAAGAGGAACTGGGGGAGTTTGTGACCACCAATCCAACCCTGCAAAGAATACTGAAGGACATTCTAGAAAGAGAGAAGAAAATCACCAGGGTTCCAGGAATAATGGCAGAAAAGCCTCAAAGAAAGGGGCAGAGAGTAGAATGAAGGAGAAAAGTAAACAAACAACGACAGAAAAATAGCATGGCAGAGATACAACAGAGAGATTGGTTATATCACTGTTTTATCTTGACTGATTTTATTTGAATTTCATATGCTTGAGAGTGTCGAGTCTGAGAATAGGGGCAACTACTCTGAAGATGACAGGATTCAATAGGATACCCATTCTGGTTTGATTTTTAACTGCCTTTGAAGTCCTATAATGTCTCCAATGTTTTGATTTTATTAATAGTGCAATGCAATGCTAAGTTTATACTATATTTGATGATATAGACAATTTTATTGAAAATAACAAGAGACATCACAGTGACTACCGTAGATCACCTAGTGTTGTGTTTTTGTATGTTCTTTTCATTTTGTGTTTCTCTAGGAATTTGTATTGTATTGACTTGTTTTGATTTGTTCCTCTAATACAGAAAGGCTAGGTATAGGTGTAGAGACTTATACATGTGTAGAACTTCTAAGTAGTTTACGAGAATGGATTATAGTTATTGTAAAAAAAAAAAAAGGAAAAGAGAGTATTCTAAAGGATATAACAGCATGTATGTTTGAGTGTGTGGAATTAATAACCATGTTGCTGAAGTTTTAGTTGGATGGATGAACAAAACTGAGTGCAGTCTCACTGTTTGGATGTCCACTTTGTGAGTTTCACTTTTGTAACTTGAACAACTGCACCTAAGAGAAAAGTATGTAATTATCAACTAGTAATTTCTTACTGGTTACTATTTTTGTTTTTTTTTTTTTTTGCTTTGTTTTGTTTTTGAGATTTTGTATTGTTTCTACCCTCTTTCTGTTTCAAAATTTTTTCTTTAAATAAAAAAATTTTAAAAAAAGGAAAATAAAGAAACAGGCCATAGGAACAAAAATAAACTTAATAATAGCAAGTATTCCAGATGAACTTTAATTCCTTCATTGGGTAAGAAGCCAGAGACATCATATATTAACATTTACAATAACAGCAAATATTTATGTTACATATGTTATCTGCCAGATAGTATAAACTTCATATATATAGATAGAGATAGATATGGATATAAGTATGGCTATGATATGGATCGATATAGTTACAGGTACAGATATGGTGATTCAATATATGCAAAATAATCTCATGTGGTATATGCCATCAATATCCTCAATCTATAGATGAAGTATATGAGGCATATAAAGGGTTGAAGAAACTTGTCTGAACCCACTGTAGAAGTATGAGTGCCAGGATTTGAAATGAGGAAGTCCAGTTCCAAAGCCTGTGTTCCACGCACTATAGTAAGCATGCTAGCACTCTGCTATTCCATTGTTTTTTGGAGGTTTTTGGGTACCAGGGATTGAACTCACAACCTCACACTTGCCAGGCAGGCACTTATGCATGCCACTGAGCTAAATCCCTGGCCCTTACTATTCCATTTCTATTGCAGACCTTGCTAATCCAACATCTAGTGTCACTAAATGATGATAAAACTTTAACATTTTTCTTAAGCTACAACTTAAGAGGGATCACATTAAACCTGTTGGCATTGTCACACCGGAGGAAATTTCTTTGCTATTACTATCATTGACATAATATGTCTACATGATCATAAGATAGTGATGTTTTACTATTAAATTTTTACAAATTAGTCCCAAATAGATGTGTGGCATATTGAACATAAGAGCCTGAAATTTTCATACTTCTCAGTAATAAGTCAATGCTCATGCAGGAGTCTCCAGGAGGAGTTGCCATAACTGGTCTGAACTTTAGGATTCGCAGAAAGAGCTAAAGCGTAGGATCTGGTGATTACACAACTGTGTCATGCAGGAGATTTTCATTTCTACTTTTAAGACTACATAGTTCTAGAAATCTTCAGGAGCTGTTTTGGTCTGTAGATATTCTTACCGACTCTGCATTTTCCCAGGTCTTGGAAGATCCTGGGAAAGACAATGAAAGGAGGAGCCCAGGAGGCGGCAGATCCCTGGATCAGGATGTTGAGGGCAGTTGTGAGGCTCACCCAATAACCTCAAGCACCTTTCCCCAGATAATCAGCTGTGTCTGCTCTCTGAGCATGGCAAATTGCCTGCAGAGAATCTGGATTCTTATGAAAGGTATCCATAGCCCAGTGGGCCCCTCTCTGCTTCTAGGTGAGGGTGGGACTTCTAGGGGGATAAGACTATAAGCAGAAGACTTGGAAAAATATATCTGGTGTCATCAAATATCTGCATATACTACAGCCTGCCTATCTAGATATGGTGAGAAAAGTAAGTGAGTCTAAGCCTGGTCAATAAAAGTGCCAGTGTGAGACAGAGAAGCTTTCTGTTTGCTGGCAGGAAAGGCTCCTTGTCCAAACAGGGAAACAAAACGTTCCCATCCACCATTTTTCTTTCTCTGCAACATTGCAATAGCAATGACACTCATCTGTTTGTTGAGTTCTTTCCTAAGGTGGAACTGAGATGCTCATGGAGACCTTGGATGAATAACGCATACATCTGCAAACAAATTCAACCCTCAATTAAATGTATCAGTGGCGGAAATCTGCAAGAATACAAAATATTTAACAATGCTAGAAAAGTTCTTTTTCTCTGTAAATGTTAGAGGTAAGTGATGGGAGATTCAGACACACACACACACACACACACACACACGTCACAGAGTCTTGACATAAACACTTTGTGTGTACACAGCATATATATCCATATACGCTAACTTGCACACATACCCATGCTCACTCAATCATAGGCACATTAGTTAAGTTCTGATTCAAAGAGTGAGTGGTATTCCTTAGGAGGGTATTGCATTCCTTGTCACTGGAAGTGAGTAAGCAGGAATAGAAAATACTTGCTGCAGATACTGGAAAATGGATTCAACTTTCTGCTCAGATAAATGCCTTTAGGCTCCCTCAAACTCTTAGTATTTGTGGTTTCAGAATTTGTTCAGCAAATAGGTTGCACCCTACATCAGTCTTGCACTATGCAGTACATCCAAGCTCCTTCAAATGTTGTCTCCTTACATGTGTAAATTGAGTAAAACAACTATTAAAAACAACAAGATTCTGTTTTGGTTGTCTGTCGGCTTGGCTCCTAACAGACCCTTGGCTACTGTAGGAAATTAAATTTTGTCAGTAAGTTGTAATATATATGAGTACACATTTATCTATATATAGCCTTACTCTTTACCTTTGCAATACCCCAGAGATATTACAGAATTTATCAGAGCTCACATGACTGGTTAAAGGTTTTGGTGAATACAAAAATAGCTCCTTATTTTCTGACCAATGCTCTGTCCATTCCTTTGGGTGGGTAAGGAAGAACACTATATGCATTTATTTAATACAGTCACCTCAACCCTGAACTCACATATGTGCCTCTCTGCCTTTCAATCAACAGCATGGGGCACTAATGCTGTAAGCATGCACTGGTGCCTCTCAGGTGAGCAGATGAGAGATGCATATGCAGAAAGACAAAGGTAATGCTGCTACGCTGGTTCACCAAAATGTGACCTCCACCTCTGGCTTCTAGGACCATGGGATATCTACATTCACAGATCAAGCAAACTTATTCCTTGTTTTTGGTAAGAACTTTCTAAAAGCAGTGAAGAATGGATCTTACTGATCTCTAGTCTATGTTTCACATCAAAAATATAAGTATCAAGAGTCCAGCTTTGACGCTTACTGAATGGAAGCCAAATATCAAAGTTAACTGTTTTTTTTTTAAAGAAATGAAGTGAAAAAGATTGCTGAGCTAAGGGTACATGGTATAAATATTCTCACTCCCATAGAATGCCAGTGGCTGTGATCTGCCCACAGATGTCTAGTAGGCCAGGTATCACTGTGCATAGGGACACCCACAGTATAACAGGTCTACAAGCCTAAGAGTCTGGCCCTTAGACTTGCTGGCACAGGTCCTTCAGTTTTCCATCACAAGTTCCTCAGCCTCCTGGTGCAACCTTGCATGGAGCATTGCTGCGGGGTCTAGGTCTTTGGCTGGACTTGCATGCGAGTTTGCTGTGGGATCCAGGCTCTTGGCTGGATCCCTCAGATCTCTAGACCACTGATCTAGATCTCTTACAGTCTTCTGTATTTGACTCTGTGGGAAAATACTATCAGCTACTCTTATAAATTTCTGTTCTTCTGTAAAACGCAGCCTAAACAATGCCACAATAGCTTATAAAAAGGACCTTATATATTGCCCATCAATCACGAGGAAGTTAATATTTCAACTAAGATCTTCCAGAGTTTAATATTTCAAGGGAAGGGAGAGATTCATCTAGGAAAAGGAAACAGCATGTATAAAGAGTCTGATATAGAAGGGAGGATATTGTCCATGACTTCACCCATTTGCAAAATGCAACTTTCTCCCTGTTCTGGGATATCAAGATCTGTGCTCGTCACTGAGACACAGATTAAGAATATATAAAAGACACTCCTGAGCTCATTGCAGTTATGGACTGTGCCCAATCTGTCCCCATTCCTCAGCACCCATATCTCCTGGCAGAGGTAAAGCCTCAGAATGAGCAACAGTAGGAAGCTATGGTGGATCATGGGAAGATGCGCAGAATGAAGTGGCAGGCAAGAGCAGCAAGGTCCCTCCAGAAAGAGGACAGCAGCAGATAAGGACTCAAGGGCAACCATATGAGTAGGGTGTGAGAGGAGCTAG
This sequence comes from Hydrochoerus hydrochaeris, assembly GCA_004027455.1. Classification (NCBI taxonomy): domain Eukaryota; kingdom Metazoa; phylum Chordata; class Mammalia; order Rodentia; family Hydrochaeridae; genus Hydrochoerus; species Hydrochoerus hydrochaeris. The sequence continues at coordinate 123,527 of PVLA01000245.1, read as the reverse complement.
AAATCAACTCATCTACCTGAGAAGGGTGTGTTAGAGGCTTATGGATAGAAACAGGGGCTGCGGTTTAAAGGTTATAAAATCCAGGGTGGACCCGAGTCATTCTGAGCCCAGAGATGAGGTATAATGGAGACACACCCATTTCAAAGATGCACTTGGAAGCCTCTTTTCCCTGTCACATGCAATGCAAAGAGCAGAAGACCTGCCCTGGAGTTTCTCCATAGGTAAGCTCCCGTCTCAGAAGCAAGACGCGTGCCCATCACCCCCCTGCCAGCAACCCCGGCGCAGCACACAGCCCTCTGAGGTCAAGGAAAAAGAGAGATGGCAAAGGATAATACCAGCCATTGGAGAAGCGCCTAGAGCAGTCCAATAACTTTGGAAGAAGAATTGCAGAACAGAGCAGAATGGATTATATTCCTGCAAAACTCTCCTGCCTTAGGGCACAGAGCAATACTCAGGATAGTTGTGCCGCCTCTCCTTGGACATCCACCTGCTGTGAATCAGGATCTCTCCTTGTTGCTCTCCTGCTGCTCTGTATAGGTGAATTATACACTCCTAATAGGCCTGTGTTCTCCAAACAGCGGGGAAGAAGTGCCCTGCTTAACATTAACTCTAGGTGGTGTAGGGTGGTGAGTAATGAAGGGGTTACAATTACTCAAATGAATAAGGCAATAGATAGTTATACCTGCATTTTATATAAACATAAAAACAAATAAGTAAGCTAGAACCAGAGGGGTTTAGCAACTTGCTGAAGGTCAAACAGCTATTAAGTTGCAGATCTGATAATTTAATCCCTAGCTCTCTATCGTCTCCAGAGTCAAATGTAAGCTAAATTCAGTCAATCAGAATAAGCAAGATTTATTCCACTTTAGCCACAGGCTTTAGGTAGTTCAGGAGATAGTGTGATATCAGGGCGCAGCCTAGAAAAGGAAAGGAGGAGAAAAGTGAGTAAAAGCAGAGGGAGAATGAGGAAGGTGAGGAATTTGAGAGTGTAACCTACCAGCCTGGGGCTGCAGTACAGAAATCTAGCAATTTCCTCTCCTGATTCTCCACTGAATAAAATAAAATCTCTCTGCCTCATGTCACAGTTTGCATTTTCAACCTGGTTCACGGAGAAAGCATTGACAGGTAATCTTTATCCATTTCAAGTGTTTAACTTTTCACATAGAATACTAATGACAAATATGCAAAAGAGAATAAATATCAATTTTGGCACTATGGAATTAGTCTTTCAACACAAAAGAAGGAGTGAAACTTCTCAACATTTTCAATACTTTCATACTCTCCTTTATTGTTCATTTTTTATAGTGTCTTGACATTTGTGAGGGTTTTGCCTTAAGGAGGGGAGAAACTGTCAAATTCCACTATAGTACAAAATGAGCGTCTGTTTTCTTGTGATGATCCATTGCTTTCTCATGTATATTTACTTTATGTTCTATTATCATCAACAGAAGCATCTTCCTGTCATTTAGAGGCCCATTCTCTACAAAGAGATGGTGAATCTGTCCTTCTTCAAAGTCAACTGTGCATACTGTAGAGTTGAAGATGCCAGGAAGCCAGCGGGTCATAGTCTCTGTCTCAGTGATTCACCTCCACACAGTCTTTTCAACGTCTCTGAATCAAATTTGTGTCTGAGGAGACTCGCCTCATGTTATCTTTCTTTAGTACCCTTGCAGAGGTGAGGAAAAGGAGAACAGAGAGTTAAGTATCCCATAGATGAAAGGGGTAAAAGGAGGAATGAAGTCACCACCCTTATGTCCTTATTCTTGTGACACAGTGTGCTTGTCTCATTCTTGAGGCAAAGCATGGATGCTGCCTACAGTGTGATCTTACAGAGTTCAGAGGGCAAGGACTGATTAGGGCAAAGGTGTCTAGGGTTGCCCGTAATCATGGAGTCCTCCCCGGTGAAAGAAACACAGACACAGCCAAAAAACTCCAGCCCGGAAAGTCTGTGAAGTGGCAGCACCATGGACAGAGCACAAATACCAGAGAGAAGTGGTGGATCCTCAGAGACTGACTACAGGTATTAGTCCTGGTGTCGAGAGACTCATAGACCTGAAGAAGCAAGTTGAGTTGCAATGATCATGAGTCCAAACAAGACCTTGAAAAATAAGCCCACTGGGGCTCAAAAGAAAACCTGAGGGGCTGGACATCTGGGTGCTACCTTCCCACATTCATTCAGATTCCTGAAGGAATCTACTATATGGCAGTGACCCCTAGGAAGGTTCTGAAGACTCTGAGATGAAGTGCACACAGTTCTGCAATGTTGGAATTTACCTAAAGACCTAAGTAACCTATAAACATAGTAGAATGAATTTCATGGGTTTAGGGTTAGGGTTAGAGTTAGAGGCAAATGCAGTCACATCCTAAAGGAAGGGCTCTCACTTCCAGTGTCCCCTCTGCACCATGATGCAGGTTCCAGTGTCCCCTCTGCACCATGATGCAGGTTCCAGTGTCCCCTCTGCACCATGATGCAATAGCAAGATCATGAGACTGGAGTGTGAACGCTAATTCACTCTTGTTGTGCAACTTGGGTCTACATATAACATTTTGGTTATATCAATGAAGAGAAAACCAGCCACTGGCAGTGAACTGCTAAGGAGGGAAAACATGTAGGATAAATCGAAGGGCAGAAATCCAGAGTGAGCTGTGGATGCCCAAGAGGATATCAGATTTACAATCTGTTTTAAGCATCGTCTGTAGTTGATCAAAATGCCTTTTTTGCTCAAATTTGTTTCTAGTAAGTTCTAGAAGTTCTGTAAGATATGGACAAAATGCCTTACATCTTTAAATTATGAAAACCATGTGTTCAATGTCACATTTGCCTCAAAGGTGGTATAGGTTCATTTTTATTTTTCTGCCCAATAATCAAACTTGTATTCACTGGACCACCTACTAAGTAAAACATGAAGTCAATAGATTATCAGAATTTCTTTCCAGCTCTCAGAAAAGTTTCCAGAAATTTGTTTGTGACAAAAATAAATAAGCAACGTAGATTTGCATTTTCTTCTCCATTCACCTTAGTATTCTTTTCTACAGGTAAAATAATATATGTTCCTACATCTGTTTGGATATTCCTGGATCAGGTCACCTTCTGGAATAACTTTTTGTCTCTCATAGAGAATTAACTTATCCCTTAAAATGCTGATACAGATGTGATTATTTTTATGCACCAGACTGAAAGGTTACATGTAAACACAATTCTATCTTGGCCTTTGATCTGGGTGATTAGAGTAGGGTGTAACATGCTAAGATAATGATGGCATCCAAAATCCACAAGCATGATTTGATGAGGAGCTGGCTTTTACCAGGCACCATGTTCAAAACATTTATGGATATGAATGATGCTTTTGGGTCTCATAACAACTCTGGCTTGAGAGAACCTATTTCACAGATAAAGAAATTAGCTAATGGTCATGCAACTGGTAACAGGGCAAACATAGGATTCAATAACAAGGCAAACATAGGATTCAATAACAAGTCTTTCTGACATAAAAAGTAAATTATACTCTACCCACTAGCATTCCCAAGAGCTCCTCTTTACAAATATATACTCATTTTTTCAGTCTTCATTTTCGAAGACTATGAAAACTCCAGAATTAACCAACATGACATTTGACTCCCCCTCCCCCTTTTTTCCAACTTAGGAACTGAAAAGGATCAAGTTCAAAACCAGTTAGATAAAAACCATCCCAAATATAAATGACTGCATTTATTATCACAACTCTGTTAATACTATTGATTTTCTCCTGCATCACTTCCCTTTTCTTGGCTGTCTTTATAGGCCACTAGCAGCAGGAAAGCTACCATTAACCCTACAACAGCTCTAATAGATCACTCTGCTGTCACTCTTGTCCTGCTTGGTGTGTGAGCATAGCAATTCCTGGCTGTGGCACAGTTTTCCACCTACCAGTCATGGAGGCCTCCTCCTGGAGACAAATGCTTACTACACGAGGCTCCCTAGACAGGCTGCTGTCAGTTTTGCACTCCCTGACTAAAGTCACCTTAATTCTGGGATGTACCCAGAAGTATATCACACTTTGGTTTCATGTTAGCAAAAATATGTCTCAGTTCTGCACCAACTGTCTCCCCTAAGCCAAAGAGACCAGATAGTGTGTATTGGGAAGCTCTAGGTTCTGGTTTCCAATTTAATCAATCAACTGGTTAATTCAATGCTTCCATGTTTACCACCTTGTTGAAGAGGTCTGCAAGCCCAGCTGCAAAGTTAAGAATTAGAGCTGATCATAGGGGAGCTGCTGCTCTAACACTGATCTGAAACAGGATGGAGTAAGGCCTGGGGGTGTAGCTCAGGGGAGAGAGAGCACATGCCACTTATGTGCATGGCCCTAGGTTTGATTTCTCATACCAGGGGGCAAAAAACAAAATGGGATTGGGGATGTTCTTTAAGTCCAGAGGCTATAGCTAAAGCAGACTGGAGAAACTCCTAAATGCCCCCAGTATACATATAATTCCCTGCTTCCCCTTCCAGTTTTCCCTCCAGCCCACTACCCAAAATTAAGCTTCTCAGTTGACTCTTTGCAGGACCACCAATCCCAGCAACTCCTGACAGTTGATTCCTTTTTCTCCTGTTCCAACCATGACAGGCTGTAGCAATCACAATGAAGTCCGAATTAGATTCCAGAACTTAAATGTAAATTGTCCAGCAGTTCAATTAGCGGAGGAGCAAGTCATTTCAAATGCTATCAGCTACTAGCAGGTGGGCATTTGTTACTCAGTGAAAGGACATAAGAAGAAAGGACTTTTGCAGACAATGAATGGAAGAGCAATCTACGTTTGAGTCCTTTCAAGCTAGAAGTTTAAAGCACTCTGCAAATTAAAAGCAAGCAGACAAAACCCCTGCCATTGCAGACATGATGAAGACATCAGTCTCACCAGTTAAAAGGAATTAGACACCACTCAAGAGAGTATCTGTCCTTATCTCTTATACTTGCAAATGTCTACAACAGACATTCTGTACCAAGATCAGCAGAAATAACCAGAGCACTGGAAATGCCAATAAAGCTCTTAGACACTACGAAGCCCTTGTCTTAAGGAAGGAGTTTTGAGTAGGTACCAGACAGAAAGACTGGGAATCTTACAATGTGTGTGAGAGTCCTGTGAAAAGAAAACAACCTGTCCAGTGTGGCATGTATGAAATCCAGGTGGGCTGAATGCAGAGGGGTGTTATCTGGGCCAGGAATGAAGAAATAGTCAATCATTAACAGAAAGAGAAGATCCAGTGTAGATCTGGGACCAGGAATCCAACTGTGGACATCACAGTAAACATTGTACCGATATTGAGGGTCTCTTAGGAATCGTCTGCTCATCAGAAGGCATCTTTTGTTTAAATTTGCTTCTAATAAGTTCCATATGCTTCCCATTTGATGAATACAGTGGGGCCTTTCCCACTCACTTTAGAGTGAGTTGTCCTTGTACGTACAGAGTTGAAAGCTGTAATCCAAGCATTAAATTCTGGACAGACAGACTAGGGAAGCCAGTACAGAGCACAAAGCCTGGCAGGTCTGATGGAGGTGGGGGCAGATCATTCCTTGGGCAGAGAGTGTTTGGAGCTTAAGTTCCTCGAGGCAGCAACTGTGGTCTCTATTTTCTTGGTGTTTTCCTCCTTCAAGGTGTCCTGTGTCAAACCGAGGAGGCCACAGAGAGCTATAAAAATCTAGAAAATAATTCACGCTGCATAAGCTAAGTACCAAATAAATCATCCAGGCATTCACTACTGTACAGTTCTTAGGCAGTATCGTGTAACCAGAAGGGTCAGAGGAGACTTCAGAGAGAAACCATGCCTCAAGGGCTGGAAAAATCTCAGCTTGGGAATATGATCGTTGCATATGGAAAACGTGTATTAATAATTATGTTTTTAAAAAGAAAAGCTCAGCTCGTGATAAGGCAGGCACTGACAGTTCAGATCCACACAAGCTCCACGTGAACAGGGATGTTGATCCACTTTGCTCACCACGCACATCTGGAAGAGTGCTTAGCACACAGGCTCTCAATAAATACTTGTTAAATTCATACACAAAGTGGTGCTTACTGAGCTCCTACCAGGCATCAGGTTTTGACATTACAAAGATAAATTAGAATATTTAGCTAAGGTAGCTTCTAGTCCAGTAGAAGAGACAAATGAGGACACAGATGAATTCAATTTAGTAGATTAGGTGAAGTCAGGAAGCTGTGTTCTGGCCATGCACAGCCACCAGGTTGAGAGTATCCTTCCACTCTGGCTTTGTGTCTTTTATCAAAAATAGAAGACACAGAGCCTTCACATTCCTTTATGAATGAGGGCATAAAAGGGGTTAAGGGCTAGTGAAACACTCCTAGGCAATTTGGGTGCAATTAGCTGTAAGGCTGTTTACTCTAGCACTGTTTGTACAGAAAATAATGAAAACAACAACAACAAAGTTATTGGCCAAAAAAAAAGATGGTCCATTCACATCATGAAATACAATGCACCATTAACACAATAATAAAATATGTATTGATGCAGAAATATGTCTCTGATACCATATGCAGATTTTGAAAATGTAAACATCAAAAGAAATGCACATGATGCAATTCATTTTTTGTGTAGATAAGACTTTCTTTATGAAAAGCCTGAAAAAATGTACTCAAGAAAATTAAAGTGATTATCTCCACATGCTGCAATTACAGGAGGATCTCTCTCTCTCTCTCATTCTTGCAAATTAACCATTCTTATCCAGAATGAGCATAAATTATTTTGTATAAGAAAAGTGACATATTAATTAAAATAGCCCCTTCCCTCCATCTACCCCATGCACACTATGAGACAACACAGTGAACTAAACTTCCTTCCTAGTTTATGTGAAGTCTGTGAGGGCCAGTAACCACAAAAAGCCATCTTCCCTAGAGACAGACCTGCTGTTGGATCACTGTCCTCACACTGGCCCCAGCCCTGGGCCATTTGTAGATTGAGCACTAAACTGTCCTATTGAAAAACCTGAAAGAACTGAAACCTGGCAGGTTAGATCCCTAACATTCAGAATACTCGGACTATCTTGTCTCCTTTATTCTTGTAGAACATACCATCATGCTAGTGCAAGCTCAAATGACCTGATTACAAAATGAAAGGCTCCAGAAACCCGAATGTTTATTTATTTTTTATTGATGATCTCTGAAAAGACATGTAGAGGATCAAATTCTCTTTCTGGCTCCCTTGAATAATCTGACAGCAAAGACATCACCTCCAACAGCAGAGAAAGACATGCTGGACACAATGCAGCAATGAAAACCTGCCTGCCAAAGAACGGCCAGAGTCTTGTCTTTTCCCCTTAATATTTCTTTGGAGTGAACCACCCAGATGAGCTGGCTTTATGACATGAATCATCAAGGTGCTACTGTCAACAGTCTACCTATCAGCTAAAGTGTAAGCAGTTGGCCATGGCATACATCAGTGGCTCAAAAGACAGGCCACTAACATCCCAAGGCAGGACCTTCCCTTCAAGTGATTTTTGCATTTCTCTCTCTCTCTCTCTCTCTCTCTCTCTCTCTCTCTCTCTCTCTCTCTCTGTCTCCCTCTGTCTCTGTCTCCCTCTTTCTCTCTGTCTGTCTCCCTCTTTCTCTCTCTGTATCTCTCTCTCCTTCCTGCTTTAACTAGATGTACTGCTTCTTTCTGTGGGTGACCAAAGCAAGAAGAACCAATGATCAGAGTCTGTAGTTTGTCAAGAATCCCCCAGGAATTCTAAGAGGAGGATCTGAATTAGTAAAAATGATCACAAAACAACATAGAAATAAACTTACTGTCTGCCAGGAGATGAGTAGATAAACAATGGTTTACACCTACTCTGGAATATTATTCAGCCTTAAAAGAGAAGAAATTCTCCCATATGTAACATGATAAATATTAACGACATTATGCTAAGTGAAATAACCCTGCCAGAGAACGAATACTTCATGATTCCACTTATGTGAGCTACATTAACTATTCAAACTCATAGAAGCAGAAGGCAGAATGGTGATTACTGGGGTGGAAGGCGGCGGAAATGGAAAGTTCCTAATCAGTGTGTATTCTGGTTGTGTCAGTAATACAAAATGATTAAATTCTAGAGATCTGTTGTGTAACATTGTGCTTATAGTTAAAGAAGTATACTGAATGCAAATATTTATCAACAGAGATGCTCTCATTTTTTTTAATGAGCACAAGGCAGGTACTTGAGGGTCAGAGAAGTCAGTGTCCACATGAATGATGAGAATGTGGGTCCTCCCTGTCTCTCCACCAACTCTGTCATTTTCAGTGACTGAGGAATTGGGGAGGTGCTGGCCTAACGAGCACAAAGCAAGTGTGGTTCAGTGGTGAGTGAGCCCCATGGAAAGCCATGGAAGGTAGGAATCCCTACCAGATCCCACAAGAGCCATAAATGGGCAAAAGGACCCAGATAATTTGAAAGAAGACATAATTTCATGATGTTTCTAAGTTTAGGCTCCAGAAAAAAATGGAGCTAAGTTTCTAGTCCATCTTTGCAACCAAGTATGGTAGGTTTATGACTTTGTAAAAATCATTAACTTCTCTGTATTTCTTCATCTTTAAAATGGGGGCAATAATGGTACCTTCTTTGTAAGGTTGATGTGAGCATTAAAAGAAATTGGTACCATATATATATATATATATATATATATGCTTAGATGCATTGAGTATTATTGACTAATAGTGTTCTTTTTATGCATCTATGAATACAGATTAATGTGCCAATTTGGTTGGGGAGCCAGTACTGATCATCTGGAAACAGGCCTGGATATGGATTATCCCTCATTTCGCCATCCTTAGTCACTTAGTAAGCATCTATGAGCTAGGACAACTCCCCTTCCCACCAGGATGTCAAAGTGCCTTTTGCAAGGGAGGGGAACCTTGGATCAACACCAGGCCAGGGGGCACTGCAGAGCAGGTTGGCTATTCACCATCTCCCTATGGTGACACTAATTCCATGAAGAATTATCTCAAACACTGAAGTACAGAAGAATGAAGATAAAAGTGGATGATAATGGCTCTGAACTGCAGAAGTGAGCAATTTTTCAACAATAAACATTTTGCCTAAGGAAAATCAGATGTCAAGTGGCAGATGGAAAAACAAAGCAAACAGAAGCAAGTGGTACATCTGACCTCTGTTTTTCCTGCCAAGTATTGTGATGTTGGTATATCAAGGGTCAGATACGGTGGGCAGCCGGACAGCAGGACCAGTGAATGGCCTCCAGGAGCAGAGGGCAGGGCCTATGCCTCTCCTGAGCCAGCAGGGAGCAGCTGGCTTTCCATAGGCTGAGTCTGAGTGGGCTGAGTGCAGAGATTTTCAGGCGAGTTCTGCCAACCCCAAGGACCATAAATCACACAAATGGAAAACAAGAGAGAGAAATAAAACCCTTGGCTTCCTGCTAACTGTCAGCCACTTTCTTCTGGCTATAAATAACCACAATTAAACCAAGTGCCCTTTGCACCTCTTGGTATGGAAGTGCATGAAAACAAATGATGTACGGATTAAAATTGCTCTCTACCCAAATCTACTTAACCAAACAAAGCTTAGCTCTTCCAGTTTTAAGGAGGGCTCTAATGCACCTGCCCCACTCTTACCCTTGTCGCATCTCTGGTCTGTTGGAAGAGCTTTATAGGGCCAGGTGAGTTCATGGCACCATGGCAGTGGAGCAGGGCTGTCAATTAAGAATAGCAGAAGGGAGAAGCAGCCCAGCTCTGTCTCTCACGATCTTGTAAGCCCCCAGCAGTCAGCAAGTAATCAAGTGACCTCAGCCTGGATTCAAACCTATGTTGGCCCAGGTCCAACACACAGGTGCATTTTCCACAAGTACACATCATCACTGGTCCAAGAATTGCATCCCACACAGCAAATATGGCTGATTTTGGAGTCGATATTACTTACTTTCTCCCCCTTTCTCTATAATTTAAATTTTCACTTTACTACAGAGTAGTCTACTGGTCAGGAATCTAGACCTTGTTGGTTCTGGATTGCATTGTGGGGATATTTGAGGAGCAAACAGCAAATACTATTTTCCGGAGTGGTCTGGGTGGCTTTCTTACAACCAAGAACTGCTTACAGTTTCAGCACCCAATTGTGTCTTTGTTCACGAGAGTCACTGCACAAGATCAAGTTGACACTGTGACAGTTTGTGGAGACAAAGGTTTTAGAGTAATTTGAAAAGAGAAAAGTGAGAGGGGAAATTGAGTCCTCCGGGTGGAATAAGTAAGTAACTGAAGTTAAACACCCTCTCTGGCAATCTTGTGCTTTGGCTTATTAACAATAAGCATGCCAGGAAATACTCTGGGAAAAATGTTTTTGTTCTCAATTCCAGGGATAATTAGATTAAATACTATTTAATTCACATTTCAGTAAGTCACAATGCTAATTTTATCTTCAAATAAATGTAGTAGCATCACAGAATTATCAGTGACACCTCATTAAAACTGCCTTTTGAAGATTTTGATTAATCATGGATTGGAATATCTTAAACTGGCAAGCAGAGTATAACGCATTAATAGAATTTCAAAGCCCATTTCTATAAATAGTCTTTCCCTTCACTAGTATTACTGAACTAAAACTATATCTTTTATATGCATAATTCAATCTGAATCCCCATCCCACTGTTAACACATTCACCATTTAGCTTCAATGGAACACATCATATATTTTACAAAATTAATATTGTTAACTTGAATTTTATTTGTATTTGTTCATATATAGTTAATGCATTTGCTTTTATTTACAGAATTAGAAGAACTGTAAGTGTGTGAAGCTTATACTTAGTTTAATACTTGTGTATATTAGAGAAATAGCAGAATAAAAATAATTACATCCAAGGGTAATTCTGAGAATTTCTTTTTCCTTTAAATGGAATTGATACATTACTCAGATTTGAGCAACACTGACATAATGAAACCTTACTGGTGTATATGTAAGTTGTTTCCTATAATTTGACTAATAGAGGCAGTATGCAATTAAATGTCTTTTGCAAGCATCTTTCTGCATTGGAGCATGCCTGTAAGATAAATTTCTAAATTTGGTAATGCTACGTCAAACTGTTGATGAATTTACAATGTTCACAAATGCTGTCAAATTGCCCTCCAACAAGATTGCAATTATTCTTTCCAAACTAGGCACAGGATGTCTGAATTCACATACTCATAACACATTTTTCTTTTTAATTTTTCTTTTTATTAATACATGTCGGCAGCGCATAATGATTATATTTATCATGAGGAATTGGTATGCTTTTTACTGTCTGCCAATCTGCTCATCTGACAGGTAGATAAAGATACAGTTGTTTTAGTTTACATTTTAATAAAGAAAAGATTAGACCTTTTAAAAGTATATTTATTCAATATTTTTCAGTTCTTTATAGACTGTGGATGAATTGCTTGTTCTTACCTTTCACTGATTTCATTTTATTACTTTCTTATTGATTTATTGGTACTCTTTGTATATCATGTTTATCAGGGAGATTTTTTTCCTTTTGTCTTTCTGTCTAGCTGCTGTATAGTAAGTTTGCTGGATAAGCTTTAAAATACTGCAATTTTTATTTTTATCTACACTTTTTATAATATCTCTGATTATGATTAAGTATTATACTCATTTATTTAGAAAGCAGTAGAAAAGTATTGAGATTATTTCCTTTTTCGCATATATCAACATAGTTTATTAATCTTTATTTTCATGTGAGTTTTAAATTTGAAATTATCATATACTAGATGTGAATTCTTCTAATATTTAAAACTTTTTATTGATTTTTCTGCTGCATTTGGACTTTTATACTATCATACTATATTATACCATTTTCCTATGCCAATAGCAAACCAATATAAGTACTCAAATTTGGTGACGCTAATTTGCCCACATCAATGTTTTCTCATGTTTTCACAGATATTTTCATGGGTTTAATCTTTTGGATTAGAAGTCCATAAATTTTCCCTTAAGAGAGAGATAGTAAATACTTTAGACTTTTTGTGACCTCCATAGTAAGTAACTACTGTACAAAAGCAGCTACAGACCATATGTAAATAAATGTGACCATGTGCTATTGAAGCATTAATTTAAAAGATAACAGTATGATGGATTTGAGCAACACACAGATTGCTGAGCCTTGTGTCCAATGAACCCTGTCATCATTTTTCAAATTTTCCCCACTCAAACAATTAAAATAGTTTGGACTATTGCCTGAGATTGCTTAAAATTTAATGGCTAATAGGGCGAGAATTGACATTTATAAATATTGTTTAAAATATTTTAAGCATCCAAGAAAATATTTTCTGCTTTTCCCAGCTTTATTTGTTCCCCAATACGATTTCAAACTTTGTTTTCTTACAGCTCCTACACATTTCTTGTTCAGCTTAGTGTGAATTATCTTGTCTGTTTGGAATCATTAAATTACCTGAATCATTATCTTATCTGTCTGGACTCTGTACATGGAATCATCTGTTTCCATTGATTTTTTTTCAAGATGCCCATAGATCAGGATTCAACCCATTAGTTTAACAAGGCTAATAGCCAAGTCTATCACTTGCCCTGGGACAGAGAGCCCATGGTATCCGCATGCCCTCTGACATTGTGTCCAGCACTTGTGAAGAATTGTATTTTGCTGTGAAGAAGCCTAGACCTTTTCTCAGAGTTTCAAGATCACAGTCCCCTCTCTTGCCCCAAGTATGAGATCTTCAAAAAAAGTGGATAAAGGCAAAGGCTTTTGCACTGCAATAGAATCCAGGCATAGATGAAGAGGAACGTACTGACTGCTTTGCTAAGGAGACTGAACTGCACCAACCTGCTCAAACTGTCCAAGACTAGGGGTGATAGCGAAAGTTAGGGAGCAGGTTTTCCACTGTAACCCCTGAGGGCAGTGCTGCCTCAAGGGGGAGGGGTTCAACAAGGCCACCAGCAGGGACTGCTTTCCATGGATCCGGAGCATCTCAGCATCTATACTTAGGAGAGATCTGTCTTGGCCCTGCCATTAACCTACTGCCTTAATTCCTTGCTGCATCCAGGATGCTTCCCATAGCCAAGTAAAGGAAGTTCTTGCTCAGCCACAGAACCTCAGTGAACACCAGCTTGATTTAGTGACCACTGACAAAGAAGGTGATGTCCTCACGTTGCAAAGGGCTGGGATGCACTGAGAATGAGTGCAGGATAACCCTGAGATCTCAGGCCAGATTTAAGCTTGACTTTCTCTCTTAAAAGAGAAAAACTCTGACAGTTCTCAAGGCTTTCTTTCCTTGTCTGCAAGTTGTGGATTAAAGAAAAGAGATGGAAGGTAAACAGTATATACTATGTGGCAGGAGAAATTTTCTCCAAAAGTCCTGTGGGAGAGTGTATTATCACCGTCAAAGATCACAGCGGTGAAGTCATAGGCTTGAAGTGGCAAGTGTGAAATTTGAACTAGGCAGTGAGTTAGCACCTGGGCACCAAATTGCTGTCATCTGCATGCCTAGGTCACGAAGTGCTTCACACATGTAATTGATAAATTCCCCACAATGGGCCACTGGTTGATGTTCAAGAAATGACAGTTGCATTTTTCTAAAGAAGAAATTTCTTGCCTATCAGAAATTGACCTTTTACCAATTGATCATCACATCAGGATTTAGCCATATCTTCATATTTCCATTAAGAACTGGACATTCCATTAGTATTGCTCCAAAAATTAATACTGGAGTGAATGCCTGCCCAAAAATCAAGCTTTAACAAGACAGACTTGATTTAACTAGGTGTTGCTGTGTAGTGAAAAGATTAAACAAAGGCTATGACTACCAAGTGTATCTTAAATCCAGAGATTCAGGATTTCATTTCATCCATCTGGACAAAAGAAAGAAGACAAAATATAGGCTTGAGGCAAACAGTCCATGTGGGTCCCAGGACAATCTACTGTGTGCCAAGCACTGTCCCAGGAACCTGCAGGTGTCGGTTCAGCCAAGCTGCATGACAACTCTGATAAGTTTCCTTGATCCAATTAATAGACAAAGATTCTGGGGCCCAAGGAGATTAAGAGAATTGTCTGGGATCCTGGGATAGATCTGAGATTCAAATGCAGCAGTACTGGGTCCTCTGCATCAAATTTCCATGCCATCTTCCACCTGGCTACAGTAATGTTCCAGGAAGAGTGACATATACCCAGGACGAATTCTGCCTCTGTCATAACTGAAACTAGTTTACTTCTTCTCTGATAAGTCTCTTTGCTTTCCTTCCAACAATTACCCAAGAAGGATCTGGATTTAAGTGTTTGTCACTGCCCTGGACGTGAAAGTCCTAAATAAATAGGGTTGTGTTTGCAAAGCTGGACATACAACCAATGGAGTTTCCTAGAAATAGTGCCAAGATTGTACCAGCACAACACCTCTCAACAAGACAGAGCCTCCACATCGACCAAAGAGAAGGTTAAATAATGCATATTGTTATTCTTTAGACCTTTGGAGGATGGCAGTGAGATAATGTGAGGGATAGATTATTTTGAAAACTCTATTACTGGAAGCCAATGAGGCAAAGATACAAACATCAACATGATGGAAGCTGCCTCATAGCTCCCTGGAAAATGGCCTTCCCAAAATGATCACTCATGGCGGTAGCCATCTTACTCCCAAGTACTTAGTCATGAGACATACTCATGTTCACATCTTGGTACCACCTCTTTACTATGTGAGTCCTCTAAAAATCTCCTAACTTTTGAATCTCCATCTTATTCTCTCTAAACTGGATACAGTGTCTACTAACCTTTCTTGTAATTTGAACAAGGTCATTTATGGAGCATGCTTAGTATGATGTAGGACTCGACATGATGGTTCCTCCTCAGAGATGGAGTGACATTGTGGATTTGGAACTGTGAGGCCAGGACGCCCCCATCTGGCTAGGAACTATTCGAAGAAGATAGACTAAACTGTCTCTCAGTTGAGATACATATCTTAGCAAGAATTTTATAGTTTTAGATAATCATAGCAATAACTTGTGTTTTTAAACTTTAGAGAGATAAGAAAACAAAATTTCTTCAGTTCCAACCTCATGCTACTATGTTTAGAGTTTGACAAACATCACAATCAGAATGGCGCTGCCAGTACATTACAGTGCCCCACCCCTGGGCACTACTAGGGGAAGGCTGAGGTCAGGGGGATTGTTTAATATCACCACCATGACCTTCTACGAGTGTGTAAGACTCCTTCCCTGTTTACCCTACCTTATCTTGCATAATCCATCATAGGAGTCACATGGATTGGGGATGGAAGAAGGTCAAGGTCATACTTCTTCCCTAAGATTGATGAAATCCATCTCAGGCCTCTCTTGCTTTGATTAAAATACACTGATGAAAGATGACCAACTTCCTTACCATGCAGATGGGAGTTACAGAGACAATTGTGAGCATCACAGAAAAGGAACAATATCGTTAACTGTGAGTGTCTGAGTGAAGAGTAATGCAGTCGATGTATTAAAAGGAGTCTGATGGTTCTAGGGATCACAGTTAATGTAAGTCAACAGCTTTCTATTTTTATTTTCATGTCAGGAGCCTAAGTAGAGATCCTCACATCCCACACGCAAAGTGGCATTTAGCATCCTGACAGCCACCAGCCCCTCCTGTTATGTTCCCATTCGTTTGTGAAAGATCACATTCCTGCCTATAAGGCTTGCTACATTTGATCATAATCTCCTTCCTTTCTACACTTTCTTTCAAGGAATAACCTAGAAATTAGCCACACTTCAAAGTTAAGATAAAGCCTCGCATCTTCTCTCATGGGATCGTTTGTTTCCTAGGTCTCTTTTCTCTGTATGGAGTCAAAGGTTTAAATGTATAAAATTTTAGGTGTTTGTGGGGGTTCCTGGTGAAGGCTATGTGGCCTCCTTGTGAGAAGGTAAAGTGGGAGAACGCTTCTGCAGCTCACACTGGTTTTTGCAGTCAGACCCCACTAGGGAGCTCCCCGAGGCAGTGGGAGGCAGGATGGGACAGTTCACAAAACACTATGTCTGTGCTGTGCCTGTCTGGAAAACAGTAGGGAGATGAAGTAAAAAAGACAAGAACACAATAATAAAGGTGTAAGTCTTACCTTGTCACTTTCTAGCTGAAAGATCACAGACAAATGTGTAGTTGCATAAAGCTTCAGTTACAAATTCTATGGACTGGACTCATACTTGCACACCAATTGGCAGTGAGGGTGACACAGGGTGGCACATGTGAACTGGTGGTGGACCTTAAGAACTTGTATCCATTAGTTCCTTTCCCTCTCCTCCATGGTTGAGAAAACCATATGATATTAATCCTTCCATAGGATAGTGAAAATAGCCAAATGACATCTAATTTATTCTCATCTGCCATTTTATTGCTCACTGGGTCAGGAGCCCCCTACTTCCAAATTTGTATTTGTCAACATCATCCTTTAAGCAAATAAAGCAAAGTGATACATTTTATGGTTCCTAGGAATTGGATTTTTAAAATCTATGTATCTTTTGACCTACCGGTCTAGAGGGTTTCTGAATTTTATGGATGTAGGTTAAGACTGGCTGCTGACATAGAAAAAACTACGAATCTTCCTCCCGGGTCATCTCTGTCTCTCTGCCTCCAGTTCTAATACACTTACCTGAAATCTTGGAGTTACTGACATAACAGCTTTGTAGGATTCAACTTTCTGACTAAAGTAGAGTAGTTCTCATGCCAGTCACAATTTAAGTTCTGTCTATAGAAGTGCTTGAACTCTCTAAACCATTTCCCAGTAACAGTCACAAGCTCAGGGTGAGCCATGGTGACAGACCATCTCCCCAGCTTATCTCCACGGCTGACCATAAAGATGGAATGCGGGATGAAGAAGGCAAGACATGAGTCTCACCAGAGGACACTGTGGCTTGGGTTCCAAACTCGTTGTGTCCAGACCTCGGCTCACTTGGCATCACTGCTCACACACCTGTTTTGGTTAATCTGACTCCATTCTGACCTCCGGGTGCCTTTGACCTTGTCCTATTTACTGTCTTGCTGATCCAAATCCACTCATCTGTTCCGGTAAAATCATAAGTTTGTTTTGATCCTTCTCTGAAACTCATTATTTTTTGATTTGATATAATTCATTAAACATAATTTTAAATTGCTTCCATGGCTATTAATCAAGTTAACTTTTGAATTAAATGTGATAGTGTGCATTTTCTCAGAATCCTATACATGTCAGAGACTTTCCAATGTTGCAGCCTAGAGCTGAATATGCTAACCTTTATAGCTTTATTCAATCTTTTCCATACCCTCAGTTATATTATTTTTCTCATTTTTAGTCTTGTGTTATTGTGCTTTCAATTTCCTGATTATACATAAAGAATGTCCATTTTATTGGTTTCTTTATATGAGTGCTAGACTCACTTTTAAATTTTAATATTTCCCTGTATCCTAACACATTAATTTCTACTATGGTTATTGTTTATTTATTTCTAATTTCCTCAGAGTTGTCTTCTTCTGACTTATGTTGACTTGTTTTCTATTTTAATTCTTTTTCATTGATTATGAAAAGGGCATTTTAAGCTACAGGTGTGCCTCTAGAACAGCTTTGATCACCTTCCATAAGTTTTGGTATATAACATTTCTCTATTAATGCCTTATAATTGTAGTTTTTACTTTCATTTGTCATTTTAAAAAGTTATATACTTTTTTCTTTTTGAGTGATAACTTTTAGGTTGCACTGATTCTAACTGGAAAAACAAAAATATGATCCTCCAGAGGTAGGAAAGACATTCTATTGCACTTTGGAGAGAGCAAGAGTTTGAAACATGGTGCAGTGAAAGAACCAGTCTAAAAAACTTGAGGAAATTAGTGCCAAAAACAGAAAGGAGGCGGTGGGGAGGGCCAGGGTGGAGGGAGTAAGGCATTTCATATAAGCATGTGCTCCCCAAGATCTGTGTTTAGTAAAAGGCACTGCATAACTGTTGGTGGTCTTTTCTAGGTCTTAAGAGGGAAATGTTTTGGAAGAGTTTAGTGTTTTCAGCTAAAACAGAG
Organism: Hydrochoerus hydrochaeris; assembly: GCA_004027455.1. Classification (NCBI taxonomy): domain Eukaryota; kingdom Metazoa; phylum Chordata; class Mammalia; order Rodentia; family Hydrochaeridae; genus Hydrochoerus; species Hydrochoerus hydrochaeris. Next base: position 105,563 of record PVLA01000245.1, on the reverse strand, counting down.
TATGCAGGTTGCCTCTGTCTGGCTGAGACAGTACCTCCCCACCACACTTTGCTCCCTACTCACACTGATTGATTGGACAGAGTATCAGGTAGCCAGTGGTCAGTGTTTTATTTTTCAGATTAGATCCAGAGCAATAGGAGAGAAGCACCCTACAGGGTCCTCTAGGATAGAACATGCGCTATCCAGGTGTAATAACAACACCTACACGTCATATGAGCCATGTTCACAGAGTTCAAGTGGCTACACAGCTTCAGGGTAGACACTCCATAATCATGACATGAAATCTCATGAAGCAGTTACCATGCCCTTCATATGTTAAGAAACTGAGGCTAGGAAAGGTGAAGTGACTTCCCCAGGTCAGGGTTCATGCTGCAGGTCCTTCCTACAAAAGGGTGACAAGATCCTGCAGGAGGACGTGGTGGGGATTCAGAGGTCATTTCTAGATGCTAGAAGGGCATCTAACATTGTTGCTTAATGATAGATTTGGGGATTCTGCCAGGGCAAATTTATATATTTAACCTTAAAATGTTTTCTTTGCCACATTCTGTTCATATATGTCTCCTGCTCTCTACGATGTGGGAGTGAATGTTTCTGCTTCTCAATGTGGTTGTGAAATATGAGCCATAGGCTGTAATATAGACCAGAGCTTCAGGGTGACAGGTACTAGATTAGCATACAATGGGGACTCTGATCTTTTTAGCATTTGGATCCCAGGTGGGAGATGGTGGCCACCTTGTACACAGGCACTCAAATGTTAGCACTGGAAAGTCAAAAAGAACATCTACTCCAGTGTTTCTACATAGATGCCAGGGAAAGCCTTCCAACACAGGTGGGAAACACAGATTTGCCTTCAATAACCCCATAGCAATATGAAATTTTCTTCATTATGCACATAATCAACAACTCACAGCATTCCTAGTTATGACTCAGGACTTTATAGAAATCAGATATTGTCTGTTGACCCAAGAGCCTCAAAATGTCATTTATATTCATCAACACTTCACATTACACCCACATTACACTTGTCACTTAACGTATTAATAAGTAAAAAAACCCTACAAAACTGTGTTTTTACAAGGTCACAAATTTTAAGCATTTTGGCAACTATAATTTAACATATTTTATTATATGCCTTTATAATCTAATTTATTTTATTTTACTGATTAAATATGACATTATTCTGAGAAAGAGTTCACAGGCTCCACCAGACTACTACAGAGGTCCCTGTTATAAAAATATGCTAAAATCCTTGGTTCTGGACAATGAAACAGGCCAGAAAGAAGCGACTCACCCAAGCTCAGTGGAATGGGTAAAGAATCCAACTTTTTCATGATCTTAGAAAAAGTGGGGAGAACTAGAGGAGTAGGAGTGACCACATAGCTCAATCAGGCACATTATGATCCACAGCAACTGTGGTTACAGGTATGGCTCTGTCAGACAAGAGAAGATGCAAAGCCATCCTGTAGAGCTGGCATCCCTCAGCCAGGCAGGCCTCAGGGCAGGAACTACAAATATGTATTATTTGTTTTCTTGCAGTCTGCTTGTATGGAACCAAGTAATAGACTGAACAATCCTCCAATGTCCACGTGAGAAGGTGATGGGGCCCCATTTGTCTTCACAATTAAAACCCACATCATGCACCTGTGTTCTTTATAATTGTATCTGAGCAGCTCAGGGACATAATAGAATACCTCAGTATACTATCTCACGGGGGTGGGCACGTTTTCTGATAGAATAGGAACCCCTTGACTTAGAGTATGGTCCTTTCACCTGCTACCTGGGACTTAATGAGATCAAAGGCTTAGACCCAAAAGGAAAGGCTTCCCAGAGGAAAATGCTTAAGGGGGATTCGTAGTAACATGCTCAGCATTTTGCATGCTGGGCACCCAGAACTCCATAGCCCATGCTCATCAGTCCCCTGGCCCTTCCCTGATACCTGCCTGACTCATTCTACTCTTGCTGAGCACCTGCAATTCCCAGAAATCTTTCTCTACACTCTTTTACCACCACCACTATGAATCATAACAAGAACAATAAGACAGTAGCAGTTCCTGCAGTGAGCGGACAGAAACTCTCGATCTACAATGAGACTGCATCCCAAATCACCATTTCAAGTGCTGTGTGATCTATGTTAGGTGATGTCAGAGTAGGCATCTGGGGTACCTGAAAGAATGGACATTTTAGTTGAGTCTAGAAGATGATGTGTGGGAGCAAAAGGAGTTCTAGCCAGAGGGAACAGCACATGTGAGGCACCATGACAAAAAGACAGTGTGGCCCTGGAAGACCTTGGCAGGACTTTGTATCTGCCTGGTACAGAATGCGACTGCACGCTGTCCTGGTTAGGCTGAGACAGTCTGTGTGGGCTTTCTTAGAGGCGAGAGTTTTCCTTGATCTTACAGCCTAACAGCAGTTCTGAGAGACACGGGACAGTAGATAAGATATTCTTGGAAGGAGTTTCAGCCCAGAAAAGAGTGGGGCAGGAGACTTCCCACTTCTATCTCCAGAACATCTGCCACAAGTCTGGGAAGGAGCACAGATGCTGGATCCCCCATGGCATCTGGGAAGGACCCCTACTTGGAAAGTCTGAACTAAGAAAAAGAAAAGAGTAAGGAAATTGAGAGATACAGTGCTGGGATGTTTGGCTTACTCTTTTTTCTCACTGACACATCACAGAGTATGAGGCCTAAATGAATCTGGAGATCTGCATTAGGAAATGACTAATGCTCCAAACAAAGGAAATGTGTCCTCTGTATCTATTTATCTGCCTGATTTTTAATTCCTCTCCTTTGAGTCTTTGCCTACCACCTCTATGGCAAAATAGTGTTTGATTCAGAAAAGTTCACTCAGGAAATGATCAAAGTTCACTCAGAGGAAATGAGTATTGCCATATGAACTGAGAAGGCTGCAATCTTTGAAGATTAAGAACAATCACAGATGAATTAAGAGAATGCTGCTTCTTGAGTCCCAGACTGGGTAGGTAATGTCTCCTGCTTCCCTCTGGTCAGGGCTGCGCTCTGCCAAAGCCTCGATACCATCTGTTATGGTTTAGATCTAAAGTGCCTCCCAAGCCCTCATGTATTTGGAAAGTGACTGGATCATGGGCACTACAATCATCAGTGGATTAACTTGCTAATGAGTTCATAACTGACCTGCTGTTAGGAAGTGGGGCCTGATGAGAGGCAAGTCACTGGGATGTGTCCTGGAGAGGTGTATCTCCCTCCCCAGCTCCTTCTTTTTCTCAGTGCTTCCTCACTGCCAGAGGGTTGAGCACTTTTCCTTCTGCCATCCCATTTCTACTTTGAAACCAGCTAACTATAGAAAGAAATCATGAGCCAAAATAAATTTCTCTGTCCCAGAGATAGGAAAGTGACTTAAAATGCCATCTAATGGTCCCTACTCCCATGTCTCCCTCTCCAGCTGCCAACTTATTGAGGGCAGAGATCATCATTCCTCTTTCTTCAGTTACTTTTATACAAAAATCAGCCTCATTTGACTCCCCTAGGCCAGGTAAGATTCAGAACACTTTACCAGAGAATGACAGAGCTAGGATTTCCCTTGAGACATAGAGTTTTTTACAGAATCTATGCATTACACATGCCTGGGAAAATCAAGATGGCCCCTGCATTTGTGGAGTTCACGTGTAAGAGGACTTTTATGATTGTCTTTAAGCATCTCTCCAACAATTTGGCAGTTGGTTGCAGGGAATGCTTGGTTATGCTCATAGGAAATCTTCATCCTCTGAGCTCACTCCCTCCACAAACCCCTCACTTGTGACAGCACATTCCTCCAGACCCTCATCATTAAGCATATCTGGAGGGTTGATCTTTCAGATTTCACAGAAATACACAGTAATACACTGGTTTACTCCCTGGGCCAGGTGATAGGTATAAAAGAGGCAAAACAACATGGCAAAGAATGATGTCAAACCTCTACTGGATTCTTTCTAGATACCCAGAACCCTGCTCAACTATCATAAACCTGCTGTTTAACTTTCCTAGGAGTTTATAAACGGATCTCATTATTCTCACTTTTTGGATGAAGAAACAGATTTAGAAAGATTAAGCAATGTATTAAAGCTCACACAGCTCGCCAGTGGCCAGGGTTAAGGTGTGCTCAAGCCTCTTCTCTGGTAATCACGACAGCTTTCTTGGCTTTCCTGGTGATCACACAACTCTCAGCCAGTCCTTCTCACCACCACTTCACCATGTACCCACCCCATATATCTTACTAGCTGCCTTCAAAAGTGCCCAGGTACACAGCCCTGGCTCTTCAGGTCCCCAGTCAGTCTAAACTCATCTCTCTGCATTTCTCTTCTGTTCCTCAAGGCCCATTCTAAAAAACACTCTCTGAGACAGCTGTTTTAAACTTTGAGGGGAATTATTGGTCCTTTTTAGTAGCTAATAGGAGACATAGATCATGTCTTCCAAGGAAAAATAAACCTGTTCAATGCTTTTCACACTTAGCACTCCATTTCTGGACTTCGCTATTTCTAGTAGTTGTGGTGAAGATCACTACTTTAGAATGCAAATATTACAAATTTTCCTGCATTCCTTAAATATGGGGTGCAATTCACGTCTCCCTCTTTCAATTTTGCTCATGTCATTTGTTCCACCCATGACACTTCCTCCATTCTCATTAATAAAACCCTAATGGGATCTTACCGACTGATCCATTTCCAGTGTTCCTGGGCTAGATGTAAACTCTCCCCAGAGGCCCACACCCCACTACCTAGAACTTGGGACCATATCTCATTTCCACCTATCCAATTTGAAATTGGCTTAGTCAGCTCATCACCTTCTTCACTGAGCACAGAGCTCAGTAGATTTCAGACATATAATTATCATTTTTTTCAATTTTAAGAAACAGAAAAATGGAAACAGCCATCTTTATTTCCATATGAAATTTTCCAGGATAGTAACAAATGGATTTTTCATCTGTATCCCATTAATAAGGCCTTGCAGAGGGTAAAACTGCAACAGACATAAATCTAGGAAAATTATCTCTTGTCTTTGCCACTTGTTAAAAATGCAAGCGTTAGCCTCCCACTTGTTAGGACAGTTCTTGACTTCCCACTTAAATCTCTCTTTCTCCTGTAATGTTAACCTAGTTTATAGAAATCTATGATATGAAATAAGGTCAGATCCTGATAATTAGTTGTGATCCATATTTTGTATCTGATAATTAGCCTATAGCCACAGTGATAATTGGGCCCTACATTTTGGGGAGGTGGCATATTTTAAGAAAGCAAGGTACTTGTCATTTGCTCTGATCTTGTCTGCTTTGTTAAGAGGTTGTTAAAGTGAGAACTACAACATGGGAGAAAAATGAATGCATTTGCTCTTGAGGATGCAATTAAAACAGAATGCAAATACGACTAAGAGCTATTAGCTTTTCTAGAAATCTTATGCAGGAAAATCAATTGCTGGGATGTAAAATTTCTAAGCTAAGATATTTAGTTCAGTGGCATTAGTGACCAAAGGGATCTATAGAGACAGGATATTGTTACTGTCAGTGAAGGCCAGAGAGGGAAGAACCCATGAAAAGTGACCATTTCTTTCTAGCTTGTTTTGCCCAGCTGTGAAAAACTAGCTGTTTCAAGTGCTCCCAGCAGGGCTGCCCTATGTACACAACTTTCAGTGATTCTTTTCATTGTGACACTGCTAGGATGGTATTAACTCAAGCGTCAGGAGACCTGGGTTCAAGTCTCAGTTTCCTCAGTCCCAGTGAGTGGGCCAGGTCATTCACACCCATTGCTCTGGGCCTCAATTTCTTCACCTGCAAATGGATAGCATGTTATGATTTGTATCTAGATGTCCCCTCAAAGCTTCATGTGGTCACAAGTGGGGCTTTTTCAGAGTTGGCTGTATCTTGACTATGTGGTGCTGGGATTAATTCACAGTACAATGCTAGGATTAAGAGTGTGAACACTACCCAATCTAAGATATAAGGAACACAAAGTGATTTGTCACTTGTTTTTGCTGTCTTCTGCATGTCATGAACTGTTCACCCCCTGTGATGTCCCTCTGCCATGCCTCCCTGCTTTAGAGCAAGCTGTTTATGGACTGATATCTCCACAGACTATGAGCCAAAATAAAGCTTTCTCCCTTTAAATGGAGCATTGGCTATTTTGTCTCAGCAATGAGAAAAGTAACCTAAGACATGAGGATAATGAAACCTGCCTCATGGAATAGTTAGGATCACATGAACTAATTCAGGTCAAGTGTCTTGAACAGAGAACAGGCCAGAGAAATCCAGAGAAATTGCTACTGAAGCTGTGAATTGTGGAGGGCATGAGAAACCCCTCATTCCAGGATGAGGCTCTAACATAAAGCAGAGAGTGCTAGAAAGAGATACTCAAGAGCCAGATGCAGGGGCTATGGTGGTGCACATGTGTGATTCCAGAGGGTCACAAGTTCAAGCCCAGCCTGAGTAATTTAGTGAAAGTCTGTTTCAAAATAAAAACTTTTACGAGGCTGGGATATAGCTCAGTGGAAATTCCTTGTTCAATCTCTAGTACTGCAAAAAAGACAGGGAGAAAGACAGAGAGAGAGAATCAAGATGCTAGGTCCCACTCTGTCCTCCAAGTCCAAGTCCAAGCCATATGATCTTGGCCACTAACATCATATTTTAAATATCTATAAAATTCTGCATTTCACTAAACAGTCTCAGACGCACCATTTATGGGAATCCAGCACTGTTCAACACTGTAAAACAATATTTATATTTTCCCAAACATGTTACTACTAAATAGCCTGAATTTCTCCTAATAGGACCTACTACTAACCCAGTCTTTTTAAGTCTACACCTGTAGGTGCCTATAAGTACGCTTCCCCTAGGAAGTCCCATTTGTAGCCCTGAAAGGCCAAGTTTTTCAAAGCCCCTCTCTTCTCTTTCTGAGTCTCCTTACAGAAGCTGTTTCCTACTTTGCCAATGTGTGTCTAATGAAATTTGTTGAGCCCAGTCTTTCCAAAGCCAGGTTCCACACCCAAGCTGAGGATGCAGAGCTCAGTCCTGTTCTTATGAACACTAGACCCCAACTGAGGGTTGGGGTGCAGAGGAGAGAAACAACACCAACCCAGTAGGCACAGAGAGGTGCTCCTGGAACCAGGGGTAAAGGCATCTAACCCACAGTGGACCTGGAAGGAAGATTAGAAAGGCTTCCTAGAAGAGGCAATGCTTGAATTCAGTCTTGGTTTTCATGCAACAGCAGTTAGCAGCTATTTATTAGTCATCTTACTGCGTGCCATGCACCATGTTAGTTGCTGAAGCCACATCACTGAACAATGCCCTGAAAATCAAGCAGCCACAGTGGCTCACTCTATTCCAATACATTTTCTACCTTCCACCCTCCTTGATACAACTCCTCCCAGGTGGCTTTGTCTCCCTGTCTCCCCGGTGAAGAAGTCATTCTGGTTCCCCAAGTTTCGCCTCCATGTTGGGCCTCTTTTCCATCCATATTCAACCCAAGGCCTCAGCACTCTCAAGTCCAGTCTCTCACCAAACCTATGGCTGACAGGCACCCAGCCGCTCTGCACAGCAGCATGTTATGTTCTTACTCAGACTCCAAGGTCCCTGGAGCTGGAAATCTCTTATTCTCTCCTTCCTGATTGTGCCAAGGGACAGTTCTACACACTGAGCAGACTGAGGGAAAGAAGAACCAGGCTCGGAGAGTCAGTTCCCCTCCCCCTGGTTAGCAGCTGTCCATGAGACAAGATGACCACACTTGCCCTGTTCTCTCGCTCAGGAGACAAAGGAAGGGACACTGACCACCTGCTCCCTGTGAGGCCCTGTGCTGGACAATTCAGCTTTATCCCTGCTTTCACTCCTAGAACAACTGGAAGGCAGGCATTGCTACTTCGTCTGTTGTGTGTAAAAAAAATACCGGGGCTTAAGGAGGCCTCCGGTTAATATGTCCACGGTCTTGCACTCAGGAAATGGTAAAACTGGAAGTCAAACACAGCTACGTGATTCTGCAATCTCAGCTCATCTTCCTCCAAGATTTCGCCTAGGACCATAGGTCCTTTTCCGCCTCCAAAGACGTTTCCGGGGCTCACTTCAGCAGCACATATACAAAGATGTGTCTAAATGGTTCAATGAGAAAGATAAACAGAACACGTTTCCCATGATGGTGATTCAAAACAAGGTGAAAATCCAGGGGCACCTCAAGGAAGGGGGGTGGCTCTCCAAGCCAAGGTTTGAACAAACAAGATGAGCAGGAAAATGGTTTCCACACATTGCTATCCATCTCTGGGAAGGCTTAAATAGGAAGTGGCAGGCGAGGCAATGGAATGAAATTCTGAGGTTTTAAAAACAAATAGATGAAAATGGAAGTTTTACACATCACTGAGCCGCCTTCCTGTCTGAAGGGAAACCCAACATTAATAAAACAGAAAACCTTCAACGAAATCAAAGCCGATTTTTCTGTCAGTTTCAGAAACAACAATGCATAAGCTATAAGTGTATCCCAGGTGTGTTCCAGAAATAGCCGTTTCTGAGTAGTTGAGTGGAAATCAAATTTGGTGTGAACTCGTTCCTGCTACCCATGTCAAGTGAAGCTGCCTCCGTCACAGTCAGGAACTGAACAGGAATCATGCCTCTGCCGACATCAGCTTGAAGTTTTTCTCCTTAATTCCCACTTCCCTCTTCCCATTCCAGATAGGGTCACTCTTGATAGCCTTTTTCTTAGGGCTGCAAGGATACAGCAAAATGACAGCTTAAAGTTGCAGGCACTGGAAAGGCCACCTTGGTCTGCTCACTCTCTTTAAACCTGGCCCTGCTTGAGGGACCATCTCAACCTTTCCTGCTCAGAGAAGGCATCTGGGAAACATGTCTTTGTGCGTGTGCGGGGGGAATTCACAGCCTCCAAAAGTGCCTTGCACCTGTTGAGTTTCCATTAAGTGACAAGTCCTTTACCTGGTGCAGCTTACTTTGTCCTCTGAGGTGGATGTTCCTGGATCCACGTCACAGATGATAAAGCAGCAGCCCATGGAGGCAAGCCAGGATTCTCCCCAAATTCCCAAAGGGAGGAGAAGCAAGGATGGAGGCAGAACCGGGCACAAGCAAGGGACACCAGAGAGAGGGAGAGCAAAAAGGTGTGGGAAGACAGACAGCAGGGAGTCAGGCAGGAGGCAAAGCCTGCCTCCTCCGCTGCGGGCCTGCATTGAGCCGGCCCTGGGCCACTCTCTCTACACAGCCCTTCTTGTCATGCTCACCATCATGTTGGAGGCATCTGATGCCCTGGAGGTGAGACTTGCTGCAACTTTTCATTTACCAGGTTAGAGAGGTAAATGGCTAGAGAGAGAGTTAACTGTGGCCCTGACCTCTGTCCCCACTCAGCTGACCAGCAAGTATATCCTCACATGCAATCCAGTAACTCCAGAGAACCAGAATTAGAACTGGATTGCTTTCCTCTAATAAAATTTATGGCATATACAATTCAATCACATCATTCTGTGTGTGGACACTGGCTGGAGGGGCCGAGGTCACTTCCACATGTCCATCACAGGGTGCAGAGAGCCAGGGGTGTAAAACTACGTCCACCCAGAACCCAAATGATGTTGGGAGCAGAACACAGCTGCTGACTATGAGAAAAGCCTCTTGCCCAGCAGGATGCTTGTGTCCAAACCTCCTGTGCTCCTAACACCCAGGAGTGACACAGCCCAAGTTGATGCACTGGACATCCTGAATGCCAGTCTTGCGCGGCAGAGGCTCTGCAGGTCCGTGGTCAGCTGTGCTTTCTTGATGTCTCTGCTCTGCACAAGGGAGAAGCCACAGACTCTTCACAGCCAAGTACTCATGCTATTTGGTCCTCTCAAAATCCCCCTGTATAGATGCAGTGCTACCAGAGAAGGAAAGAGGGCTCGGAGAGGATGGGTAACATCCAAGGCCACACAGTCCGTGAACTGACAAATAGATTCATGTTTGTTGGTCTCCAGAGCCCACAAAGGAATGGATCTTTTGACACTGACCAGTGGAGCAGAGACATTTGCCTACAGAGAGAAGGGCTACACTTCAAAAATACAGCTCGGAGAGACAATTCAGAGTGGTGGGAGGTACAGTTGGCTAGAAATAAACAAGTGACTGCGGCACCATTTTCTGTCCATGCCACGTCCTAGTCCATCCACGCCTTGTGACAATCACTTCTCCAGGAAAAGGACGCCACATGTGGGAATTGGGCATGGGGATCTTGAAATGTTTTGTACTGATAATTGTAATTTGTGTAGTTCACATGTGTATGTTTTTATGTAATGCTCAATATGGAGTCGAGGGTGGAGACTCCAGGGGGGTTGCTGGAGGCCCTCTAGATAACCCCTTTGTGAGGACTGGTTGTGGGGTTTTGCCTTCTGTGAATAATGTGAGA